>CM054804.1:5380341-5980341 GCA_028984105.1 Lavandula angustifolia | reverse complement strand
TTACAGTTTCAATCAACTTTTGAACTATCACTTTATGAGAATGCTGCAGAGAATACCCTATAATTAAAAAAACGATAAGGATCCTACTAATATCAACCATGAGGAAATTGGAACTTCAGCCTACCTAAAGGAGCCCCTTAAGAATGCAGTAAGAAGACCAATCAATTACTTTTACCTTTTTCTTATCATTCTTCTTGAGACTTGGTGAGAAATTGATTGGACATCTATGATTTGAATTCTTTCGTCTTCGAGTTGAAGATAAATTTGAAAAGAGAGAACCAAACCAAACGTGTTCAAAATCTTCTTTTAACTCCAATCTTTCTGAAGCGACCGATGCAAGCGGAAAGAAAGGAGGAAGGAAGCAAGGAAGTTTGAAGACTTCCGGCGGCGTTCGACGGAGTCGGATGGGAGAGAGAGCGTCGTAGGATTGAAACGGAGGCGACGAGACCGAGAGAGAGGGGGCTCCGAATTTTGGCGGTCTAATAATAAATAAACTTTTGGTTTCTTGAGTTATGTATATTTCCATGACGCGGAATCAATTTTTAAAACAATCTCATGTTTCCATATTCACGCTTTTAATTATTTATTTACACGTGTTATCTTAGAATTACAGTCTGGCAGTCGAATAAGGAAGGCGAAGTAATTATGGTAACTTCCCTAAATATCTCCATTACAAGTAACCAAGTTTCTAAACGATAAACGGCTCTTTCCAAATTTAAGATTACACGTGCCGTAATTGTACTAAACCAAACTGCAATTAGAATATCTAATAAATTATGTAATAAGATAAAATATGATCCCCAAACTAGCATATATGCTAATTCGTCATTTCCTTATAATATTAAAAATGCACATACTAAAAAGAAATTATCAATGTTTTTAGAATTATTTGGGTTCGTCATTTTTTGCAATAATTTAAATACAAATACAAATTATACTATAAAACTTGAAAATAACATTTATAACATTGAAAATTATATATTTTTGTTACACAATAAATTGTGAAAACATTGTAATTAGTAATTAACTATCGGATGTTTATTTGGATTGCTAATATATTTATTTGAATTGGAATCTTATTCTCATCGTTCTTGAATTTCCCCAATTAATATTGTTGTTGGTCATAATCCAAAACAACATTATTAAATTTTAATAAGCAGAAGAAGAATTATGTATTACTCATTGCTCGATATCTTTCGAGATTTATTTGATATGCCGATTATGTTATGGATAATTCTACTAACGACGATCTCATTGAATTATGAGAAACTACATTCAATTATAAATTGTACATGTCATTCTTATTTGTTGTAAAGAACACATTTTCATATACTAATAGGAATTTATTTTCTTGACGTTAAATGATACCTGGATTCTTTGAACATAATGAGACAAGATTTTAACTGAAAAATATAATATTTTTACAAATATCTCATTTGTTATTATAAGAAATAAAAGTGAGAGTGGATGATGTTAATTAGGTTTAAATCATAAGTTTATGACAATTTTCTCGAATAACACATAAAAATCATTGAATTCCTCAATTATTTTCGTGCTAAATACTAAACGTGGCATGGCATTGTTTTTTTAATGCCATGGCATTGTTTTTGTAGTATACAACACACAAAAAATGTTGGAAGCACACGACACGTGGCATGGCATTGTTTTTTTATGAACAAAAATATTAATTTCCTTTTAAAATTCAATGCCAGCTTTTGTTGGCTTCTGTAAAATCAGATATTTATTGGCGATTATAAGGTAAGTTAACGTTAGAAATCCAATGCAGATTTTTGTTGCCTTTTTTAATCAGATATTTTTTTTATTAACAAGGCAAAAGGCAATTATATATGGTAAGAACTAGATTGACATTCAATGTAAATCTTTCTTGCCTTTTTTTATATAATTAGATATTTCAAAGTTACAGCACAAGATTGGGTAAGACTTACGGAAATATATTTTGTCTCATACCGAAAGCATATCTCCATCATGGATTTTTTGTTCCAAATATACATCCGCATTCCGATGAAATGCACCACACTCATAAAGTTGTAATGCAGTACTCCCTCCTTCATTATAAGAGTCGCCTTTTTTCGGCATAGAGATCAAAAAAATAGTGTTGTGTTGTGTATGTTATTTGACTTTTACTTAATTGATTTATATCTAAACATTATTTGTTTGTTTTAAAAAATGGACGCTTATAGTGGGACAATCCAATTAAGAAAATAAGAAGGTTATAACGGGACTGAAGGAGTAAAAGATAGCAAAGTAAATTATAATTGGTAAAAATTTGTGAAAAAAGTTTGCTTTATTTCAAAAGTATGTATGTTCTTAAAAGAAATATTGTACGAAAAATATCTTCCTTAAAAGATTACTATATGCATCTCAAACGCTTCAATTAATCAATTATATTAACTTGTAGACAAAAAATAGTGAGATTGAGAATTCATATTTGGAAATTATCTATTTAGCTAACTCCAAAATTCTTATCAAATCGATTAATTCGATATTATGAATACGGTATTGGTTGCACCGACAATCAAAATGCTACGAAATAAAATAATCGAATATTTCAGTATTACTATATATCAATACCAAAAAAACTCGATCTTAGTTTACCCTAAATTTCAAACCAACGAAAATAATATTTTTACTTGTATATACAATTAATACATTAACTTGTAAAAAGATAGTATAATCCAAAAATATAAAGTTTTTCAAAAAAACCACTTTCTAAATGGTTTCATTTGGATGTATTAAATTTTGTTTTTATTATTTGTTTTGTCTGAAATCCATGACTAAAATCTATTTTGTTTTCTAGAACCACTATATTAGAAAAATCATTTCTGATTCGGCTATTTCCTCTTCCTTAATACTACAAGTACTATTTCTTATTCCTTTAACAATATTGTTTTTATCTATTATTAATTTTTTTATTTTATCTTCATCAGAAACTTTACTGAGTGTTTTTTTTTGCTCTTATTTGAGATGTAGAAGCTCTGGATGTAGAAGCTCTGGATGGAATAAAAGGTTGTTCTATTTTATAATCTAGAGGTGATATATGTAAGTAAATAGATCTCGATCTATCAAATGAATGTCTATAAGGCAACATTCCTAATTTTTTAATTTTCTTCAAATTGTAATGTTACCGTTCCTTCTTGTGTCTGTATTTATTACTTTTACCAAATTATTTTGAGCTGGTTGGTGTGTAGCCACCACTTGTTCAATAGTCCAATTTTCTGGAAAATCTATTTCTTCCAATTTAATTTTTCTTCTAGCAGTAATATTAGATTTACTAAAATTACTTTCAATTAAAATTGTTTCATTTAAAGATTTATCAACCTTCTTTCATTAAGGGTTTAACGTATATAACTGTTTATAATAGACTCTATAACAAATAGCTATTACTTATGTTCCTAGCTTATAATTATAACCACGAGTTTTAACATTTGTGTTAAAGAATCTAATATATTAATGTCAGATAATGATAATTGCAAATTTGGATATACATCAAAATAACTGGGTCGTGAGCCAAACTTGTTTGTATTATTCCCATTAGAGATGTTTTCCAATTTAAATTCATTCCATCTCTTAAGGTTGTTATAAAGCTTTCTGGAAGTCATTCTAAGGTATGAATGTCTATAAGACAATAAGTCACTATCATCTAGTGATTTAATTACTTGTTTCTTCCGTAGTCTTTATTACTTGTTTTAATCCTATTTTTTCAAAAGCACCTAGCTTATATCACACTAGTTTCAACTTTTGGAATTATCTATTTATTTAGTAATTCTAAATTTTTTGGTAAATCAAATTCTTTTTTCATACTGATAAATTCGTGTGTGATAATTACATCTTCACCATATAACTATCCCTCCATTGGCTTCAATACCACTACAGACAGGACCGGTGCATGAGAAGAAAATCAATACCGAATTTTAGGAATAGAATAAACAAGTTCTGATTACATAATTGGAATAACCGTCATCAGCTTAGAACTTTCAGATCAACACATCACACCAACTATCTCTCAAACGGTCTTCAATAAACAACCAAAAATGAGACAAAACGGCATGGACAACAGATCTTACAAAACCCTAAGCATGCCAATTATCTCAATTAAAACCTCAATTCGGTATCATTTCTTATTGTAACATCAGTTTCATCTTTTATAATACTGAACCAATATTGTAAGATAATTATACAGCTTAGACATAATTTATCACACAATAGTTTAGCCTATATAAGGGTAACTATATTTAACAAACTTAATTAACAAACTATAAAAGAGGAAAAGAAAATAAACTTGCCAGAAATAAGTTTCGTATCTTGTAATAAGGTTGATGAAAAACTGTTCCAAAGAGAAATTTTAAAAATGAGACTTTTATTTATGTTTTCGGCTCCCTTTACAATACAAACATCCTTCCTTATATAGATTAGAAGATAGTTCTAATACATCTTCTTTGGAACAAGGAGTAAAAAAATATATTAAAAGTATTAATAGGTGGTAGGTTTTTTTTCATTTCACTTTCATTACAAATTTCTAACGAAAACTAATTTTTAAATAATTTAATTTTAACCTTTAATTTAGGATTTTGAATTTTTTCTTCAATAGTAATAAAATTCAATTCATGCTTCAAATAATATAATTGATTTTCTTTTCGAGAGGTGTTATCATATATCTCATGTATTTTTACAAAAATAATAATTATATATATAATATATAATTTTAACATTTTTAACAAAATATATATTTCATCGTTTTTTATTACATATTAAAAATGGGTATACTATTCTAGAAATAAATTATCAATATTTTTATACCTATTTAGGAAGGTCATATTTTAGCAATAATTTAAATGAAAATATATCATTTATAAAACTTTAAAGTAACATTTATAACATTGAAACATATATTACATTTTTGTCACACTATAAATTGTTGAATTGGAATCTCATTCTAACGTAGAATATCATGGTTCTTGAATTCCACCTACAAAAAATTTGGTAACGAATAGCACCCGTTATTTTTCATAATCCATAATAACATAATTGAGTTTCAGTAAGACGATAAAGAATTAAATATTTACGATTTTCCAACGGAAGAAAATATCTCATTATTCGACCAGAGGGCCCATCTTTCGAGATTTATTTTGATTTGCCAATTATGTTATGGACATAGTTTTACTTACGACAGTCTAACTGAATTAATAGTAGCTACATTATTTGTAAATGGCATTTTTCTTTGTTGAAAATAACATTTATTATTATACGAAGGACTTTTGTGTTTCATAATTATACACTCTTATATGTTACCTTTATAAATTGTTCGATATGTGAAATAAATTTAAACAAAGTAACTAAATCAAAAGAAAATATGGTAAACAACATATGTCACACATCTCCACGTCATAAAGTGTGGTATATATGGGAGTATAAATTTATATAAAATTGTTGGAACCACACGCGACACGTGGCATGAAATTAGAGGTTATGTCTACAGTATAGGTTGCAGAGTAGCACAGTAGCATCAAGCACGCATCAAGAACACACCTGGATCGTTATCTCATATCCCGGAACTAGCCCCTACTGCAGGGGCGGATCTAGAATTTTCGGTTAGGGGGGGCGAAATTTATCGGGGATTGAGTTTTCTTTATACGGGGGTTCGGGGACGGAGCCCCTGAAAAAAAAATTTTAGCACATTTTTCTACTTAAATCTAATTATACTTATGTTTTATGGCTTATTTAAGAATTAAATTCTTCTTTCATGAATAACTCATATATTTTTTATATTTATTCAAAAAATATACTCCCTCCGTCCCATTATTAGTGGCGCCTTTCTTTTCGGCACGAGAATTAAGAGAATATGTAATAAAGTAGGAGAGATGAGTAGATAATAAAGTAAGAGATAGAAATGAGTGTGATAATGAGAGAGTATGAGAGAAAAAATGATAAAGTAGGAGAGAGAAATGAGTATAATAATGAGAGTAGATATAAAGTAAGAGAGATAAAATGATAAAGTAGGAAAGATGGTGTTAATTTTTTACTAATTTAGGACGTTGCTACTAATAGCGGGACGTCCGAATTAGGAAAGGTGACCACTAATAATGGGACGGAGGGAGTAGTACACAATCCTATTTTGACATCACTCTAAATTTAGTTAGAGGAAATTATGAAGAATAACAATATCTAACTGAGGAATTAATAAGTATTTAAATGATAGTTTATTTATACTTCAAATGTTCTTAATTTTATATCAATAAGTATATGAAAAAAGAAAACACAAACATAGTATATTAATTGCATCAAACAAAAAATATAGTATATTAATTGCATCAAGTTATGTAAGTTGATTCTACCAAACTAGGTATCCAAAACTCAAAATCTACACCTCCACTAAAAATGTGACACTTAATATACGTTTTTTAAAATTTTTCAAAGTTAGGATAACAAATTTAAAAATTTCGGGGGGCGAATTCAAAAATTTAATTGAAACAGGTATAAAAATTATTAGAAATAAAAAATAACTCGTAGTATTGCATAAAAATTCGGGGAGCGGTCGCACCCATCCGCCCCCCTTGGATCCGCCCATGCCTACCTGCCTCCTATAATCACAGAAACCTTCTATACAAATATCATACTTATAGTCTATAGATTATTACCTTGGTTTCTCGCAGTGGGACCATCGTTATTTTAACAAACACTAGGGGTATTAAAAACTTCATAGAAGTAAGTCCTCTCAAATTCTCCCTCTCGTTAACCGCCAAAAAGAAAATTACACGTCATCTTCACTACGGTTCCTCTCTGTCAAGTTAATATCCTCGCGCGACTTCGGTACTTGTTAGGCAGAACTGTATCCAAGCGAACCGTAGGAATCTACTCCGTTGAACTACACGCCTTTCATAAATACTCCGTGATTTCTCAACTCTGCATGAGTTTACCCCCACCCTTCATCTTCTCTCTCATTTCCTCCTACCACCACCATTCCATACTTCCAACTTCCATACTTCTCTCTCTCTCTCTCTCTCTCCCCGACAATGTCTTCGACGTCTATTCCGGAGGTCAACAGCGATGATTCCGGATTGCCGATGGAGAATCCGCCGCCGGAGGAAATCGAAAATCCGGAAACTGTCGACGATGCATGGAAGATTGTTATTCGCGATGTCACAACTAATCGCTCCGATTCCGACGTATGACGCCTCGGAGAAAACCGAAGCACTTCGCGAGGATGACGAGAAACTGAGCGTGAAGGTGGTCTCGCCGACGCCGACCAGTTCCGACGGCGTGGCCGCAGAGAGCGGAGAGATAGAGGCGTCGTCTGATACTAGTAACGTTAACGGAGGTAAGGCGACCTCGGTGCTGAAACCTTCGCCTAGCGTCGGGATGAGTATGGAGAATCTTGTGGACTCGCCGATCGTTGGGAACGGGAAGAACGGCGGCGGAGAAAATGGCTTCGGTGCGTCAATGATGGAGGAGGCGTGGGGGCAGCTCCGCAGATCTTACGTTTGCTACAAAGAACAGCGTGTTGGCGCGATTGCCGCCATTGATGATTCAGGCATCGAGACCTTGAACTATAATCAGGTAGCTATAGCATGCCGCTCTGTAGATGCATATGTTTCATACTGATGCTTAAACATTTGAATTGAAAAATACCTATCGATGCTTACATGTTCAACAATTATCACATATGAAGAAGCGTATCGAGATTTGAGATCGCATTGTATGATTAATGATCTGTTGCCCTAGTTTATGAACTTTCATGATTTAGTTTACTCTTGTATCCTTTGTCATATTTTGGTACTTTGGTGCTACATTGCGCGCTCCACAATTTAAAGGATCTGTTACTCTGTTTTACTCTGGTTTCTTTTCTCGTGTTTTGGTATTTTGGCTTCAATTACTTGTCGGCAATCTTATGTTGCTTTGGTGGTTAATATCTACATCACATGATCCATAATTATGTCATGTTGCTTTGATTGTTCGCCGATTATAACAGGAATGAGATGTCAAAACCTTTAAATGCTGGAATTGGTTTACTTGAAATACTTACTTGAACATGTGATTTGTTCTGCAGTCATTTAATTATGTAGCAAACTGAGCACTATATCATTTCTGACAGATCCTATGCTATGCAGGTTTTTGTCAGAGACTTTGTTCCTTTTGGGTTGGCTTGCCTGATGAAACCTGATGCAGATGTGGAGATAGTGAAAAACTTTCTGTTGAAAACCCTCCACCTCCAGCAGGGACGGGAAAAGAGAATAGATAACTTTACACTTGGAGAAGGTGTAATGCCTGCCAGTTTCAAGGTTATCCAAGACCTCCGCCACAAGGATGTTTTACAAGCAGACTTTGGAGGCAGTGCAATTGGAAGAGTTGCGCCAGTGGATTCTGGCTTTGGTGGATTATATTGCTGCGTTCATATACTAAATGCACGCATGATCATTCCCTTTCAGAGTTACCTGAAGTGCAGAGAGGGATCAAATTGATACTCAACCTGTGTCTGTCGGATGGATTTGATACATTTCCTACGCTCTTATGTGCAGATGGATGTAGCATGATTGACAGGCGGATGGTATGCGTCGCTCTCTCTACATCTTTTATATCCATATTTGTATTTGTTGAGGAGGAAAGTAGCATGATGATGCTTGTGTCTATCTCTTGATATTGCACTGCCCTAAAGTGATATTGCATATGCTATGAATAACCACCAATCTGAAATATCTATAGCCCCTAATATTGTCCTCAAAGATTATTTCGAGAGACACTTTTTCGATTCTGCTAAAAGGTATTGTTGAGGAAAGTAGCATGATGATGTTTGTGTCTATCTATTGATATTGGACTGCCCTGAAGTGGTATTGCATACGGTATAGATAACTACTAGTCTGAAATATCTATAGCCCCTAACTGTCCTCAACGATTATTTCTCATGCACTTTTTTGGTTGTGCTAAAAACTATAGTATTCACATTGATCTGGCTTTTGAGTTGCTTTGGACAGGGGGTTTATGGCTATCCAATTGAGATTCAGGCACTCTTCTTTTTCGCGCTGAGGTGTGCTAGACAATTGCTTAAACCCGAGCATGATGGTAAGGAGTTGATTGAGCGTATTGACAAACGGATCACTGCTCTGAGCTACCATATACAGAATTACTTCTGGCTTGACTACACTCAACTGAATAACATATACCGCTACAAAACTGAGGAGTATTCTCACACTGCTGTCAACAAATTCAATGTCAATCCCGAATCTATCCCGGACTGGGTGTTTGAATTCATGCCACTGAGAGGTGGGTACTTCATTGGCAATGTAAGCCCTGCACGCATGGATTTCAGGTGGTTTTTGGTCGGAAACTGCATTGCTATTTTAAGCAGTCTAGCCACACCAGCACAGGCAACAGCTGTTATGGATCTGATTGAGGAGCGCTGGGCCGACTTGATTGGTGAGATGCCCCTGAAAATCACATATCCAGCACTTGAAGGACATGAATGGAGGATCGTAACTGGATGCGACCCGAAGAACACAAGGTGGAGTTATCACAATGGTGGTTCTTGGCCAGGTTACTCAATGAAAACTTTTTGCAAATTTCCTTACTAAGCATGTTATCTTATTGTTCCAAGCTAAACACCAGTATTTTACTTATCATATTTATTTCCTTTTTACGGATAATAGTCAGTTTGCCTTTTGTTTAAATCATTTCTGATTCACAGTTTGTCATTTGATTGATGATGTGCACAGCCATGGAATACACACACATATATATTCCCATGTTAATTTAGTGTAATAGTGCGTGTGATAAGTTGTAGCATGTACATATGGCCTTTCTTGCAGTACATAAATAACTACGGCCTTTCTTGCAGTACATAAATAAATAACTATGACCTTTCTTTGCAGTTCTGTTATGGCTACTCACAGCAGCAAGCATAAAGACTGGAAGGCCTCAAATCGCTAAGAGAGCGATAGAGCTGGTTGAGCAGCGCCTCTCCAAAGACGGATGGCCTGAGTACTACGATGGCATCACTGGCCGCTACATCGGCAAGCAGGCCAGGAAGAATCAGACATGGTCCATTGCAGGATATCTGGTTGCAAAACTTATGATAGAAAACCCATCCAACCTCCTCATCATATCTCTCGAGGAGGACAAGAAGATCATGAAGCCACGCCTCACCCGCTCTGCCTCATGGTAACACTTCTCATTCCTTTCCCTTCTCTTTCAGTTCAATAATACATAAAACTCCAGTTAAATCTCGTTTCTGCCTGAACTATTCCCTATTGTTTTCGCACATGCTGAAATTTGGATTTTGTTGTATATTTTCCATCTAAGTGTTTTACTTTGAACTTCCATAATTCATATTTCTGATGATTGATTAATACTGTGATTAATGATTATATACTATTTAGGCTAAAGTTATGATGTTTGATCATTATTATCAGAGTCATTAACAGCTACTGTTCAATGATTATATGCATAACCAACTCATGCTGGTACAATATGATCAAATGATACCTTTTCGAGGCTTTTGACTTGTTTTATTCCTAAGCTTGTGCCCATTTGTCCTATAGTTTATGTATTCATTTCTCCCTACACATTTACACCAATAAACAAAGCGTAGCACTCAGAATCACTTGACGCTTTTTACTTGATTACTTCCTTTCCAGCTAAGGCATTCGATAAACAAAACCGGCCGTTACAAGGCAACTAATATTATTACCCCCTCAACTCCTTCACTTGCCGATCACTCCTCTTGATATATCCGTCTCTCCCATTCGAAGCGTAACGGAATCGTTTGTTCATGAAGTGCGAGAAGCTAGACAAGGTGGCCGGGTGGGTGGGGGCGAGCGTGGCTGCGGCTTTCTTCTCGTCGTTGGAGAGATGTTCGTGTATTAACATCTCCACCGTCGACTCCGACGTCGACGAAGAAGCCGACGATCATCCCCTCATGCTGACTAAATTCCCTTCTGAATCCTCCTCCCACCATCGCATCTCGATTGATAAGCTCTATCCCCCTTTTCCTCTGCCTCTTTGACGTATCTAACTAGATCTATCGTAAATCTATTGCCTACTTTATTGTTTCTTTAGTGGGTCTGTTAAAAATCCAGACCAATGAATATCATACTGTAACATTAAATTATGTGTTATAACTAGCGCTTGGTTGCACAAGTTTTGCTTATTAGCTATTGGGAAATATGAGTAATTGCGTATATCAAGCAGAAGATTTTCCTATTGATTGTTTATTTACTGGTGTAGTGCAGAATTTGGGTGGTTATTTATCATTGTTCCCTTTGTAGTCTGCCTTCTATGTGGTTCAGGATCATAAATTAGTAATTATGTTTATTGGAATCAAAGTATTTAAAAGTTGGATTTCTGAAATAATTTTTGAATTACTCCCTTTCAAAACTATGGGTGAATGATCCGATTTCAGATGCGAAATAAGAGACGCTAAACAGAGAGAAAGAAAAAAAGCAAAATAAAAAAAAAGAAGAAATTGCTGGATGGGCAGCGAATTAAAAAAGCGGCCTCCCTCATTTGCTTCAAGCACTAGGTATCTATAATTCTTCCTTCAGATGCAAGAATACCGACATATTATCGATTTCGATCTCTCGCATGAATCAACTAAAACAATTCCATGCCCACTCAGTAACGAGCGGCTCAGATTTCGCGAAAGAACTGATCACCAAGCTGCTAGAAATCCCCAACCTAAACTATGCACGTAACGTGTTGGAGAATATTCCCAACCCAACTCTCTCCCTCTACAACAAGCTCATCCAAGCCTACTCTTCCCATGGCCCGCATTCCCACTGCTTCTCTCTCTACTCCCACCTCCTCCGCCGGTGCCTCCTCCCGAACCCGCACTCCTTCACCCTCCTCTTCGTCGCGTCGGCAAAGCTTTCCAGCCGCCCACACGGCCAAATGGCCCACGCCCATTTCGTCAAATTGGGGCACGATCCCGACGTCTATGCAATGACTGCGTTGGTTGATATGTACGCTAAAATGGGGTTTCTGAATTTAGCACGAAAGGTGTTTGATGAAATGCGCATGAAAGAAGTGCCCACTTGGAATTCTTTGATTTCTGGCTATGCTAGAAGTGGGAATTTGGAGGGAGCGTTGCGTTGCTTCGTCGAAATGCCGCGGAGGAATGTGGTCTCTTGGACGGCTGTGATTTCGGGGTACTCGCAGAATGGGAGGTATAGGGAGGCATTGGAGATGTATTTGGAGATGGAGAGGGAGGGGAGGGTTAGGCCTAATCAAGTTACTATAGCTAGTGTTCTTCCTGCTTGTGCTAATCTTGGTGCATTGGACGTGGGGCAGAGGATCGAAGGTTATGCTCGGGCGAACGGCTATTTATCGAATGCTTTCGTCTGCAACGCGGTGCTTGAGCTGTACGCGAGATGTGGTATGATTGAGAGGGCGATGCAGTTGTTTGATGAGTTTGGTTGTGATAGGAAAGTTTGTTCTTGGAATACTATGATCAATGGTTTGGCTACCCATGGGAGATGCCGTGATGCTCTGAAGCTATTTGCTCAAATGCTGGTTAGCTATCTAATTCTTTGGTTAAAATGTTGAAAGAATATCTAGTGTTCAAGTGAAAATGCGTAAAACTACTTTGTGTTTATTTTACTGCAAAAAAAAAAAAAACTCTACCGTCAAAAAAAACTGTTTATTGTCAAGGCAATATTTTTTTTATTTTTTGCTGATATACAATGTTCGAAATACTCTTACAATGTGCATATAATGTTTATTTTTGGTAAATTCACAAGCATGGACGTCAATATTGTTGCTCGCACTTTGAATCGATCCGCTCTCAGTTTTTCAAAATCGATGTTCTCTGTCAATTCTTATCTAATGTTTTAGATTTTACACCGTCTAGTTAGTTATTTCATTTATTAAGATATTAACACTGTTAAAGATTAAAGGGTGATTGAGATAGACACATTGTTAAATCTTTGACGGTAGCATTCTAAGAACACATGAATATTTTTTTTCATTTCCTCAAATACTTTGCTATAACTTTGTTCAAGCAATTATAATGTTTTCTAACTGTGATTGTTAATGCAGATGAAGGGAGTTTCACCAGATGATGTCACATTTGTGGGGATAATCCTTGCTTGCACTCATGGGGGGATGGTAAAGAAAGGCCGCGAAATCTTCAACGCGATGGAGGAACAATTTTCCATCGCGCCAAAGCTAGAGCATTACGGATGCGTGGTGGATCTTCTAGGCCGAGCAGGACTTATGCAAGAAGCTTACAATCTCATCACAGCCATGCCAATGGAGCCCGACTCAGTCGTATGGGGGGCGTTGCTCGGAGCTTGCAGTTTCCATGGCAACGTCGAATATGGTGAGAGAGCTGCAGAAGCACTATTCATGTTGGAGCCTTGGAATGCAGGGAATTATGTGATTCTTTCCAATATATATGCAAAGGCTAACAAGTGGGATGGAGTTGCTAAGCTGAGGAAGTTTATGAAGGGTTCAAATACTACTAAAGCAGCAGGGCATAGCTTTATTGAAGAAGGAGGGAGGCTTCATAAGTTCCTTGTTGAAGATAAGGATCATCCAAGATTTAATGAGATTTTTACTGCGTTGGATTTTGTTACTGGTGAGATGAAATTGCTTGGTAAAAATTGTTACTTGGATTAAATCATTGATGAAATAAGATTAATCTTGAACAAAGGTTTGTTGTTCTCTTTGTTTCAAACAGAGGCATGAAGCTCACTATTTAAATATAGGAAGTATGAATAAAAAGTGTTCAAGCCATGGATTTTCTTTATAGATTTGTTAAGAAGTTAGTTATACTGTGTACACTCAAGTCATAATCTAATTTCAATTTGTCAGCGGCTAGAAATCTAGAATTGGGATTTTTTTTATTAGCGACCATGAAAACCCATAGCTATTTGAGGTGCACATTAGATAATTCCGTTCATGCGAAAATAGTCTGCAAACCACACTAAACTAATCATGTAGAATATGCAACATCTAATTATGTCAGTCCCGTGAAATTAGAATCCGTAAACGCAATCAAGAGATGGCCAGGCGGGAGCTCAACAAGATACTACGACTTTAAGGTTATAAAAATCTCCAGCATTGTAATAACTAATAACTACCAGGGTAAAATAGTCATTTCCCACTTGCGGTAAAAACTGAACTAGGTACAAGCGAAGAGGGTGGCAAAGCTATGCAACAGCAAAGACATCATAACCATCAACGGCAAGTTCCCCGGCCCGGTCATCTACGCCCAGGAAGACGACCGGATCATCGTCCGGGTCACCAACCTAACCCCCCACAACGCCTCCATCCACTGGCACGGCGTCCGCCAGCGGTTGTCGTGCTGGTTCGACGGCCCCTCGTACGTGACCCAATGCCCGATCCAAGCCGTGCAGACGTTCACGTACAAGTTCACGGTCGTCCAGCAGAAGGGCACCTTCTTCTGGCACCTTCTTCTGGCAAGCCCACGTCTCGTGGCTCCGGGCCACCGTCTACGGGGCGTTGATCGTGTACCCGAAACCCGGTGTTCCCTACCCGTTTCCATATCCGTACGAGGAGCATATCATCGTACTAGGTGGGTTTTCCGGCTGTAATGAAGAGTTGGAGTGGAGCTGTTTTTCACTAATCCAACACTTTTGTGCATATAATAGGGGAGTATTGGTTGAAGGATGCCTTACAGCTCGAGAAGACGGTTTTAGCCAGCGGCGGAGGCGCTCCGGTGGCCAATTCTTACACGATCAACGGCCACCCCGGCCCCAATTATAACTGCTCCGCCAACGGTAAGAGCTTCATCTGTAGTGGTGGATGGGTATGGTATACCGGTTTTCTTTTTCTCAATCGTACACCGTACTGACATCTGCAGTATGAAAATTATCATATATACCGTTCGGCAATACCGAAATCTTGGCATGTAAAATATCATATACCAGTACTGACCATAATTTCGGTATTACCGTATTTTCATGAAATACTGAAATTACTATTATAATGAATTTTGAGTATTTGTCAGTATACCGTGGAATATACCGAATTTTCAGTATTTATGGGTATATGCGCTATCTGAAAATCGATTGCATTTCCATACAGAAAATGACAGTATACCAACAATTTCAATGTTTTTGATATTTTTTCACTCCGGTAAGTGCAATATACTCTTCTAGAACATTAACTAGTAACAATGTTTCATTTCCTCAGATGTATACAAGATCGATGTGGTACCCGGGAAGACATACCTGCTGAGACTCATCAACGCGGGGTTGAACACAGAAAACTTCTTCGGAATAGCAAGTCACAAGCTAACCATAGTCGAAGCCGATGCAGAGTACACAAAGCCATTCACCACGGACAAGGTGATGCTCAACGTTCTTGTCACTGCAAACCAACCCATAAGCAAATACTCCATGGCTACAGGGCCTTACATGTCTGCAAGAAATGTACCGTTTCAGAACATAACATCGGTAGCCTATTTTCAGTACCTAGGAGCCACACCGAATAGCTTATCGTTACCAGCACTGCTACCTAGTTTTAACGACAATCTAGCTGTTAAAACTGTCATGGATGGGTTAAGAGGGCTGAACACTTCCGATGTTCCTAAAGAGATCGATAGGAACTTGTTTGTTACTATCGGAGTAAATGTGAATAAGTGTAATCGGAAAAACCCAAAGAAGAACTGCCAAGGCCTTAATGGAGGAATTTTTGCTGCTTCTATGAATAACATAAGTTTCATTAGGCCTAATGTTTCACTACTTGAGGCTTATTATAGAGATAGGTATGGCTACTTTAGTGATGATTTTCCGGGGGCACCGCAGAAATTCTATGATTTCGTTAACAGGGCGCCTAATAATGCTCCTAATGATACTAATGCGATGAATGGGGTTTTTGTGCTCGAGTACGGGACGAGGGTTCAGCTAATTTTGCAGGATACCGGAACTGTTTCGACTGAGAATCACCCGATCCATCTCCACAGTTATAGTTTCTACGTTGTGAGCTATGGGACGGGTAATTACGATCCGGATAGGGCCAATTTCAACTTGGTGGATCCACCTTACATGAACACTATTGGAGTTCCGGTTGGTGGATGGGCAGCAATTAGGTTCACTGCTGATAATCCAGGTATTAGTCCTACTTTAAAACAGTCTATGCATTTCATCTATAATGTTATTCAAAACTCAAATACATGAAACACGAAAGCACGTTTATAACACAAGCAAACATGCATAATTTCATCAACAAGCATGATGAAGACATTGTTAATATGGTGTTTTTTAGGGGTGTGGTTCATGCACTGCCATTTGGAGATACATTTATCTTGGGGCTTGTCGGTGGCGTTGATTGTCAAGAATGGGCAAGGGCCATTGGAGACCCTTCCCCATCCTCCAGCCGATTATCCTCGGTGCTAGAAAATGCGGTTCTGTTTCAAAGTAAGGATCCGTGGATAGCAAGAAATCAAAAGGAGGGCCTTGTTCTTTTTCATGATCCGATTTTTTTCAAAAGCAAGTGTGTATTATGTGTGGCTTAATTTCTTTTCAATCTGTAAGGAAGAAGGTTCTTAATAAAAGTTTCTCAATTTCTAGATTCGTTTTTTCGCTTGATCTTACGAGTTCTACACATCTTAATATCAATAGACAGGGAAAAGATGAGCAGGCTTTCATTGAAAGTAGGCTACTATGGTATCCTGTCATGAATTTCAATGAGTCATGAGCACATGATGTTGCTGACAATGTCAATAAATAATGCATAAAGTAGATAATAGTGACACTACTTGTTAAAAATGGATAGTTGTACAACCAACTTTAAGTCTTTAAGTGCAAACTCCATTTCTTTAAGGCAGATGGTAAAACAAGTCAGTAACAGAGTTCAAAGAGCTAAAACCTGTGTCAATTAATTCAGATAAATGAGGCAAATTGCAAGCGGAAGAGTTAAGAACAAGGTACATAATAAAAGGGTATAGCATTATCCCTAAAGATTTACAGTCTATCGTAATGCCACTAAAAGACAACTCGGAGTGAAAAAGCCCACCAACGACAGTACATGTTCACATGGCATTTTACCTCTATTTGTTTGGCTCAATATGTTATAATCCCGGGACACGTTCTAATTTATTTATATTATCGTCGTTTAAAGAAAATCAAGAACGCCTTAAGAGGATGATTAAAAAAGAAAGCATTATACACTGAAATGTACCTTATGGGAGTTATTGCTCTTAGCTCAGAGCTTTGCAGAATGATTACTGGCACGAGAAACAATTCGGCAAGTAAAAAAAATAAATTGTGCAGTAACTAAGATCTTGTAAACACATACCTTAGCAACTCGAGTTCAAGACGGAAAAGATCCATCTTATCTCATCATTCATGCAACTTCTCCCTCTATTTATAGTAGGATAAGAGGGTACTAACTTATAGTACTAACCAATACATAGTTGAAGTACAATGATTCTCTGTACTGCAAATCTAATAACACAAACACACAAAACAATGGTTTGTCAACTTGTTAATATCCTATTCAGTTAAATATACCAGGCTAAATAAGGAGTAAATTTGTGGGATATTAAAACCAATAACTACTATGAAGTAGAGTAACCGAGAGTGCGGTAAAAAATCATCAACATATTATAAATAAGATGAGCTCCTCTATCAAACGCGATAGAACATTACGAGGCTCTTCTTTGGAAGACATTCTGCTCAACTCAACCATGAGCCATTTTGGTTCTGCACTGAAATACTCAATTGAGCATGATGTTTTGCAAGGAAGGAAAACATTCTTTTGGAGAAGAAAACCAGGAGAAACTCAAGCAGCAATCTCGAAAAGCAAGTAAGTTGCATATTAACTATCTTAAATTCAATCTGGAACGATATTCACATGTGAAGTACAGACTGATTTTGTATCTAATTTAAATAAGTCTAGATGAGAATTCAATCTGTATTACATAATCATACGAAAATGCATTAGTTTCATACTAACTAACTAACTGTTTTTGGGCTTTAGAATGATAAGAATTAATCTGAAAACCTAATCCGAAAAACCTAATATGAAGTTAAAAACCTCTCTTTACTAACAGACTCTTCTCATGTTATCAATATCAGCCTCTCACTGCTCAACATCGCCGCCCGCACGGCAAGACAAGCTTAAGATCTTGGGAGGAAGAAGGTGATTAAGAAAGGAAGTTGAGACAAAAACACCACCAGATTGATGAAAAGGACTCAAAAAAGGACAGTTCAAATTGTTACAGACTCTCAGTTTAGGCATCATATACAAGAGAAAACTGCAAAATTTATATAACACCACAAGAAAATCTGCAAGAAACAATCAATCTGAATAAGCAATACTTCAAAGATTAAATCGAAATACAATGAAATAACATATGATTTATGAACCGGAGAAAAACTAGGCTTTGCAAGTCGGATCTCTCTCAGGAATAATTCAGATATCAACAATCTTTCACTCTCTTCTCCGAACAATTCATTACAAACAAAATACACAGCATCAATGTGGCTAATAAAAATCAAACGTTGCATTCAGTAAGATTAGCATCGACTACAAGCCTCCTCCGAGGCGGCGCTGCCGTGCCGGCGCGGCGATCTCAAAGGCTGTTGATTTCCCGGAAAGCAATGCGGGATGCGGGCCTAAATGAGCAGGGGTAGTTTCGACAATTACAAAGCAATGGGCCTTGTCTTGAGGATTAAAGCCCAATAGTCTTCAAATCAATTAAGCCCAAGGCCCAACTTGTTCAATCTTAAATTCTCAATATATTCTAACGTAATTAAATAAAACCAAAAAATACATTATCATTTGCCGACTCTTTCTTCATCTAATACCTTTTTTAAATAATATATTACAGTATTTATTACGGGTGGAGTCGCCTGTCCAAAATTCCAATTTTTTTATTCTTTTTATAGAAAAAATATTATTTAATCTGCGAAAATTGCAGATTTCGCTTTCTAATTCGTAATTCTAGTCCGTCCTGTATATATTTACCGACTCATATTGATAGTCAAAAAACACTCAAGTGGGTGGCAAGGGATTTTTCGTAGATATATGATGGTCATTATAGAAAGTTACACGCATGCAGGAGATATGCAAACAAAGAGCAAAACGACATTGGATTGATGCAAAATGCTTGGGTTGGTAAGCAATCTCTGTTGTCTTTCACCTTTAGAGTAGTTGCAGAATATTTCTATCAGTTAGGAAAGAGTTAAAACGTGAATCACTTGAAAGGAGATATGTTTATTACCTAAAAGATTTCATCAAGATTGATTAGACTAGTAGTGGTAATAACCTTTTCTTAGATAAGAAGAATCCCTCTAGTCTCATTTCTTGTATCTCATTCCATGTTCTATTAATGAAATGTTGATACGTGTTTTTTTAAATAATTACACGCTTTATTTGAAATTTGTTAATACTAGGGGAAATAATTATACACCCTCTGTCCCACTAGTTAGTCTTGTCTTAATTGTGGTCCAGCACGGAGTTTAAGAAAATGAGTAGATGTGTGATAAAGTGGGTGAAAATATGTTAAAATAGTGGACTTTACTGTTTAGATTGATTGTGATCTACAAATTACTTTTCTTTTTCGGACAAAGACAAGAATAGCGGAACAACCAAAAAAGAAAACTAAAACAAGAATAGCAAGATAGAGAAAGTATTTAATATGATAGTAAAATAAACACATGTCACAATTTCATTAGTGGAACATGTAATATAAATAAGAAAATGGGATAGAAGATTCTTAGTGTTGTAATGCATATGCATATAGGTTAGGAGGCTTAATATTTCATAATTAATGGAACAAATATAAATAAAATTAAAATATTAACTTTATTAATCATGTTTCGATAGGAAAAATGCACTAAAGAAGTTGTAACCGTAGATTATATAAAATGAAGGGTGATGAATTCTTACTTCCTATCCAAAAAATTAATTTTGATTTGATCTTTCTCCTATTTATATTTATCAAGTAAAATTAATAAATTTAGTTCCATGCATGTAATAGTAACATTTTCATTTAATCACTAAAGTAAAAAAGGGAGTTTCTTGTGATGATTGGTGGTTTGAACATGCAAACACATCACCCCTTTAGAAGCACAAAAAGGAAGAACTATCCATCAATAAAGCATAAAGGAAAGAAAGATGGTGTCTTTGTGGAACAATGATGCCCCTTCTATTTAAATTTCAAATCTTTAAACTTTAAAATAAATAAATAAAACTCTTAAACCAAAAGTCCATTATATATTGAATGGAGAACAAATTATAATACTAATCTATTGCAAATTGATATCATAATACAAAGTGGGATGACAAGAGGAGACATCAAACATGAAGAATTCCAACATTTGCAGAGTCAAAAAAGCAGAACCCACCAGAGAAGATACACATTCACACAGCACTAGCCACAGAATTAAATAGGATAATTAGAAGACAAAAAAAGTTGAGACTAGATTAATTAAACCCTAAAGAATATAATTATGATCCAAGTGACATGAGTGCAGTCAAAACGAACAATCCACAGAATTTCCCCCTTTTTTTCCTTCCATCATCCATAAAGTTAGCCAACTCAAGAAAAAGGCCAACTCAAAAACATTCTTTCTTTGCATCAAAGACAGCTGCAGGCAAACTAGGTGAATTTTCTCCATCACTTTGCCTTTTTGCAAAAAAAAAAAAAACCCTTTTTTGCCTTCTTCAGAAAGATCCATGGATAGTGCTCAATGGACTCAGGTTGATAGTTCTTTTATTCTGCTCTCTTTTGTTTTTCCTCTCTTTTCCCAGATCAACTATGGTTCATGTGCTTATAGAGTATATACATATATATATATATATATATAACTTTTTCTTGAGTTTTAACTCTTAGCCAGATACAAAGAAGGGAAAAAATCATACTTTATTCATTTCCCCATTTTAATTATTAATCTGCTCCTTGTCCTTTAATTTGCTTCTCTTTTTTCTTCTTTTCTTGAAATTAGGTTTTCAAGAAAATTCTTAAAATTTATGAACATGGTGCATGTTTAGGTGATATAAATCTTCAATGATTAGGAAAAAAAGGGCATTATTACATTTTTCCAATATATTCTCACCAATCTCAAACAAACCCTTTTCATCAAATCTAAGAAGAACCCCACCTTTTTGTGTTGGATCAATTTCAGGAATTTGGAGCTGCAAGATCCATGGCGGAAATAGCTAATCCAAATGCATGCACAAGGACGCAATCACAACCGCAAACTGAGAGAAAAGTGCGGCCGCAGAAAGATCAAGCCGTAAACTGCCCAAGATGCAACTCAACCAACACCAAATTCTGCTACTACAACAACTACAGCCTCACCCAGCCGAGATACTTCTGCAAGACGTGCAGAAGGTACTGGACCGAGGGCGGAACCCTAAGGAATGTTCCGGTAGGGGGCGGTTCAAGAAAGAACAAAAAGTCTTCCTCTTCTTCATCATCTTCGTCTCTATCAATGATCACAACACCACTTCCATCAAACAAACTCCCGGATCTCAACCCTCCAAGCATTTCCCCATTCTCATCTCAAAACCCTAAAATCCATGATCAAGGCCAAGATCTCAATCTAGGGTTTCAACCTACCCCACATGATTACAACCATACTATCCCCCACTTTCTTGATTTCCCCAAGATTGAGAATAGAGATGCAATTAACTCTACTTCTTCTGCAAACTCTTCATCCTCCACCGCTCCACTTTCTGCCCTAAATTTCTTCAGAAATGGACTTGCAGCTAGGAGTGGTCTCAACTCCTTCCTCCCAATGCCTCCAACTTCTCTTGAAAATAATCCCATCTTTGCCTCAAACTTCCCATTTCAAGATTGCAAGCCAACCCTTGTATTCCCCATTGAAGGACTTAATGGGAGTCGATACGAAAGCACTAACCCCCCTCATCAAGAAAATGGTAATGGAAGCCTAATGTTTACATTGGGAGCAAAGAGCAATCAAGGGGATCAAGATAAGGGAAATGAGAATTCAAATGGGTTTTGGAATGGAATGTTAGGTGGAGGTTCATGGTAAGAGAAAGGAAGAAGAATAACACGAGATAGGATTTGCATTTTTTTTTTTTTGGTCTATTTTTTCTTTTCTATGTTGTCATGGTTGGCTAGCTGTTTGGAGTTGTTCAGGACTAACATACATACTGCATAAAGTGTTTGTGTATTTTCTAGTGGTGTTGCTAATCTTTGAACTTCACTTTTAATTATTGTAGTAATTGAAGCCAAACTAGGTTGCTTCCTTTGCCTAAAAAGCTTCTATTTGTTACCTTAGCAAAAGTAGTTGCTTTTATCGTAGTTTGGAATCGGGTTCGGGCTCTAAATCATTTATCGAAATATGGAATGAAAGTTAGACGTGGGCTTTGGACAAAACCCACTAGTTATTAATAATTTCAAAATCTTAATTCTGATATACTTAATGCAAACATCTTATATGAGGTTTATACTGCTATAATTAAGAAACTCTTTTACCGAATGGCCCTATAATGCTGTATTAATTGTTTTAGCACTATATAAGAATTATTTAGACTTGAAAAAGGAGAGAGATGTGAAAAGGTAATGTTCTTTGTGTATAATATGTTTTTGATGTTCCACATGATAATCCTTTTTTATTACAAGAGCTTCATGAAGCTTCGCGGCTATGTCGTCCTAAAAATTGAATTATTACAAAAGATGAGAGAATAAAGTGCTTAGAACTAACAAATTCTTTATCCTCGATTCATTATTTCCATAAATTGAGTAGCTATATATATATATATATATATTATATCCACCGTAAAGCTAAAAGATGCAGGGCAATAATATCAATAGCAGAAGGTGTTGCTTTAGGGGATTGTTCCCCTTTTTTTTGAGGCATATATTATCATTGATGAGTTAAAGTGCATTCTTCTTCTGCATGATGATCCTATCTTCTATATCCTTGCTTATACATACATCGACGGATTTAAGGAGAGATAGGGGTTATCGTCTCTAAATTATTTTAAAACCCAAATTTTTTTTTGTATTTAAACAAAAGAAAAAATTCGTCTCCTGAATTAAGATTGTGAATGTCGCCCCTTTTATCTCGAAATTTCGAATTGCGCTATCTAATTTTAATTTTTATATTCGTAAGGTTTGATGAAAAGGTAACCCTAGTTTACACCCACGCCCACCCACCCAAGAACATAAGTTATAAAAAGAATAAAAAAGAAAAAGAGAAGAAGAAGCCCCGATCCCTAGATATAAGTCTTTTGGGGTGCATGTTTTTAATAGTATATCCTCATTTTGACTGAGATTCTTCCAGCTAAGAAACCACTTCAGACAAGAGTAATCAATTAGTATCAATATTAGTAGTACTATTTAATAGAATGTGTGTTTGAACTCATGACAGCCCACATACATTTTCTTTTTAAACTAAAAAACCCGATCGAAGTATATATTAGGTAAACTCTACTCACATGCAATAAGTTCACATATAACAACTGCTATATTATTCCAACGGGACAACCCACATACATTCTTGAACGCTATATGAGTTTACATATAATAGCACAATTTGTAAAAGATCAATTTATAAGTTACCTGCCTCAACCAAAAACCTTACCTAATCAAATTCTTTAGCAGATTAATTATATAGCCATAAGTCTTGAGTTGTAATAATAGCTAAACATGGCGTCCACAGTTAACATTCAGACCACAATAAAAGTCTTGACACAAAAACTACACCACATTGGAGCCAGGGTCCCTCCTAACATTGCTGTCTTCTCTCTTTTAAATTCCTGTTATTACATCTGCAGCATCTGCTATTCCAACCAACATTAACAAAATAAAGAAAATCACAACTTAATTACCAATACTATGTTACCATAATGGGGAGAAAGATTGCATGAGGGTTCTTCCAAATATACAAACTTTCTAGTGTGAATAAACAACTTGTTACATTTAGTGCTTCATTTTCGAGGATGCCCATAAAAACAGTAGAGCAAAATATGCTACATAACCAAAAGTACTCATTGGTTCCAGACTCAGATTCTATACACCAAAGATGCATAACCTTTTTTACAGATATTATATTGGATCAAGTTAAGATGAACCAGTAGGAAAGAGTGGCGGTTCACTGATCCCCATTTATTCCGAAGATTCGGACCTTGTGCATGTTTGGGAACTTAGCAATAACCAACACAATCACTGCAAGTGTGTTGAGGAGCAGCATTGGGTTCTGGTAATCAGTTGTGTGTGAGGCAATCAAGTAACTGTCAACAAAAGCAAAAGGAACCACGAAAAGAAGTTCAGTTAGAATGGCATATTAATTTAACTAGAATAAAACTTGATCCTTCAGACATGATTATTAATACGTAATGAGAAATGAAGAAGAAATAACATAGATTATCACTTTCAGTTAAAAAGTTGAGGAGTTATGGCAACATTATGTCTTATGACCATGGCCATGGCCATTTTTTACTAGTATTTCAAAACATAAGCATTATCAGTTAAGTGCTTCTAACTAAGTTGTTTCTTTAAGAACTGAAAAAACACGAGACAACCATCTTCCATAGAATTCGTTAAGTGGTTTTCCAGAGACAAAATACAAGGAACTTTGGTTTATTATCACAGCAAAGGTCATTAACAATATTATTACACCAACAGCAGGGTGAAGTCACATCAAGCACAAACGATCATCTATTTGATATATAGTCCCTAGTGAACACATAAGCACCAGAAATTTCAGAAGAGATATACATAAAGCATAACATCGTATAAACTAAGGCGACATGCATTGAGAGCTTACAGAACCACAGGCACAACTGTGAGGAACTTTCTATTGCGAGTGAGCTGCTTTCCATTGTCAATCTGCTCCCACCATGTCAAGCCATTATAAATTCCCTGATCATCACCGAAAGGGGTTCCTTTCGCCCAATGGAAGAAGTGGTAAGTTACCTACACGTAGAAACATAAACCGTCATGTTGAAAGAAAACCTCTATTGATCTTCAGCAAACACAGAAGTTTAGTTCTAACTTCTAACTACACGAAGTAGGAAATGATCTCCATTTTGAAAACAAACTTCAAATCTTAAGACCTACATGGTGATTACAGTACAAAACATGAAAACGTTTAAGATTTTCATATTGCAAGCAACAACATCACTGTAATGGACAAGAAGTATATCAAAGAGGCACCAGGAAATCAGAAGCTCTATATCAGCAGCCTCAACAAGCACATTTTTCAAACTTTGAGATAAAATCCAACAATAATTGCATAAACAAAGGGCAACACTTAATAAATGCTCAACTGTCAATTCTTGAATCTATAATCAAGCTCGAGTTCAGAAATTCACAAATTTCTAGTTGCTCCTCATAGATTAGTAAGCAATTAATACAAACAAATACGAAAAATGAAAAGGATATCCAAATTACAATTTAGGCGCAGATACGGAGTAAAAAATCATCTAACCCTATGGCAGAAACCACCTAAATTAAATCCAGAATCAATCGCAAATACATAAATTGAGCAGCAATAAGAATACGCGTACGAGAAAGTGGCATAGATTGACGATTGTCCAGGCCATCCCAGGCGTACAATTGGTGACGGCGAGAACGACGAGCCAGGAGAAGAAGAGAATCAATATATAGGAAGTCCAAACGCCGGGATATGTGAACCACTCAGTGTTGCGATTCAGATCCGCCGGCGGCGTCATCTGCACATAGAGTTTGCCCATCATCGCCGATCGCGATTCAAATCCCAAATCGATTGCAATTCGATCCGGGCAAGCGAAGGAATGTAAAGAAACGGCGATTGGAACTTCGAAGTGATCGAATTGGAATGGTAGAGTAGCGTAGCGTGTCCAACCTGGGGGGTGGCGTGGGGTGGGGAGGAGTGGGGGAGGCGAAGACTCGTGGCGTGTTAGCTTTCCTTTTCCGCTCTCGGTTTTCTAGATAATGAACAATTTTCAATAAAATAAAAATAAATATTTAATAATTTGATAAATTAATTAATGGGCTTAAGCCCATTAATGATAAGGCCTGATTAAATTCTGCAGATATACTATTTTATACTGTATTTATATCTATATTGGGCTTAAATTGGGTTTTCAATTGAAAGCCCAATACTATAAAAAGTTACGAGCACATTGAAATTGGTGGACTTTGCAAATTGCAATTTCAAAAAATTATTTCCTCCGTACCATTGAAATTAACCCACTTCTTTTTGGCAAAGTTATTAAAATGTGTTAAAAATTGTGTATATAAATGAGAAAAGAAGAGTTGGTAGTTATGTGCAAGTAATTTACTTTTTTGGAATGAGACAAAATGAGTGGGACAACCCGATTAGAAAAGTGAAACAAGATAAATGTGACAAAATGAGTATGTATAAAAAAGGAGGTTCAAATGTGAACACGTTTTTATCATGTGAACGCTACACTACAAAGATAATTGTATTGCACTTTATAGATGATAATATTGCACCTTAAGTACTGCAATTTCAAAACGATCTGACTCCACTTAAGGGCCATTTTTTTAGTCTGACAAATAAAGTGCAGTGTCTTTGCTTTGAAAGTGCAGTACATTTGTCTTGAAAGTGCAGTGTTCACACGTTCATACAATAAGGACTGTTCACACAAGAACCACTCCCTGTACCTTCGTCCCAATTATCTTGTCCATTTTGTTTTTTACACGTTTTTTAAGGAGAGTTGTTGGTTGTGTTTGTGTGTAGAGTTGTGTAAAGTTGTGGGTTCCACCAAAACGTTGTGCGTAATAATTGCCATATTTGAAAAGTGGACATTATAATTGGGACACCTCCAAAATGAAAAAGTGGACAAGATAATTGGGATAGAGGAAGTATTATATTATACCTTTTATTTTTTCTAAATTGAAATGTTGTTTTTAATTCTAAAAATGTCGCATGTATTAGTGCGAACTTCATATAAGATGTTTGGATTATGTATATCCGAATCAAGATTTAATATCATATATAAAAACATAAAGATTCTCACATATCTAGCAATTTGATGAATTTGTACAAAATTCACATATCATTTTATTTTAAATCATAGAGAATGATTTTGAACCAAAATCCAGTTTCAAGTTGCAAACAAACGTTCATTATTTTATTTTTGTTTTTTAAAAATTGATGCCCTTGTGATTCTTTTTCTTCTATCAAATTAAATTAATTATCAAAGTCCAAATGAAACTAATTTTTCTAAAGTAAAGCATAATGGTTCACTTTCAAAAATAAAATACAATTAAGAACTTAATTTAGAAAATCAAAAGTACATATAGGGTCTCATATTCTACCAAAAATAAATATATATAATCCGATTCAATATACATAAATACAGTTAAACCTCGATAAAGTAATAACATTGGAACCGAAAAAAAATATTCATTTAACGAGGTTATTACTTTATCGAACATTATTTTAGTGCATTGACCCATATCGGGACCGAAAGAAATTATTATCTTAGCGAGATTATTACTTTATCGAATATTACTTTATCGAGGTTTAACTGTAATATAAGATGCATGATGACCAACGAAAGCACATTATCTTTATCACAAAAAAGCCAGAAAAATAGTTGTATAACACATCATGAATCAATGATCCATTAATTTTTCCTATCTAATCAAGTTTCTAGATAATTCGATTTAGATTTGGTCTTCTTCTAACTTCCCTAAATTAACAATTTATTTATGTCTTCAAATCTATTCAATGGAACTATATTATGACACGCACTACAACAAATTTTATTTATCGTACCAAGGTAATGGGCAACTTGCCACCACGAGACACATCAAAACATAATTTTTTTCACCTTAATTTTACTTCTGTTTTAATCATTATCCTAATCTAAATTTATAATAATATAACGTGGGAAATGAAGTAACACTTTCAACACATTAGGACCAAGAAATTCACGTATTTTGATTTAAAGAGAGGTGAAATTGACATTTGGCGAAAATAATTTTGAAGTTAGTCACTGTCATTGAGGATTCACTATATTTATATTATACTATTATATTATTATTATTATTATTATTATTATTATTATTATTATTATTATTATTATTATTATTATTATTATTATTATCACTCAAGGTTTTTATTCAACTTAGTTGTTCATCGTGGATGACTAAGAAGTGCATGTATCATCGTACAATTTGTTCGTGCAATAAAAATTACTCAAATCTATAGCTTTATGTAATGTGACAATTACCGAAAAAACAACCACTTTTACCCTATTTTATGAATTTCGATGTGACTTTTAAACATTGTGATTAGGCCACCATATATGTTAATGTTATAATTTTAGCAATTAAATATACTTATATATGTGTAAAAGAGCGCCGATAAAAGTTAAAATAATTGTAAACATAGTCAATTTCGATAAATAGATGAGTTTTATAGCCACGTTCATAAAATTATAGTTCTAACTACTTTTCCAAATTAATACTACAATTGTAACCTAGTTGAGCTCACTAAATATTGAGTGATATTTAGTGGATTTATTCATGAAACCTATCGAAATTACTTAGGGAATTATCATTTTAATGTTACATAGTTAGTTTGTCTTTATTTTCTTAATAGCGGAAATTACTAAAGATTGTAACTAATTTTAGGGTGCATGCAAATTGGAATTCCATATCATCTGATACGACAAGTAATTTGGTAGACAAGTCGACATCAATCTAGATATTTTAACTACCAACTTATTATTGATGTTGGTCTATGAATTTTAGCCGTTACGGACTAGTACGTACTAGGATTAGGTAATAAAAAGTTAGGCCTAATTCAACATTTACCAATTACTCGTGTCATCAGTATTACCTAATTCATGTCGAGCTCATTTCATAACCTTACAAATCTCAAATTGAATATAATATTTCAATTTTTAGTTCGTGAATACACGTGGAGAAGAAATTTGATGTAAAAGACGTTAACCGTACTATATAGGATCTTTTAATTAATTTGAACACCACCCACCAAATACATGAAGGTCATCACCAATACATGCAAAGATTTAGATTTACATTCAATTATTATGTTCAAATTATTATTAATAAATAAGCACACGGTTGAGAATTCAGACCTAATACATTCAATTTTTTTTTTTTATATTTATTATAACAATTTATATAATAAAACCTAATCTTGGACCAAAAAAATATCACGCAATCCTTGAAAAACTCGTGGTTTAGCCAACTTTAATGAAATCAATATACATAACTATATATAAAAGATCTCTCTCTCTCTCTCTCTCTCTCTCTCCACAAGCTAGTGATATCTACGTGTAAGGAACTACCGAACGTCATGCAGCACGATGTTGTTATCTTATCAAAGCCACATATAAATTAAGTTTATCAGCCACTAAACAATAAAACTTACATCAACCATAGTTATACTGTTTTTTATCTCTTGAAATCAACTTACGTGAATTGTATATAACATATTATAAATCACAAACAATAAACTAAAGTTCCCATTTATTCCCAACCAACCGAATGTATCCTAAAATGATAATTAATACTTCATCCGTCCCATTAGTGGTGTTTTGATTCTTTTGGATACGGAGATTAAAAAAAAATGATGTTATGTTGTGTATGTTGTTTATTTTTGGGTAATTAAGTTGTGGCTGCAAATTCTTTACCAATTTTAGAAACAAGACATTACTAATGAGGGAGTCCCTTTTTGGAATTACAAGACACTACTAATAAAAAGAATGAAGTATTAATCAACAGTTAGGTGTTAATTAGTTTTTTTTAAAGGAGAAATGGAAGTTGGAGTATCATAAGTTAGAGTAACTTTCTATGATAGTTGAACTTGATCGAGACACTTTTTTTCTAATAAGTAATTAGTGAAATTAAATTAATTGAAGTTAATTAACCCCCACCAAGATCATTGGAATGAGTTTTTTCATGACCTAATTGTACTCATTAATTCAAAAATCAAAAACAAATATAGTGGTATTGCATGAGGCCTTTTTCTTGATGGAGATAAGCCAAAAAGCGGAACAGTGCTTTAAGAAAATTTCCACTAATCAATATAATTAATAAAAATAATGATTTCCCCAATCAGTTAAAGGCATTAGCTTCAGCTGTATTCAACTAAGCTAGCAGTGTATTAGAATTAGGTCATTTCTATTTTTTTTAAACCTTCCCTCTTCAAAACCAACCTAAATTTAGGTCATTCTGTTCATTGCGGTGGAATTTATTACAGAAGAAGAAAACAGCAAAATCATAGAAAAATTACAGTTTTGTAGCAAAATTAATAAAGTATTTCAACTTGGAAGAAATAAGTAAATTAATTAAGATATTTAATAAAGGCAAATTGATTTAATTTAATCATCTGTATGTGCACGCTGCTTGATAAAATACACGTAGTGCTGGGATTATGGTATATCTTTCTATATCCATGACACCATGCTAGAGGACAACAAAAATGATATGAGTGTGTGTGTGTGAGAGAGAGAGAAACTTGGAGGATGAAAATATTGATACTTAGGTCATTTGCATGGCTTCAATTTCCTTAGCTTATATTAAAGTGAGTAGTGATAAAAAGAGAAGCAAATCTTGCTAATTTAAAAAGAATAATAATAAGCTGACATTCCAAGAATGTAAGTCCTAATCTCAATTATATACCCACTTTCCTTTTTCTTGCAGACTAAAAAGATTATATTAGTAAATTAGCACAGCCCCATATTAATGTGTATTGAGCAATTAATGAGCAAATCCAACATTAATTTCAGATATATTTCTCGAGTAAAATATAGTCTCAGAAAGAGCCAAAAAGCTAAAGCAGATACCAAAGGGAGTATTTCATTTAATTTATTAATTATGGTTTCATGAATTTCGAGCAGCCTCTAACCATATATATACTGCAGTTGATGATCATCTAATCACAGCACCCATAGCAATAAAAACACACACAATCATTGACTGCGAAATCTCAGTCTCTTCCATCATTGAAGCAAAGTGAAACTTGTCATACTTCACGAAAACAACAATGGTGAAGGAAAGAGGACTAGAGTGGACGATCAACGTATCCGACGGGACGTCGAAGGCCTTATCACCAGAACCCTCTTCTCAAAACAGAATCTTTAGGGGATTAGAGCGGTTTGTGATGAGATTCTTGTCAAGAATTGGTGGATTCTTTGAAAAAGCATGGAAATTGGGAGTGAATGAGCCTAAGAAGGTGATGCATTGTGTTAAAGTGGGATTGGCTCTCTCACTTGTCTCTCTCTTTTACTACATGAGGCCTTTGTATGAAGGAGTTGGAGGCAATGCTATGTGGGCTGTAATGACAGTTGTAGTAGTTTTTGAATACACAGTTGGTGAGTTTAATTTAATTAAATTTCTGGATTCATATTGTGTTTAAATTTTGAACTTAATTTCTCTCTCTCTCACATGCAGGGGCTTCACTTTGTAAATGTGTGAATAGGGCAATTGGGACTTTCTTGGCTGGTGCATTAGGACTTGGTGTTCATTGGGTTGCTTCCCATTCTGGTGAAAAATTTGAGCCCATTATTCTTCAAGGCTCAGTCTTTCTTCTTGGTAATTAATTACTACTAAAACTGGAAATTTTTAAGTGAATTTTAAAAAGGTTGTGTATAACATGGTGTGGTTATTATTCTTGCAGCTGCTGCAGCGACTTTTTCACGTTTCATTCCATCAATAAAAGCGCGATTCGACTACGGGGCGATGATTTTTATCCTCACTTTTAGTTTAGTATCAGTCTCTGGCTACCGGGTGGAGAAGCTTTTTGAGTTGGCTCATCATAGACTTTCCACTATTGCAATAGGAACTTCTATTTGCATAGTTACAACCATGGTTTGCTTCCCTGTTTGGGCAGGGACTGAGCTTCATAACCTTATTAAAAACAACATGGCGAAGCTGTCTGATTCCTTAGATGGTAATAAAAAATATTCAAGAATTAGTGAATTAATGCATAGAAAAAAGGAATTTCAAGAAATTGATGGGTTTTTTTTTTTATGGTTTAATCTCAGGATGTGTAGCAGACTATTTTGAAAGTGATAAGACTGAGTCTTCAGACAAAGCATTGCAAGGCTACAAATGCTCACTTAATTCTAAGGCAACTGAGGAATCCTTGGTTAGTTAGTTAGTTAGTTAGTTAAACTTCATTGAAATACTTTCATCACTAGCAAAGACTTAAACTTTGAGTTTGTTTTGCAGGCTAACTTTGCTAGATGGGAACCGGCCCACGGCGGATTCAACTTCGGACATCCATGGAAGGAGTATGTGAAAGTTGGAGCTTCACTAAGAAGTTGTGCTTACTGCATAGAAGCTCTTAATGGAAGCATCAAATCAGAGGCTAAGGTGATTTAATTTTTTCAAGAATTTGAGTCCCTTTTGTTTATCTTGATGTTTAAGTAAATCGCATATCTTAAAGTTGATTTTTTTTGTTTGAATTAAGCAGACCCCAGATGCATTAAAGAAGCATTTCAGCAGCTTCTGCATGGGACTTAGTTCAAAATCCTCTGCAGTGATGAAAGAATTGGTTGGTATGATGAGTGCAATGAAGAAATCATCAAGTGTAGATTTCTTGGTTGAAGAAATGAAGAGTGCTGTTCAAGAACTTGAGAATGCTGTGGAATTGCTATCCAAACAGCCCCTCCAGCGGGCTGAGGCGAAGGCCGGAGAGGCTGCTGCTGTAGTTGTGACTCTAGTGGAGGTGGTTCCACTTGTCACGGTTTCGTCGCTGCTGATTGAGATTGCGGGTAGGACGGAGAAGCTTGTGGAGGTGGTGAAGGGAGTGGCGGAGAAGGGTGAGTTTGAAGATGAGAGTGTTGAAGATGGGAAGAAAGGGAGAGGTGGGAAGAAGAAGACTGTTGGTGGAGTAAATGAAGAGAAGGTTTGAGTTTGGTGGGAAAGGACTGAATTGTGCTTACTTCTTTGTGTAGTAAGTTGATGATTTAGAGGATGTATAGCAAAGAAAATTGGTGTGTAATAGTTTGGTACAGAAGTTTTTGAGAAATTTTGGTGTTTTGAGTTTTTACTAACTTCTAAAACTCTGTTTTTCGATGATGAATTTCTGTCAATTTGTTATGCTTATCAGATGAATTTTGTCATAAATATTAAATCCATGTTTAGCATGCAAAACAACCAAGAGAGAGAGAGAGAAATAAATGCAATTTGTTGGTAGTGGGGTGTTTAGAGGGTGTCTCAAAAGTACTACAATGAGTCATGGTCCTTCCTTTGCCATGATGACGGATTTTTTCGGTCAAATTTCATCGTTTTGAGCATCAAACAGAGCAATTAAACAATTTTATGACAAGAGTGGTCAATGTTGTCTTTCCATATTTTCGAATTTCTTTATGCGAATTCGATTTTGGATGTTATTAGCCTAGCACTCATTGAATAATAGGTTAACAAATGTCATTTTTTCAACATTCCGCAGAATCAACAGAATCTCAATTCGTTCTTTTTATAAAAAAAAAAAACACAAGAGAGAGAGAATGATCAAGAAAACCAACATAAATAACCAATCCATCAACACTTTCCACCACAACAAAACACATCAATCAGCCCATCACAACACAACACCCCCTCAACCACATTTTCACATCTCTTGATCCACTTCCTCATCACAGCCCCAACCAAGATTCACACCAAGATCCTCCACACACACCTTCACAACATCACTCCTAACCCCAATATCAGTTGAGTATCTACTCACACAATACATCCCTGCAGTCACAACAGCCACCCCAACAGGGCTAGGCACAAGCACCTTCAACGGGGACGAAAGGAGCGCCGCCAGAGGCGCTCCAATAACGGAAGAAGCCTGCCCGCTTCTTCCCACCCCAAACCGGTCAACTGTGAGGAGGCCCGTCTTGCAGTACAGGGCAAAATCCTCACAGTTGTTCTGGAAAACGTCGTAGCTCCCATACCCGTTCCGAAATAGGAACATTGCTCTGTGGATGACTGCACCGGCTGCATCTGATGGTGCAGTCGTGCACGTGCCTCCGCGGAGCTTGGCTAGGAAGAAAGAGGGGCTAACTCCGTACTCGAACGAGTATAGGGAGCCCTTTTTTAAGAAACAGTCGATGCAGGAGAGGACTACTCCGCTGTTCGGCTGCCTTAGACCACAGTCTGGGAATGTGGGACACTCGTTGGGTGTGGAAGAGGATGCAATGCGCGTAAAGTGGACCACTTTGCTGCTTCCTACATAGATGCCTGCATAAGTAGGTCTTATACTTGTTAGCTGCAAAGGGAGAGAAAAGAATCCATAGCTACACAAATTAACATGTTGGATTTTGAAAAAAAATGTCATCTTATTGAAGAAAAGTTGAAGGATTCAAGAAGAAAGTGATTGAACATATCAAGAATTTACATACAATATGCATATTTACTTCCTTTTTCTATCATGAAAACATACTTATACTGAATACAAAAATCAAAGAAAACTCAAATTTACATCATACTTGCCCTGTTCAAAGACTCATGTTTCCTCCATACAATTATAGGAAAGGGATGGTCAAGAGAAACTACAAAGAAAAGGGTTCAACTTGATCATAACTATTTCAGTCATTGAACACAAAAGGATACATGTATGAAAATACAACCCATAAGTTTGCGAAGATTACATTTTTAATCCAAAGATTAGAGTTTAATTCTGCAATTCAATGTCCAACCCTATAAATTAGGCAGAAAAACAAGGGCATAACAACCTAGGGGTAAGTAAAGAGCAAATTACAATCAAGAAACCAAGAAAGCAAAAGCAGAGATGAACTACTAGTACTCCCTTCATTCCAATTATCTTGTTCAGTATACCATTTCGGATTGCCCCAAATATATTATCCAGTTTCTTTTTCAGCAAATTATTATACATAAACTTTTTGTGGGACCCATTTTAACCTCACTTTACGCACTACTAACGACTCTTCTTAAAAAAACGTCCAAAAATATAATTGGGATGGATGGAGTACAAAACAAGAAGCACAACGTTGTAGATTCCATCTATGTTTATAATCATAGTCCTAACAATACACACACAGATACAGAAAATAAAAACTATAATCGACCATGATGAGAGTATGCAAAGACTGCTCTGTAAGTATAGATATGATCTCCCGGTTTGATCTCACTCCTCTCCATTCTGTTTGAGAGTAAACCCATTTCTCTCTCTCTTCCAATTCTGCAAAATCTCAGCAATTTCTGCTAAACCCTCCCACAAGATTTGAACTTTTTCAAGAAACAGACACGAATCACCGTTTCTTTGTCCAAGAAAGCCGGCGAAACGGGATTATGCGTGTGGTGTGTGCATATCTGATCCGCATAGCTAGGTTTTCTTTCGTTACTCGAATTTGTTTTTCCAATCAAGGAAAGGAATTGGGAGATTCTTGATGTGGGTATCCAAGATAAGTTTGCTCTTCCCGCCGTAACTACACGGGAAAAAGATATGCTTCGCTTTTCATGTAAGTTTAATTTTCCAATTTTTTCGTCAACTTTTTACTTCGTGGGCGTCGATAATCCAACTTCTTTGTTTGGGCTTCATTTTTCCTTCATGGGCTTCGATTATCTAATGTTTTGGGCTTGATAATCTAGAGCAAAAGAATCAAAAGCCCAGAATAATTGTCATCTATAGTAATTACAATATTTGGAAAAATATATATATATATATATATATATACTTTTAGCCCAAAATATATATATACTTTTTGAAAAAATATTTGGAGTATGAATTAATAACATATAAGCTTGGTCGATTTTACAGAATTGGCAAAAAATTACGCAATTTTGCAAATTGGTTGGTTAAAATTTATCGTTAAAATAATGAACACGAAGGGTCAATATGATGGACTAAAAAGAAATTTAACCGATAATTTTACAAGTATGTATTAGGATGTCACCACACACTTAACTTGCTAAAATCAGATTCAACTTATTTGGTTTTATTGAACCGGCAAAAAATGAAATACTCCTACAACTTGATGTTAAAAATTTAAATTGGTTGTGATTAAAATAAAGGTTATTTGCCTACAAATATAGTTTTTGACAAATTTTTATTTTGCACATAATTTTCAAAATGCTGGCACAAATACATAAATTTTCAATTTATTTAAATGTGCATATGGACGAAAGCTTTAGAGGCTCAAATATCCAATGTGGAGGTCAAAATATCCAACGTTGTATACTATTTAAGTTATAGACGTCATTTTTGCACCAAAACAACATCATTTCTTTAATATTTAAATCATCGTGCAAAATTAAATTCATCTAAATTTTGTATATTTAAAAACTAATATCAGGCTAATATCCCTTAAAATAACGGACACAAAGGAGGCCAATAAACTAAAAATGATTTTTTTTTTCATAATTATTTCGACTAAACCCAATAAATCATGCAAAAAAAAGACAAATTCTTACAGTTTGGATCATCCGAACAGCTGTTTGTTACGCCCTTCTTTCCGCCTCCAAATTCCTACTCCCCAATTTCCCCCAAATCAAATTAATTAATTTTCTCCCCAATCTCCATTCCTGAAGCTTTCCCATCACTTTCCCGTAAAAAACCGTCCCCTTTTTTCTCCTTTAATTCTTCAAACCCCGCTGCCAAAAGAGGCTTCCTTCTCTTGATGCAACTTTCCAATTGTTTTTACTGATTGAGAAATCGGATCAGGAGCGATGTTGTTACTGATTCATCGTGATCCGGATTTCTGGGAATTGAGATTAGCTAAGGTGGCGGTACGCGGCCCGCCTTCGTCATCGAGTCGTCAACGATCGTTTCTTTAGCGTTGCTATCGCTTCACGCATCGAGGATTATCGATTTGGCGCCATTTCGCGATTCATGATGTCCTTCATGCCTATTGGAAATGTCGATCCCGATTCTCCGGCGGGCGATCGCCCGTGTGTTCTTACTGCATTGCTTTAGAAGATTGTTTTGTGAAGATTTGCGTAGCCCTAATTTCCCGAAACTCAATCGTTCGATTTGCGGCCTAAATTCTGCATTGGCGCCGGTTTCTGGATAATTACTGTTTCTTCTGAAGATTTTGATTGGCTGTTGGTGACCGGAATGAGCTCTCTTGCACCGCGTCCGATCCCGAATGGAAATGGGAATGTGGAAGTCTTAGGCTCTTCCTCGCCGAGTTCTGCTCGCGTTAACGAGTCTCGCTATCGCGAGTTTGATTTTGTGGAGAAATGTGCCAGGAGTCGATATGCTAGGGTAATTTCTTATCCAATTAGTTGTGATTTTTCTGTTTTAGTCTCTCTCCATACCAGCGTGTCTCGTTTCTTTTTTGCAACGTATATTAAGGAGAGTTGTTGGTTGTGAGTGAAAGAGTGGTTTCACAAAGAAGAGAGCGGTTAGTTGTGTGTAGAAAAGTTGCCATTTTTGGAATGAGATAACCGGAAAAGGAAAACGAGAGACAAGATGAATTGAACTGAGGGAGTAGTAGTTATGAGTATGAGTTTGCTCATTCGACTAACTTGACCAAAAGCCAATAGTGTTTGGTTAGTTTATAATCATTTGAATGTGCATATACCTTTTGCTGGTCCCTATTTGTAGGAGCTGTAGTTATGTTAAATATTGATTAGTTAGATTGTGGTTTGATGGTTTCATTAATCACAACGAAACTCGAGCTTATTAGAAGTGTTGTGTTTGTGATAGTTTAGCCTAGTTGTTGCTATTTTGTTACTTGCTTGGCTTTGATGTATTGTTTCTATTTTGCAGTATAATGAAGTATTGGGAAAGGGAGCATTCAAGACTGTGTATGTGCAAGATTTGTTAGTTAGTTTAGTTCTGCAAGAATTTTGAATTGAGAAGTATGTTTGTTGTTAATTTGTGTAGCTACAAGGCATTTGACCAAGTTGATGGAATAGAAGTAGCTTGGAACCGGGTGAAAATAACCGACATGCTCCGCTCACCTGAAGATTTGGAAAAACTCTACTCTGAGGTTCATCTTCTTCGTCATCTAAAACACGTAAACATCATCAAACTATACGATGCATGGATTGATGAAAAGAAGAAGACTATTAACATGATCACTGAGCTTTTCACATCAGGGAGCCTGAGGCAGTGAGTTTGTTTCTGTATCTTTCTCTTGTTTGTTAAGTGATTATGCGTAATTAAGCCAACTATCAGATTTTGGTTGTTTTTAGATACCGAAAGAAGCACAGGAATGTCAATATGATGGCGATCAAGAACTGGGCGAGGCAGATCCTCCGAGGCTTAGAGTATCTTCACAGCCAAACCCCACCTGTGATCCATAGGGATTTGAAATGCGACAATATATTCGTTAATGGGAATCAAGGAGAAGTTAAAATTGGAGATCTTGGACTGGCTACCATCATGCAAAAGCCTACGGCTAAAAGCGTTATCGGTATACTATACATACTGCTCTTTTGAATTACTATAAGGGTTGTTTATGTGAAAAAGTGCTTAAATCACTTGTTTGTTTTGTTAGGAACTCCGGAGTTTATGGCTCCGGAGCTCTATGAGGAGGAATACAATGAGCTAGTCGACGTATATTCGTTTGGCTTGTGCTTGTTGGAAATGGTCACTATGGAGTATCCCTATTCAGAATGCAAGAATCCAGCCCAAATATTTAAGAAGGTTTCATCTGTAAGTCATCTTGCCTTCAATCTTCATTAGCAACGTAGCGCCGTATTTTCTGCTACTTCCGTTTCATTTCTTCATCATTTCTTTCGGTAGGGTATCTTGCCTGCTTCTCTCGGAAAGGTGGCTTCTCCGGAGGTAAAAGAGTTCATTCAAAAATGTCTTGTTCCAGCTCCTCAGAGGCTGTCCGCTAAGGAGCTTCTTAAGGATCCATTTCTTCTAGCTGAACATAACGGAGAAGCTATTAGTGATTCATTGTCTATGCTTGATATAGTTCCTAGATCTTTTACTCCATCGAACAACGGGTCTCATTCTATGGATATAGACTCTGAATGCAACCACTATGCATATGCATATACAGATTCCGGGACTTCTCGTCCTTCTGTCCTCGAGTTTAAACGGACACATCATGATGATGAGTTCAGATTGAGGGGGAACAAGAATGACAACAACTCAATCTCGTTGAACTTGCGGATTACTGATAAGGGAGGTACGTTAAGTTTAACCACTAATCATTAAGTTTGGCTGCTTGGGGTTTTAGTTTAAAATTTCGAATGATGATCTTTTCTCCGTTTCTCGAATTGCAGGTAAATTGAGAAACATACACTTCCTATTCTACCTTCAAACTGACACAGCTATGGCTGTTGCCTCTGAAATGGTGGAGCAGCTCGAATTAGCTGATCATGATGTAGCTTTCATAGCTGAGTTTATCGACTTCTTGATATCAAGAATCGTACCTGATTGGAAGCCTTCATCTGATTACTCAGCCAGCCAAGAGAAGTATGCAAGCAAACTAACCTTGAATCCGGACCAATGGGAGATGCCGGTGCCTTACAGTCCAGCCAAATCGCTTTTCAAGGAAGTCAATTTGTCGACCTCTTCTCTCCCAACGGCTAAAAGCAACATGCATGGACTCCCAAATCCCCTGTTCTTCATATCCCGATACTTGACAACTACAGCAAACAAATCCTCTTTAGGATCAGCCGATCATTCTTCAATCAAGAATGCAATGATGGAGTTTCGCGATCAACAACACTACGATGAATGTCGGACTAATAGTGCTGGTTGGCCATCGATGAATTCTGAGACCCACTTCTGGACTCCGAGTTCATCGATGGCCAATCTGTTAGAGGGGGACCCCGATGGCGATCTGAAGTCGGACCTCGATGCGATCGAGGCCCAGTACCAGCAATGGCTTCAAGAACTTGGGAAGATGAAGCAGGAAGCAGTGGAGACGGCCAAGAAGAGGTGGATGCCGAAGAAGAACGATGTGCATTGAAGAGGGAAGGGTGACTCCTTTGCTTCTCTGTTCTTGTTCAGATTTTCTTATTTATTTCCTTTTTTTGTTTGTTTGATATTTTTTGTTGATTGGATTGGTGGCTTGCTTCATCCCTCAATTTTTTGTGGAGGGTGTGAAGGGTGTTTATACTTTGTTTAGAAGTTATTTTTTTATTTTTAAATTTCTTCATTTGAGATATTGAAAACCTAGTATAGCCCAATCTTTTGCGGCCGAATAGAACTTGCCCGCGAATAATCTTCATTTGACATAGTGGAACTAGCCCAAAATCTAATCGACTTGTCGAGTCATCGGTTTGGGGCCAATTAAACCCGATTGTTTGGAGCCATGGCCGTTCTTGAGGAAATAAGGATCCCGAAAGAAAATGAAAAATGGGGTACCATCATAAAAATGATAACCTTAAAATTTTAAATTTATATTGTTTTGTATAAGAAATTAATGTAAAATGCTTTAGTCAGTTGAAAAAATTGCATATGGGTTATTAAGAGGCGTAAAATTCGAATCATATTACCTTGATTTTAGACAAATTAAAAAAGTTTGGACGCCCGAAATTTATGAGCCTTGTGCAGTGCCTGGGTTCGACCGTCCTCAAGGCCGGCCCTGTTTGAAACTTCCAAAATTTGAACTGATTCTAGCCCAACTACGAGCAAACCGAGTTAACACTCTATTAATATACAAAAAGTCTGAGGAAAGTTGTTGTTGAAGCATTAATGATTATTAATGGCGCCTTAAATAATGTTATGATCAAGACAATTAACAAAATTAGGCCACTTTCAAGAAATCTATCAAAAAATTAGACCCACATTTAAAATGCACGAGCATACTCAAAACATGACATAGAGAAGAGAGAGAGAGAGAGAGAGAGGAGAGGAAGGTTCTTGGAAGCTACACAATGTCTAGAAAAGCAAGCAATTACTCATGACTCACAAGTGATGACACAAACGTCCCATTTCACTCAACCCCACTCCAATACGAATGGAACCTTCCTCGAAAAAACCCTCATTTTGGAACCAAACGCCACTTGTAGAATAAAAAAAACACACACCAAGAATTATAGTATAATCAATCGAAGGCTCCAAAATTGTGGCAAGAAGTCAGTCCGTGGAAAGATTTGACAACTCGAGGCAGCCACTAAATTTCTTTAATCGGTGAAATCCGACCGTCCATTTTTTCGAGGGAATCATCCAAAGATTTTGACGATAGGCAATCAATCATGCATTCAGGCCAGCCTCCCATAATGCCTACTAGTACCCACCACTTCTTTATATCCCAACCAGCCTTCATAGAATCCATAAACGCAACCAACAAATTAATTTCTCTCTCTCCTTATTTATTTATTCAAGAATTAATTAATCATTCAAGAAAATCAAAATCTTGAATTCTTGATGGCGGCGGCTTCGAACTCGATCAACTCGGAGAGCAAGGAGTATCAAGACTTGCTGCCGGTGATGATGGACAAGCTGGACGGAGAGACGTTTGTGGCGGAGCTCTGTGGCGGATTCCGGCTGCTGGCGGATCCGGCTAAGGGGCTGATCACGGCGGCGAGTCTGCAGAAGAACTGCGCGCTTTTGGGGTTGGAAGGGATGAGCGGAGAGGATGCGGAGGCGATGGTGGAGGAAGGCGATATCGACGGCGACGGAGCGCTGAATCAGATGGAGTTTTGCATCTTGATGGTCAGACTTAGCCCCGGGATGATGGAGGATGCTGAGACTTGGCTTGATAAGGCCATTCAAGGGGAGTTGAAGAAATCAGCCTCTTCTTCATGACTTTTCTGCCTTAATTTCTTCATATATATTTCTATATTATTTATTTAATGTGGCTTAAAATCAGTTGTTGGGTAAACTGGTTTTGATTTTTTTTAATCTGTTGCATGATTTCTGTTCGTTGAAAATTAAAATCAGTTGTTGGGTAAACTGGATTTGGAATCATTCGAAGTTCTGAATTGGGGAATCGAATGAGAATTTCGAACCCAATTTGTTAATATGAGCCTAATATCTTGATTCCATCGAAACCAAAATCTAATCTCCATTCCAAATCTTGACCGAATGAAAACTTGTTAAGCAGCAAAGCCATTCAAATAAAGACTCGGCCATTCAAATCTTGTCCAGTACTTTACTGCAAAAGTTAAATAAACAGGATGAGATTGACTTGAACAAATTGGAGAAGTATATTAAAGCTACTGACCTCATGTGGGTGCATTCCAAGGCTTTAGTTGCATCCTCCTGAGTCTCGAATTGCACAAAAGCAAAGTTCCTTCGGATGCGGACATTGAGAACTTTGCCATAAGGCTCAAAGTGTCTTTCGATGTCGTGGACTCTGGTACGAACAGGATCGAAGTTTATTACAAAGAGGGTCTTAGTTGGCCTCTGATTTGCAGCTCTTCCATCACGATGCCTACCACGTTCACCCTGTCAAGATGAAGGGTTTCGGACAAATTCAAAGTTTATAGTATTAAATAAAGGTGTACATAGGGTATCAACTATTCATATATAAACAGGGGAAGGAGACTAGAAACAAGGCAAACATACCTTGGCCCATTCAACTGACAACCTACGCCTATCGCGCCCAAACAGTATGTTATCAAGACCACGGATGGCATCTTCCCCGTCGCGTTCATCCTCAAAATATACAAAAGCAAATCCTGAAAGTGAAAAAGAACTAATATGAAAAGCAAGGACAGGAAAATTCACTCAGGATTACAACCTTCCTACAGATAGATGCATCACAAAACAGGAAATCACGTCTCCGGTGAAGGTTTAAATAAAGTACAACACCTGCAAACATGTGAAGGTTCTGAGGAAAGCAAGGATGTAGAGGCCTTGAATGTTGAAGTAAAGAAAGATGATTGAGGCAAATTAAGATCATGGAGATAGTTGAGTAGTCATTGCTACGCATACTTCAGCAATTTCACAGCATGAGATCAGAAAATGGAAGACATGCATGACATAACTCATTGATCGCCTTAAGATGATTAGTGATAAGGCATGGCATGATGAACTGACACCTAGATCCCTTATCATTATTGTGGCAGGCATGGCATGGCATACTGAATTACTGATTCTATCCCACCATTACCATTCTGGTGGGATAGCAATGCTAGGCACTGAATAAATGAATGGGAAGATTGGGAGAATGAGAGGTGGAACTGTTCCAATCTGCAACTATGGAAGCATGTAGGAAAGTAGGCAGCCTTTGCATTATAGGTTTTATTGCAAAGAAGATGGCAAGCCAATATAGTAGCTCATTTTCCTTTGTAGATGTTCCTGCGTCAAAACAAACAATTAAATATCCAGACCTTCTCATATAAATAACCACATCTCCTAGTTTTTTCTTAATTTCCTTTCAGGGATTTACCCTGCAATGCTTATAAAGTAGTTATATGTATGCCCTGCATATATTCAAAATCAATCATGCTCAAGTGGCACAGCTCCATTCTAAACCGAATGTGGAACATTCGACGTGTATTCACTACTAAGTAAATAACTCAAACCTGAACCAACAGCCTCTAGAAGAAGTTAGGAAAGGATCCAGTAAAAGAACACTAATATTCACCTGGTAGTATATCTAAATTGCGAATTACAAACTCGCTATGCATTACATTAACATATACATACACACTTATTGCAGTTTAATAAAATCCAATTGTGTGAAATCTCTACGCAAAGAATGTAACTGTACGATTCGCAAATTCATGAGTTCCTTAACTAGAGAACAGAACACTTCAATGCAGGCTTCAATAGTCACCAACAAAATCCAACAAAGAACAAACAAGAAATATAAAACCGAAAAGGCTTATAGGGTATAGAATGAAAAGCTCCCTAAAAATATACCAGATTTCATGTCAACACGATCAACCCTTCCGTACTTCGAAAACAACCGCTCCAAGTCGGATTGCCGAGTATCGTACTCGAAATTCCCGCAGAAAATCGGCCTCATCTTCAGCGCTCACAAACTTTGAACTTGCAGAACAAAACCTAAAACAACAATTTCATGAATCATTAAAAACAAATTAACAATAAATACTAGAAAAAAAAAAATCAAGGTTACCTTGTAATTTGAATGAATAACGAAGCAGCGTAGCTTCGAGAACCGCGGCTATTAAAGTATGACGAAAAAAGGATTGAATGGGAGAATGGGCATCTGTCGTATCCATATATGTGGTAAATTTATTAAGAACCCTAGAATTTCAAATTGAAATTGCGTGCACGGTGTGGCCCAGTCCTGTTGGGCCATTGATTGTTGGGTATCTTAAATTGAACTTCTTATTGGGCTTAAAGCCCGATCAAATTTCCATGAGTGTACAATTAAATATCTTTAAATTAATAATTTTAAAATAAAAAAAAAATTCGTTTAACGTGATTATTAATTATGATAATATACAAAACAACCAAAATATTTAACTTTTTAATTTTTTTAATCATGGATATAAAAACATATAAAATCTAACCACCACTATCTTCTCTTCTTCTCTGTTCTTTATCTTCATTGAAATGACAAAAGCAGATTATCACAACAATGAGATATAAACGCTAATAATGCATTCCAAAATTATATTTTCTCTATTTACTGACATAAGCATGTTGATCAAATCTACACTCACAATATGAAAGAAAAACTACTAATTAGTTATTACTTCAGCAAAAAAAGGATTTCCGACAATTGGAATTGTTCCGTAATTCGTAATCTAACTAAAGCCAAGAAATACTCGAATGAACAAAAACCTGTTGGTTACAAAAGCTGCTATTACAAAACAATACAATAAGCCGAAAATTAAAACAAAAACAAAAGACCGTCGAGTCGAGGAAGCCTCTCTCCGCAAGACGAAATACGCCCCGGTAGTGCTCTCGGTTGTAGGCGTATCGTCCCCAAAGATGAAACGACGAACGTCTCGAAGATTGCAGCACCGCAAGATCTACGAGCTCCGTGAACCCGGACTGCTTTTCCCGGCGAGGACGGGAGCTGCTGGACTTGAGCTAAGAGCAACTAAGATGAGCTAAGAACTATGTATGGAATGCAAATGTTGTGTGTTGGAAATGAAATGCAACTGGCCTATTTATAGGCAGTTTCCCCAGGTGAAAGGGTGTTGGTAACTCCTGCCAATTAAGGCATGCTGACGTGTCCAGGGGAGTGGAGGAGTGGAGAGATGGAAGGTTGGCTTCCGGATCCTTCCCAAAAGTACTTGGGTGTGGCGAGGTGCACCGCACCACGGAGAGGAATCCAAGCGGTACAGTCCATCGCACCGCCCGACCCGAGCACTCGACCCAAAGACCCGACCCGGCGAACGACCCGACGGACCACCCAAAGGACCAATTGCCAAGATCCAAGTCCAAGTCCAAGTCCAAGTCCAAGTCCAAGTCCAAGTCCAAGGACACGGACCGGAGCCGAACCGAACCGAGAGCCGGAGCCGGAGCCGGGCCGGGCCGGGGCCGGGCCGGGGCGCGCGGCGCGGGCGCGGTGCGGTGCGGTGCGGTGCGGTGCGGTGCGGTGCGGTGCGGTGCGGTGCGGCGCGCGCGCGTGAGGCGGTCGGCGAAAAGGCTCGCGCGCGATGAGCATGTGTGGCCCAAGCCCACCACATGTCACTTAGTTATCTTCTACAATATTGTAGAGACTTAAATACCACACAAAACATTATTCATTAATCGATGTGGGACATGATTAATGTAATAACTCTCCAAAACCCGAATAAGGTAAGTTTCTCCACTTTAGGTAACATATTAGTTTTGTCCCCCCAAACTTCGAGCCACTATTTCTCACTCACCGAAAATCGGAATCGAGAAATTAAGCACACTATAATTATCTACTCGAAACGTAGATCGACGTCATATATCTCAAAACATTAATTGGATAAATATCGAGGCTCGAAAATACGATCGAAAAGGGCTGAACTTTGCCCAAGCCAAATTAGCATTTAATGCTAATTGAATTTCCATAATAACTAAATAATTTATATATATATATATATATATATATATATATATCGATTCCAACAATCCCCCACATGAGTGGAAATAGCCAAATGCATGCATGCAGACACACAGCTCTGTCCTTAAGAGACAATAAAGCATCAGTGTAGGTGGCTTGTGACCTTGAACCTTCCTTAGTCAGTGCTATCGAGCATACCGGCGGATTAGTGGACACGTGGCCTTGAACTATTCCTCCATGGTGTATACTGAGACAATAACACTAACACTATAAAGTCTCAACCTCGTCCGTTCTCACGTTTGTGTCCTTTACTGGCCATGGACAACCTCTTTGGATTCATAAGTGTTACATAGAAGCGGCCCTCACTTCTCACTTACATAGGTGATTCTTACTCGAGTATCCTGTCATACTCCACCTTCTCAAGGCATCCAAGAATCATTAAAAGTCAAAGACTTAACCTCACCACTTGACAGGTCACCAACACTCTCGAGCTCTTTTAGGGAATAGACTATTTGAGTGTGGTATCAACAGACTCATATAGCTTAGTTTTCCCATTGAACCAAGTTCATGGGATCTCCAATCTACAAGGTTGGGTATCCACTATAATCGTCTTTAACGTGTGGATTTAACTCCCATTCCCTCTACGAGCTTATACATTTGATCTCGATTCAAACTCTTAGTAAGCGGATCCGCTAAGTTATCTATGGACTTGACATAGTCTACGAGATAACCCCACTCGTGATCAAATGTCTTACGGTATTATGTCGACGACGAATATGTCTCGACTTACCATTATACAACCCACTCTTGGCCCTACCAATAGCTGCTTGGCTATCACAGTGAATCATCACAGGTGGCACGGGTTTCGTCCAACATGGAATATCTTCAAGAAAATTACGGAGCCATTCGGCTTCCTCACCGGCTTTATCTAAAGCAATAAATTCAGATTCCATGGTGGATCTGGCAATGCACGTCTGTTTCGTGGATCTCCACGACACAGCTCCTCCCCTATAGTGAACACATAACCACTAGTTGACAACGAGTCTTTAGTGTCGGATATCCAATTTGCATCACAGTACCCTTCAAGTACTGGGGGATGTCGCGAGTAGTGCAGCCCAAAGTTAAGAGTGTATTTCAAATACCTCAGAACTCTTACAAGAGATTTCCAATGTTCTCTACTAGGATTACTAGTATAGCGACTCAGTTTGTTCACAGGACAAGCTAGATTAGGCCTCGTACAATTCGTGATGTACATAAGACAACCAATGACTCTAGCATAATCCTCTTGAGCAACAGGATCACCCCTATTCTTGCTCAAGTGAACATTAACTTCTAGAGGAGTCTTTGCTTGGCGCACTATCAAAGGCATTAAACCTCTTAAGTACTTTCTCAATATAATGAGATTGAGACAAAACAATCCCTTTAGGAGTTCTTTGTATCTTTACTCCAAGAATAACATCAAGAACTCCCATATCTTTCATATCGAAATTTCTTTTAAGCATACGCTTTGTGTCATTTATGACTTGAAGGTTTTGTCCCATAATTAACATGTCGTCTACATAAAGACAAACAATTACAAAGCCATTCTTTGTATTCTTTATGTAAACACACTTGTCACATTCATTAATCTTAAAGCCATTCGACAACATAGCCTCGTCGAATTTCAAGTGCCATTGTAATGGTGCTTGTTTTAACCCATATAGGGATTTCACCAACTTACATACCTTTCGCTCTTGACCAGTACAATGAACCCTTCAGAGTTGTTCCATATAAATTTCCTCTTCTAAATCTCCATTTAGAAAGGTCAGTTTTCACGTCCATTTGGTGAATCTCAAGATTGTGCAAAGCAAGAATCGCGAGAAGCACACGGATAGACGTAATCCTCGTTACAGGCGAATAAGTATCGAAGAAGTCATATCCTTCAATTTGCTTAAAGCCTTTAACCACTAAACGAGCTTTATACTTATCAATTGACCTATCTGCCTTATACTTTCTTTTTAGGATCCATTTACATCCTAAGGCCTTGCAACCTTCGGGTAAGTCTGCTAAGACCCAAGTGTGATTCTGCATAATGGAATCAATTTCACTTTGGACAGCTTCTTGCCAAAGTGGGCCATCGGGTCTAGAAAGAGCTTCTTTTATAGACCGCGGCTCTTCATCCAAAAGAAAGACAACATAATCAGGACCAAAGTCCTTAGCAACTCTTGCTCTAGTGCTACGTCTTGGTTCTAAAGTTTCAAGATCGACAACTTGCCTTTTACGTGTATCGGGTTCTACCCCCACATTTCTAGAACTACTGGCAACTTCTCTTGCTTCACCACTAGAGTTTGACTCAACGTTATCATCCTTCTTACAAGGATATACATGTTCAAAGAATATAGCATTCCTTGACTCAATAGTAGTTCCAACATTCATATCGGGCACAACCGACTTATGAATGACAAATCGATATGCACTACTATTCAGTGCATATCCTATAAAGATACAATCGACTGTCTTAGGTCCGATTGTAACTTGTTTAGGCAAAGGCACTTCTACCTTAGCCAAACACCCCCACACTTTGAGGTATTTATAGGAAGGTTTCCTTCCTTTCCACAACTCATAAGGAGTTACATCTCTACCTTTCAGAGGTATTTTGTTTAATAAGTAGTTAGCCGTCAAAACGGCTTCCCCCCACATGTTCTGGGGCAGTCCAGAACTTATCAACAAAGCATTCATCATCTCCTTAAGAGTTCGATTCTTCCTTTCAGCTACACCATTTGATTGAGGCGAATAGGGGGCAGTGGTTTGATGAATAATACCACTAGACTTACATAACTCTTCAAAAGGAGCTACATACTCTCCACCTCTATCACTTCGTACCATTTTGATTTTGCAATCAAGTTGGTTTTCGGCTTCTGCTTTGAAGTTAGTAAAAGCTTCAATAGCCTCATCTTTACTCCTTAAAAGATAAAGAGTACAATACTTAGTGCAGTCATCAATAAAAGTAATAAAATACTTTTTCCCACCTCTAGTTTGTACGAACTTCAAATCGCATACGTCAGTGTGAATGAGTTCTAGAGGTTTTGTGTTCCTTTCTACAGAATGAAATGGTTGTTTAGCTAATTTTGCTTCAACACAAACTTCACACTTGGTTTTGTTAAACTCATTTACTTTAAGTAGATCGAGATTAACTAATCTTTTTATAGCATTTAGATTAACATGTCCTAATCTAGAATGCCATAAATCGGAACACTCAAGCAAGTAAGAGGAAGTGGCTTCATTTTCATTATTTTTCGCCTCCACGGGCTCTTGGCGCAGTGCCATTACAGATAACTTGAAAAGGCCCTCAGACAGGTAACCTTTTCCTAAGAACATACCAAATTTAGTCAGGATAAATTTATCCGACTCAAAAACTAGTCTAAACCCTCTCTTGACTAGTACAGAGCCGGACACAAGATTCTTCCGGATATCGGGGACATGCGCAGACCTCTCCCGAGTAAGGTTCTTGCCTGGAGCTCAACCTTAGCACCACAAGACCATAACCAACCACCTCGGACGAGGCTTGATTACCCATATTGAGCTTCCTCCCTTGGCAGCTCTTGTACTTGGTGAAGCGGCTTCGGTCACCACAAACATGTGCCGTGGCAGCGGTATCAATATACCACTTCCCCTCATTCTCCACGACGTTAGCTTCTTCAGTGACCACGGCCGCAAGGTCGGCTTCAGTGAGGTCAATCTCCAACATATTGGCTTGACGAGCCCTCTTCTTCTTCGGCTTTCGGCAGTCCTTGGACATGTGGCCGGATTTGCCACGATTGTAGCAGATCCCCTTCAAACTTGCGGGATTGCACCTTGCCCTTCCCTTTGGGGTTCTTTGTTTGGACGCCCTCTCTTAGCATTGTTGGAGTTGCCACCTTTCTCGGCCAAGATTGACTCTTGGCTCCACGGGTGCTTTGCCCTTCCCATCTCGAGTCCTCATGTCGGTCTCGATGCGGAGCTTAACCACAAGGTCCTCAAGCGTCATTTCCTTTCGCTTGTGCTTCAAGTAGCTCTTGAAGTCCTTCCAGCTCGGGGAAGCTTCTCAATTACGGTTGCCACGATGAAAGCATCCGGCAAAAAGCATACCTTCGGCGTGGACATCATGGACAATGAGTTGGAACTCTTGCACTTGGTCCATGACCGGTCGAGAGTCCACCATTTTGTAGTCCAAGAACTTGGCGACTACAAACTTCTTGGTACCGCATCGTCGCATACGGTATTTTCTTTTAAGTGCCTCCCAAATTGCCTTGGAGGTCTTTACATTTGCATATACACCGTACGTACTATCATCTAGTCCACTAAGCAAGAAGTTTTTACGTAAGTAGTCGAAGTTAGCCAATTATCATAGGCTATGCGGACTTCCAAGTTCTCTTCGTTGTCACTTGGAGGGGCGGGGAGCATTCTCCATCGGCACGGTTGTAAACCCTAATGTTGTCGGTAGAACAACATCTTACGTTGCCACCTCTTGAAGTCGGCTCCACCAAACTTAGCCGGCTTCTCGGCGGCGAGCGGCACTCTCAGACGAGTGCGAGGTGCCGTCGGGGTTGGGTTCGAACCCCCCACCACTCCATGGTGGTTCACACTCCCAAATGGGACGTTGCTCTGCAAGGCAGAGGACATAGCAGTGAAGTTGAATGCCGTGTTAGCGGCATTAGCATGGTTAAGTGCTATCCTGGCGTCGGTAGCGGCGGAAATGGCAGCAAGGGTTGGATTAGCAAAGGCTGGAGCAGGTGTAGGGACAGACGTCGATGGAACAGTGTTGCCGGAGGAGGCAATGACGTCAGATACAGCGGGGTTGGTGGCGGCGACAGAAGCAGCGGCGGCGGTAGCATCGGAGAGGGGAGCACTTGAAGAAGACATGTTTACAGCAGCTTGAGTAGTTAGGTTTTTTCGTCTTGCGATTGTTGGTTACAAAAGCTGCTATTACAAAACAATACAATAAGCCGAAAATTAAAACAAAAACAAAAGACCGTCGAGTCGAGGAAGCCTCTCTCCGCAAGACGAAATACGCCCCGGTAGTGCTCTCGGTTGTAGGCGTATCGTCCCCAAAGATGAAACGACGAACGTCTCGAAGATTGCAGCACCGCAAGATCTACGAGCTCCGGCGAACTGGACTGTTTTCCGGCGAGGACAGGAGCTGCTGGACTTGAGCTAAGAGCAGCTAAGATGAGCTAAGAACTATGTATGGAATGCAAATGTTGTGTGTTGGAAATGAAATGCAACTGGCCTATTTATAGGCGCGTTTCCCAGTGAAAGGGTGTTGGTAACTCCGCCGCCAAGGCATGCCGACGTGTCCAGGGGAGTGGAGGAGTGGAGAGATGGAAGGTTGGCTTCCGGATCCTTCCCAAAAGTACTTGCTTGGGTGTGGCGGGTGCGCACCGCACCACGGAGAGGAATCCAAAGGTGCGGTGGTCCACCGCACCGCCCGACCCGGCACCCGACCCAAAGACCCGACCCAAAGAACGACCCGACGGACCAATTGCCAAGATCCAAGATCCAAGATCCAAGATCCAAGATCCAAGTCCAAGGACACGGACCGAACCGAACCGAACCGGAGCCGGGCCGGGGCCGGGCGCGGCGCGGGGCGCGGTGCGGTGCGGTGCGGCGGCGGCGCCGCGGCCGCGTGTGAGGCGGTCGGCGAAAAGGCTCGCGCGCATGAGCATGTGTGGCCCAAGCCCACCACATGTCACTTAGTTATCTTCTACAATATTGTAGAGACTTAAATACCACACAAAACATTATTCATTAATCGATGTGGGACATGATTAATGTAATAACTCTCCAAAACCCGAATAAGGTAAGTTTCTCCACTTTAGGTAACATATTAGTTTTGTCCCCCCAAACTTCGAGCCACTATTTCTCACTCACCGAAAATCGGAATCGAGAAATTAAGCACACTATAATTATCTACTCGAAACGTAGATCGACGTCATATATCTCAAAACATTAATTGGATAAATATCGAGGCTCGAAAATACGATCGAAAAGGGCTGAACTTTGCCCAAGCCAAATTAGCATTTAATGCTAATTGAATTTCCATAATAACTAAATAATTTATATATATATATATATACTTGATGGAACCAATTTGTCAAACTGTGTTATTTCAAAATCTCAAGAAACCGAGTCAGTAAGTCACTGAAGAATAAAACAGAATAGTGACGAGAAAAAAATCATTTTTTTAAAAATTTTAATATAATATATACATTATTAAATATTACTCTCTCTATTCCGCTGGATTTATCTTGTTTCTTTTGGTACGAAGATTAAGATGAATAATTTATTGTGGGTAAAGAAGTAAACTTCATAAATAAAAAATGGATTTTTATGTATTAATTATTTTCCAATTTATGAAACAGTTGAAATCAAGCTAGCTGAGTGGTATCAGAGCCAAGTTAGGCTAAGAGGAAATTTCTCTAAAGAAAATCTGAAAATATTGAATTCAGAAGATCTGAAGCTCTACACGAGCTCTGCTCTAAGTCGAGTATCTGTAAAGCCTGTAAGTCCTTGGTATAGGCAAAAGGTAGGAATAAAGCTTTGACAGTATCTTCCGATCTAATGAAGAAAATATTTCATACTTTCCATAAAGAGAAATCTCCTAAAAATGTTCTTAAAAAGAACAAGGAAATTGTTTATTCAGAAAACTTTGATAAAAGTCTTCAAGACCAGAAGTCTCAAAGTTTGAAGTTTACAAAAAAGGAAGCTTTGAATTTCAAAGCGATTATGTTATAAAAACGATTGAAGAAACAATTCCTCTAAAAGGAGGATATGATTCTCGATCACTTCTTTCAAAAAATATGATTGAAGTTCATAAAGAAAAATATAAATTCCTGCATCTAGGAATGATCCAAATTGGAATTAAGCCATTAACCCGAGATGGGTTAAATGTTAGTGCCTTAATTATGGTCAGAGATCAATAATTAAAATCTAGAAGATTCTCTTCTTGGAATAATTGAGTCCACACTTTGTGAGGGACCAATATATTTCAGTTGTTTTCCAAATTATCCTTTATCTCTTTCAGATCCAAATATTTTGGATGCCCTTACTCTTAATATTAAGACTTCAGGGTATAAAATGAAAGAAGAATCAGAGAATATTGTTCTCGTTTATAGAATTTACTATAAAGTCATGAATACAACAATATCGAGATTTAATGTTAAATCTCAACAAATTTGTTCTAAGAAAGGAGAAACTACTCTTTTCTTGACAGACATTACTAAAAGTAATATTGTTGTTCCTAAAACTATATTATGGAACCAAGTTAGTCTTCCAGAAACATGGAAGCTTGAAAATGCATCTCTTCCAATTAAAAAAGAAAATAGAAAATTGGAACGTATTATACAATACGTTGATGGAGATGTTGAAATTAAGTTTGCTTCTCAAAGAAGATTTAAACTAAAATTAGATGAAGATGCTAGAAGCTCCACATCCTCTGTTCCTTATACGGAACATGAAAAAATGAGTATTTCTGGAATTAATACAACTCCAGATCAAATCTCTCAGCCTGAATATAAGGTTGAAATACCTAAAAGTGAAAGCTCCGTAAATCCTCGGATCACCAACTTTTTCAGATTTTGGGTACAATGTTTTCATGATAAAAGAAAATTTTATATCCAAAGCTATCCAAAGAAGTTTAAATAAAACTGAAAATGTTTATAAAAGAAAATGGTTTCTTTGCGACCTTTCTTTAAAACAAAAAACTTTATATTCTAAAAGATATGAAGAATGGAGAAAAAATACTAATTTAAAAGTAGACTTCTTTATCTGGCTTGAAAATATTTATTTTCCGGCAAGAAAAAAGGAATTTCCAAATTTTGCAGATAAAGAATTTATTTCTGTTCTTGAAAAAAGTTATAAAATTTTTATTCATGAAACAGGAGAAGAATCTAATGAGATTCATCCCCCTTTTTCGACATTACAAATTAAAAAAGGAGGAAAAGAAATTTATGCTGTTCCTATCAAATCTGAATCAGGAAAAGCCGATTTTGATCATATTACTCAACAAAATAATTTTACAAATTTAGCTTTACATACTATTGGAAATCAGACCAATAGAATTGAAGAAATTTTATCCCCAAAAAAGACTGAGCTAAAATGTTCAGATACGATTATGATAAAACCTCCTCCTAATCTTAAGAAGGAAAAATTTCATTTAAATTCTAAAAAGGATGAAGAATTCCTTGAAGGATTGATCACAAGACTTCAAAAAATAAGTATTAAAACTGAAGCTTCCAGCTCAGAAATTATCTCGATGATTTCGAAAGAAAATAATTCAGAAATATCTGAAGATGATACTCAAGTTAATAAACTTGAAAAATTTTCAATTGTTAAACCATATTATAAACGTTCTACACCAATTGATCTTCAAATTGAAGAAGAAAAGCAATTGGTAAATTATAGTGGTGAATCCATCACTGAATGGAACCTTGATGGAAAATCTGAATATCAGATTAAAACTATGGCAAAGCAAATGCTTATATATTCATCTGCCGCCAAATTAAAAGAAAATAATGATAGGCAGATTGCCCAGGCCATCATTACGGGGTTCACAGGCCAACTACAAGGTTGGTGGGATTTTTATATTTCAAAAGAAGCAAAGAATAAAATTCTTAATGCTACTTTATTTGATCCTATCTCTCAAAGAGAAGAATCAGATGCGGTTAATACACTTATTTACACGATACTATCAAATTTTGTTGGAGCTAATACTCTTCAACTTGATAGATCTAATAAGCAATTATTAAATTTAAGATGTCGAACACTATCTGATTTTAGATGGTATAAAGATGTCTTTATGTCCAAAGTTTTAACTAGAAATGACTGTAATATGAATTTTTGGAAAGAAAAATTTATTGCAGGATTACCACCGCTTTTTGCGGAAAAGGTTTTAAACAAATTAAAAGCTAAAACAGCACATGGAGAAATTCTCTGGGAAAATCTTTCCTATGGTGATATTTCTGCAGAAATTACTGCAGAAGGAATGGTTCTTTGTAATGATATCAAGTTGAAAAAACAACTTGAATTACAGAGAAACGAAAATAGAAATATTATTGGCAATTTTTGCGAACAAATAGGACTAGAAACTGAGTCCTATCGTGATAGAATAAAGAAAAAACACAAGCTTAAAAAGAAGCAAAAGTTTTTTCCTACAGAAAACTTCTCTAAAAGGAGAAAAAAGTCTACTAAAGGACTTCCCAAGGATATAAAGAAAAAATATCCTAAAGCCTCTAATAAAGAAGCTCAACCAGTTTGTTGGAAATGTGGTAAAATTGGACACAAAGCTAACAAATGTTATGTTAAAAAGAAGATTAATAATCTTAATATTGATAGAGATTTAAAAGAATCTCTTTGCAATATACTTCTTAATGAAGAAGAACCAGATGAAGAAATCTTCATCAGAGTCATCGCTGATTCTTTTGAAACTTCTGAATCAGGAGAAAATGAAATTGAGTCTGATATACAAAGTTGTAAATCGGATTGTGATTGCGATGAATGTCTCATAAATTTTATGGGATTAGAAATAAATGTTATTTCTATGGAAGAAAGTTTTATTCTTGATCTAATTGATCAGATTACTGATCCTTTAGAAAAAAGAAAAGCTATTGAACATTATCTCTCCTTTGCAATCAATTCAAAAGAGGGTAAAATAGGACAATCAAAATTGTCTGCAAAAGTCAATCAAGAAAAGGAATTATATTCCTATGTGAAAATTCTTGATAGAGCCTCTCAAAAAGAAAGAGAGCCTACTATAAATGAATTACAAAGTGAAATCAATCTGATAAAATCAGAAATAAAAATCCTTAAAGAAAAGGTTACTTCAATTACTAATTCTAGTACTTGGAATGAAGACTTCACTTCTTCAGAAGAAGATGAAGAAGACGGTTCTTGTTCTAAAGAGAAGGGTCATGAAATAAATCAAATTGATTTTAAAAATTTAGTATGGATCAATAAAATTGATCAAATTAAATCACAAAAATGGTTTACAAAAGTAACTCTTATCATTAATAAAGAGTTTACAATTACAATTGACGCTCTTCTTGATACGGGAGCAGATGTTAATTGTATAAATGAAGGAATTATACCTTCAAAATATTATTCTAAAACAACACAGTTTATAACTGCGGCTAATAAACAGCCATTAATTGTTAATTATAAACTTTCTGATGTTGCTATATGTAACTCAGGAGTCTGTATTAATACTACATTTATCTTAATAAAGAATATTTCTACGCCTGTAATATTAGGCAATCCATTTATTCAAATGCTTTTCCCCATTAATAAAATTAATGAAAAAGGTTTATTTACTACGCTTAAAGGCGTAAAAAATCTTTTTTCCTTTTTTCAACAACTCCCGTTGTTAAATCTATAAATATATTACAACAAAGTTATTGACAATAAAATTTGTTTCATAAACTCTTTAAAAGAAGAAATTATTTTTAAAAAAATAAATGAAAGTATTAAAACCGACAAGGTTAAAGAAAAAATTAATTCTATTCTTCAAAAAATTACTACAGAAATTTGTGCTGAAGCCCCAAATGCTTTTTGGGATAGAAAACAGCATTCTGTTGATCTTCCTTATACTGAAGATTTTGAAGAAAATAAAATTACTACAAAAGCTAGACCTATTGCTATGGGAGCAAGACTTTTAAAATATTGTCGTGAAGAAATTGAAAGTCTTTTGCAAAAGGGTCTAATTAGACCAAGCCATAGTCCATGGAGTTGCCCAGCATTTTATGTTGAAAATGCCTCTGAAATTGAAAGAGGTGCTCCTAGATTGGTTATCAATTACAAACCGCTTAATAAAGCACTCAAATGGATAAAACATCCACTCCCTAATAAAAGGGATTTGTTAAATAGAATTTTCAAAGGAAATATATTTTCTTCTTTTGATCTTAAATCAGGATTTTATCAAATACAGATAAAAGAAGAAGATAAATATAAAACAGCTTTTACAGTTCCATTTGGACATTATGAATGGAACGTCATGCCATTCGGGTTAAAAAATGCCCCTATGGAATTTCAAAATATTATGAATAAAATTTATAATCCTTATATGGATTTTATTATTGTTTATATTGATGATGTTTTAGTTTTCTCTGAAACGATTGAGAGACACTTTAAACATCTTAATATATTTATTAATGCTACAAAGCATGCTGGATTAGCAGTTAATCCTAAAAAGGTTAAGCTATTCCAAACAAGAATAAAATTCTTGGGTCATTATATTGAGAATAGAATAATTACTCCTATAGAAAGAGTTATTCTATTTTCAGAAAAATTTCCAGATAAAATATCTGATTTAAATCAATTACAACGATTTCTTGGTTGTCTCAATTATATTGGGGATTTCTATCAAGATTTAGCTAAAGATTGTAAGCTATTATTTCAAAGATTGAAAAAGAATCCTCTTCCCTGGACTGATGCTCATACAGATGCAGTCAGAAAAATTAAAGAAAGAGTTAAAGAACTCCCTTGTTTATCGTTATCTAATCCAGAAGCTTTCAAAATTATTGAAACAGATGCTTCCGAAATCGGATACGGAGGAATTCTTAAACAAAAGAATTCTGAAAATTCTAAAGAAGAATTAGTCAGATTTACTTCTGGAATCTGGAAAGAATTATTCAACTGTCAAGAAAGAATTACTTTCGATTGTCAAATGTGTTACTAAATTTGAAAGTGACATATTAAACAAGAAATTCTTGATAAGAGTCGATTGCAAATCTGCAAAAGATATACTATTTAAAGATGTTAAAAACATTGCTTCAAAACAAATCTTTGCTAGATGGCAATCTATTTTAGCATGTTTTGATTTTGATATTGAGCATATTGCTGGGAAAAATAATTCTCTACCAGACTTTTTAACACGAGAATTCTTGCAGGGACAATCAGTGGAAGCAGATTGTTAAAAGACAAGCACAGGCTAAAAAGCCTATGGCGTTGATCTTGTCCAAAGCTAATCAAAAGCAAAAGCAAAATATTGCTACAACAAGAATAAATCCTGCTGAAGATTTATCCAAGATTGATCCTAATACGGAATTCAAGGATGATGATGAAGCATATGATCTTCAATATTACAAAGATGCTATTTTCCTTCAAAAGGGAAATAAAGATGAGATAAGATATCCATATCTTATTTCTGGGGTTATAAATTGTTTTCCTGTGGAAACAGATCTAAAAGGTCTATCCCCATTACAAATTGCTCAGGGTCATCTTAATAAAGATCTCCCAAATCATTTTGGGAAGAAAACCCGAGAATATTTTGAAGCAATTCTTATAGAGACAGCCTCTGTTGAAATTCAACATGCTACGAAAAATCAGAAGGAAATTGCCTTTTCTAAATTCTTAATTAAAAGAATTCTTTTACCTTCTAATTGGGGAGTTCCTTTACATCAAGGGAGACAACTTGAAACATATCAAGGTTTACCCAATTATTACAATTACCATGATTACATAAAAGCATGGGAAAATACCCTTATCTACGAGAATTCTTCTCGTAAACATTCATGGTGGATGAAATTCACCCTTGATGATGTTAATCAATTCATTCCAAATTGGTTTCTATTATTCTTTTTCTCATGGGGGGCATCTCCTATCATTTTCCCCCGAGTTATTAAAAGAATATGGGAAAAATTCCACGAAACTAATAATCAATTTGACAGTCATCCAGCTGTCCTCCAATTCATGAATCACTATGGGATTTCATGGATTATTAGATGGGATTATATCCTACAAAATTCTAGATTTGAGAAAAAAGAACAAAAGTTCAGCATGAATATGCTTCAAAGGAGAATACTCCTTAAATGGTGGCCTAAAGAGGACTTCTTTGGAGAAGGGAAAGTGTTTGATAGAAAAGGAATTTTCTCAATCAAACCAGCCCAAGAAATTTATAGGCATTTGAAACGATTGAAGAAACAATTCCTCTAAAAGGAGGATATGATTCTCGATCACTTCTTTCAAAAAATATGATTGAAGTTCATAAAGAAAAATATAAATTCCTGCATCTAGGAATGATCCAAATTGGAATTAAGCCATTAACCCGAGATGGGTTAAATGTTAGTGCCTTAATTATGGTCAGAGATCAAAGGCATTTGAATCTAGAAGATTCTCTTCTTGGAATAATTGAGTCCACACTTTGTGAGGGACCAATATATTTCAGTTGTTTTCCAAATTATCCTTTATCTCTTTCAGATCCAAATATTTTGGATGCCCTTACTCTTAATATTAAGACTTCAGGGTATAAAATGAAAGAAGAATCAGATTGAAGAAACAATTCCTTTTAGAGGAATTGTTTCTTCAATCGTTTTTATAACATAATCGCTTTGAAATTCAAAGCTTCCTTTTTTGTAAACTTCAAACTTTGAGACTTCTGGTAATTTCCAGTCTTGAAGACTTTTATCAAAGTTTTCTGAATAAACAATTTCCTTGTTCTTTTTAAGAACATTTTTAGGAGATTTCTCTTTATGGAAAGTATGAAATATTTTCTTCATTAGATCGGAAGATACTGTCAAAGCTTTATTCCTACCTTTTGCCTATACCAAGGACTTACAGGCTTTACAAATACTCGACTTAGAGCAGAGCTCGTGTAGAGCTTCAGATCTTCTGGATTCAATATTTTCAGATTTTCTTTAGAGAAATTTCCTCTTAGCCTAATCCAGCATGCTTTGTAGCATTAATAAATATATTAAGATGTTTAAAGTGTCTCTCAATCGTTTCAGAGAAAACTAAAACATCATCAATATGAACAATAATAAAATCCATATAAGGATTATAAATTTTATTCATAATATTTTGAAATTCCATAGGGGCATTTTTTAACCCAAATGGCATGACGTTCCATTCATAATGTCCAAATGGAACTGTAAAAGTCGCTTTTATATTTATCTTCTTCTTTTATCTCGTATTTGATAAAATCCTGATTTAAGATCAAAAGAAGAAAATATATTTCCTTTGAAAATTCTATTTAACAAATCCCTTTTATTAGGGAGTGGATGTTTTATCCATTTGAGTGCTTTATTAAGCGGTTTGTAATTGATAACCAATCTAGGAGCACCTCTTTCAATTTCAGAGGCATTTTCAACATAAAATCTTTGGCGCAACTCCATGGACTATGGCTTGGTCTAATTAGACCCTTTTGCAAAAGACTTTCAATTTCTTCACGACAATATTTTAAAAGTCTTGCTCCCATAGCAATAGGTCTAGCTTTTGTAGTAATTTTATTTTCTTCAAAATCTTCAGTATAAGGAAGATCAACAGAATGCTGTTTTCTATCCCAAAAAGCATTTGGGGCTTCAGCACAAATTTCTGTAGTAATTTTTTGAAGAATAGAATTAATTTTTTCTTTAACCTTGTCGGTTTTAATACTTTCATTTATTTTTTTAAAAATAATTTCTTCTTTTAAAGAGTTTATGAAACAAATTTTATTATATATATATATATATATATATATATATATATATATATCTCGATTCCAACAAAACCGAGAATCACATCAGCAAACTTTCAGCAAAAACTTAATGATGGAACTATCACTTCAAAAAAGAGAAGAGAGAAAGTCGAGAGAAAGGAAATACAAAGATTAGTTGACCCACTTTTTAGAAGAAGTGGTTAAATAAACTTTTGTCCCTTATTAATTTATCAAAAGTTATTTTTATAAGAAATTATTATCTAAATAAGATTATTATTTTATCGAATAATACTGTGTTATTTACGTAAGTACACTTAATATTTGTTTTGAGTTTCTGTGCTAGGACTAAGGGGCTTAATTATTCATTATAATAATTAAATATGCAATTGGAAATGTAAATAATTTAATTGAATAAATAATTGTAGTTTATTCAAATCCTTAACGCCTGTCGCCTGCTTTTTTTACGCAAGACGTGCAAGGATCGTCTTTAGGAAGTTTCGTCGAACTTTCCTTAAGAACCAATAAAGTTTCTTTATTTTTTTTTATAATTAAATGTAGTGTAATAGACTTGACAGCAACAATTCACAAAAGAAAACCTAGAAAGCTTATTCTATTTATATAATTATATTAAATGTAGTTACTAGTGAATGGACTTGACGGGCGACCGTAAATTTGAGGGTTCCTAGCTCAAAACTAGATTCGGATTCAGGTTTATGATTATTCTCATAATTTTTAACGGTGATTTTGATTGAAATTCATTAATTATTACTAAGATTTTAGAATTATCAAATTTACGGATATAATTTTAAATTTTAGTTTTAATATACTCCGTTTGTCCCGCTATCGAGATTAAGAAATTTTATTTAGAATTTATTTTATTTTATTTTTATTGTGTTAAGAAATGGATAAAATTTTCGAGAAATGATTGTGAGAATTAATGACAACTAATCCAAATTTTATTAAGCATAATTAAAGTAATCATTATTTTTTTTATATGTTGTAATTAAAGAATAATTAAATTTTATTAAAAGTTAAAAATAATAAATTTTTAATAATGAGATATCCACTACATTTTAGTATTAAGAGTTAATTTTTATAATTTTAAAAAACAATAATAAATAAATAATTCAATTAAAAAATTAGGATAATAATAACGGTATAGAGTCAAACACTTGTGTGAGATTGATTTCAAAACCTTCATCCCAACCGGAAAGGATCCTCTATCCCAAAAGTTGGTGTTCCATTGAGTGGCCCACCAATCACGCAGCGCCACGCGTGCATTGGTGGGCCATCAAATTATCATAAATCGACACATGTTCCCACCTTATTGGTGAGACATGTATTGGGACACCTAATGGGGTAGAGGATCCCCACTCAATCCCAACACTCTTTAAATATTTAGGGAGAAAAATACGAGTTTGAATTTTTAAAGTATTTAATAATAAAAAACAAAGAAATGCTTTTATAGGTCTTGTTTGTTTAATCCCTTTCTGCAGATTCTTCCGAAAGACGCATTCACGTCTAAAGCTTAAAAGTCAGCCTGCTCGAATATACCGAAATTTGATTCTCTATTCATTGATTAAACAATCCACACCGTTATCTTTCCAAAAGAATTCGTCAAGGTTGATGAATTCATCCCGCTTTATAAATTCAAAAAACCCACTCCGTCCAAAAACCGTAAAGAAGAAATTGCTGAAGAAATTCCCAGTGAGCAGTTACCACTTTTATCCTCGCCACTCGTAGTAGAGAGATTTTAATCCACTCAGAATGCATCTGGAAAAGAAGCAAATTTGACCGAAATCTTCCACCAGTAAATTTCCACTACTTTGAATACTATATTTGAAAGTACAACTCCTCGTTGCTTGGTCCTAAAGCCATTAACTTGACTTCATTTTCTGGGGTATTTATGGCCTTCTTATGAAGTGGGTTCTTCTCATATTTGCCAAATTTAGATATTTTTCCCTCTTGGAGTGTTGTGTACTCATACGGTGAGGCGGAATTTCCAAGGATTGGGCATAAAGTTCTTGTCTTCAATTCTGATTTCATGTGGGTTCTTGTAATATTTACGAGGTAAGGAGCGTTGAGGAGGTGCAGTAATATTTATGTCTTGTTCGAGTTTGTTGAAGACGTAATAAAGAATTTTCCTGAGTTGGTAGTGAGGGATTAATTGCTTTTAGTTAGTTGGAGTTTAAATTAATAGGGAAGTTGAAGTTATTGTGTCTTCCTTCACGCCCACGCCCCAAGTTTGGTATAGCTCTCTTTGTGTTTTCTGAGATTATTGAATTTCTCTTTTTTCTTCCAAATTAAGAGTGTATTTTATATGTCATTTATGTTTTACAATTTGTTAATCACAATTCACAATTTTCTGTTGATAACTTGCTTCTTGTGCTGAAGATGGTAATATTAACTGCATTTATTATTGTGTTTGTATAGGAGTTTTGAGTGAACTCGGGGTGGTTTAGCTTATAGAGAGATTCTATTTCCAAATGGAAGAAATTGTAGATGAAAAACCATTTAAGGCATGGTCATGGTCGGTGGAGCAATGTTTGAAGGAGTACAGAGTGAAATTAGACAAAGGCTTGAGTTCGTACGAGGTTGAGAAGCAGAGAGAGAGATATGGATGGAATGAACTCCAGAAAACGAAGGGGAAGCCCTTATGGAGGCTTGTTTTGGAGCAATTTGATGACATGCTTGTCAAGATTCTTTTACTGGCAGCTTTCATTTCATTTGTTCTTGCTTACTTGCAAAGAGATCACGACGAGGAGTCCGGGTTTGAGGCGTATGTGGAGCCTTTCGTCATAGTCTTGATACTAATTCTCAATGCTATAGTTGGTGTTTGGCAAGAAGGCAATGCTGAGAAGGCCCTCGAAGCATTGAAGGATATGCAATGCGACTCCGGGAAGGTGATGAGGGATGGATATTTGGTGCCTGATCTGCCTGCTCGAGAGCTAGTTCCTGGAGATATTGTGGAGTTGCGCGTAGGGGATAAAGTCCCGGCTGATATGAGAGTGGCGGTTTTGAAAACCTTGACCTTAAGAGTCGAGCAGAGTTCACTAACCGGTGAGGCAATGCCGGTTATGAAGGGGACTGATCCAATATTCATGGATGATTGTGAATTGCAGGCTAAGGAGAATATGGTTTTTGCTGGAACTACAGTTGTTAATGGTAGCTGCACTTGTATAGTAGTGAGCACCGGTATGCAGACGGAAATCGGCAATATACAAACACAAATACAGGAGGCTTCGTTGGAAGAGAGCGAAACTCCTCTCAAGAAGAAGCTTGATGAGTTTGGCAATAGGCTTACTTCTGCTATTGGCCTAATTTGCCTTGTTGTATGGCTTATCAATTATAAGTATTTCCTTTCATGGGATACGGTAGATGGATGGCCAACAAATTTCAAATTCTCTTTCGATAAATGCACTTACTATTTCAAGATAGCCATTGCCCTTGCAGTTGCTGCTATCCCAGAAGGCCTCCCGGCTGTTATCACCACGTGCTTAGCTCTAGGCACCCGTAAAATGGCTCAAAAGAATGCGATAGTGCGGAAGCTTCCGAGTGTGGAGACATTAGGCTGTACAACCGTGATTTGTTCGGATAAAACTGGGACCTTGACCACAAATCAGATGTCGGTAATAGAGTTCTTCACTTTGGAAGGCGAGACTACGGCTTCTAGAACCTTCCGTGTTGAAGGGACAACTTATGACCCCAAGGATGGAGGGATATTGGGTTGGAAGTGTTGTAAGATGGATGCCAACTTGCAAACATTGGCTGAAATTTGTGCAGTTTGTAATGATGCTGGTATATTTTGTGATGATCGTTTGTTTAGAGCAACTGGGCTGCCCACTGAAGCTGCTCTTAAGGTTTTGGTTGAGAAGATGGGAGTTCCCGATTGTGAGGTGAAGGACAAGATTCGTTACTCGAAGCTTATGTGCAATCTTTCGATTGATCACAATACGATTAAACTAGGTGAGAAACGGCAGAAGTTGTTAGATACTTAGATCTTCCATCTTCATTATTGTTACATTTTGCTTTGACTATCATTTCTAACACTTGATTTAACTTCAGCATGCTGTGAGTGGTGGTCAAAAAGATCAAAAAGAGTTGCAACACTAGAATTTGATCGTATCCGTAAATCTATGGGCGTTCTTGTCCGCAAGCCAAATGGCTCCAATAGACTTCTTGTCAAGGTAACTCTACTCAATAGCCATTTAGAATAATGATATTCATGAAGGCCCTTCTGGTTTTGGTTCCCTAAATTTTGATTGAAATGTTCCAAGACTATTTCTTTGTCATTATGTTTTTTTCTCACAGTTTGGCTGATTTAGTCGTCTCTCTTCTATACTCGTGCAGGGTGCCGTTGAGAGTTTGCTAGAGCGGACTTCCTACATGCAACTTGCTGATGGATCTACTTCCCCCATGGATGAACAATGTAGGCAACTATTGTTAGCAAGGCTCTTGAATATGACTTCAAAGGGTTTGCGGTGCTTAGCCTTGGCATATAAAGATGATCTTGGAGAGCTCTCGGACTACTATACTGCGAGTCATCCAGCCCACAAGAAGTTGCTCGATCCCTCCTGCTATTCCTCGATCGAAAGTGGCCTAATCTTTGTAGGCATAGTTGGTATAAGGGTGAGTATTCCTTATCATGATATTATCATCTGCTACCTTTGTCCCCTTATGAGTGGCTTGTTTTTTTTTGGACCCATCTCATTAAAAGGGCCTCATACTTAAAATAATTATAATATAATCTAGTGGGCCCACTACTTTTAATTACTTTACACATAAAATACAACTTTATTAGTTCTCGTGCCAAAAAGTTTTGAGCCACTAATAGCGGGACGGGGGTAGTATTTATTAGTTAGCTATAAGACTAATATACATTTCTACATTACGAATCGTAGGACCCTCCTCGAGAGGAAGTTCATAAAGCGATTGAGGATTGCAGAGAAGCAGGGATCAAGGTCATGGTGATAACCGGTGACAACAAGTCGACAGCCGAGGCTATCTGCAAGGAAATTCAGATGTTTTCTGAAGGTGAGGATCTCCAAGGAAGAAGCTTCACCGGTAAAGAGTTTATGGCCCTTTCTTCTTCACAACAACTTAATATTTTGTCGAAGCCTGGGGGGAAGGTCTTTTCTCGAGCTGAACCGAGGCACAAGCAAGATATTGTAAGGATGCTGAAAGAAATGGGGGAAATTGTTGCCATGACTGGAGATGGAGTGAATGATGCTCCTGCCTTAAAACTTGCTGATATTGGAATAGCCATGGGAATTACTGGCACTGAGGTAATAGATATACATTGCTTCATTAAACTTCAAAAAAAAAATTTAGCAAACTAGAAGTATGAATTAAACATCTTATTCCTTTAACCTTTCAGAAAATCTTGAGAGATTCATATATTAACCACTTTTCAAGATTAAACTTCACTTCTATATGTTATTCTTTGTTATTGCCAATATCTTAGGTTGCTAAAGAATCAGCAGATATGGTGTTAGCTGATGATAATTTCAGCACAATTGTGTCGGCAGTTGCAGAGGGCCGTTCAATCTACAACAACATGAAAGCTTTTATCAGGTAAATCCAACCCCTTTAGGAGGATAAAGGAACAAAGGCCAAAATGGCCTAATAGCAACTGTTCAGTGGATTATCTTGGATTCGATTTCAGAGCTTCTTCTGTGTGCAGGTACATGATTTCGTCTAATGTCGGGGAGGTTATATCGATATTCTTGACAGCTGCACTAGGACTACCGGAATGCATGATACCGGTGCAGCTTCTATGGGTGAATCTTGTTACCGATGGCCCTCCTGCCACGGCCCTCGGATTCAACCCAGCTGATGTTGACATAATGCAAAAGCCACCGCGGAAGAGCAACGAAGCCCTCATCAACTCTTGGGTTTTCTTCCGCTACATGGTCCGTTTTACCCTTTACTTCTTCACTCTTAAGGCAATAGGACTGTGATGTAATATATGATAATTGTTGGCAGGTGATAGGCTCATATGTTGGCATTGCAACAGTTGGAGTGTTCATCATGTGGTACACTCAAGCTTCCTTCTTGGGCATAAACCTAATCGAGGATGGGCATACGCTTGTTGCATTATCTCAGCTACGGGATTGGGGGGCGTGCTCAACGTGGTCGAATTTCACTGCTTCTCCATTCACAGTCAGTGGTGGAAACACCATCACTTTCTCAGACCCTTGTGATTACTTCACTGTTGGTAAAGTTAAGGCAATGACTCTTTCCCTCTCTGTTCTGGTTGCTATTGAAATGTTCAATTCTTTGAATGCACTCTCTGAAGACAACAGCCTTGTCCGAATGCCACCGTGGACGAATCCTTGGCTTCTGGTAGCCATGTCCTTTTCCTTTGCTCTGCACTGCCTGATACTCTATGTTCCCTTCTTGGCTAATGTGTTTGGTGTCGTTCCGTTGAGCTTGAACGAGTGGATCCTCGTCGTCTTGATCTCTGCCCCTGTGATTCTTATAGATGAAGTTCTTAAATTTGTGGGGAGGAGGAAGAGATTGAGGAGAACAAAGGAGAAGATGCTGTAATCTTTAAGGAAGTCACATAGTTGGATGATCATGTACTTGAATATTTATGTAATTTTGCAATGATTCAAATGATTACTGTGTATTTTTCTGAAATCAAAAGCCTTAAGAGAAACAGAGCATATGAAAATGGGAGTGATTTTATTGTAACTGAGAAGATTTTACATACAGACTGAGATTAAAAAAAACACAATAGTGATAACACTGTTATCAGCTAAAAAATTACAAAAGAATTTCTCTATAAACAAGAAAGGAATGGATTATATCAATTCCACTTAAGAGTGATTACCATCTAGGCTTCTATCAGAAAGAATGACATCATGAAAATCTGACTTACAAACAGAAACTTCACCTCTTTCCTCCTGCTACGTACTCTTCTAGCTCGATCGAGAAGACTCATGTCGTAAAACTGCAGATGTTATATCTCAGAAATAAGAAGACTGATCATGGAGTACATCCAACTGAGCAAGTATCCTTGCTGCTGAAGATCTCAAGCTGCTGTTCCCTCTTTGAGTCAAGTCCACCAATGGCATATGAGCAGAAGTTCCATACTTCTGCTTATATTCAACTAATCGAAAAACCCTCTCCAAACAATTCAAAACTTTCTCCTGCAAACTTGCAGAAGGGCTGCTGATCAGCCTGATCATAGCAGGTATGGCATTTGCTTGAGCTAGCACCTTGCAGCCGTCTTGCAACCTTTCATTGTCGATTAAAGTTAAGAGGGCATCGAAAGCAGCTTCACAGACGCCGGTATCTTGACTTCTGAGAGCATGAGTGAGTGGTTCTACTGCACAAGCTTCTAGTAAGCAAAAGGAGGATTCAACTGTGCAGAGGCCTCGGTGAACAGGGCAAGCAGACTCCGGTAATGAGGTGAAGCACCACAGGCTTTGGCGCCTTGAGATTTGCCGGGTTAGCTTTGGGGAGCTTTGTGAGAGCTGTGCAAGAGAAAAGGCTGAATGAATGATTGTCAAATTGGTTCCGGCCTCTAGCAACCGTACCAGCAGGGGGATTACACCGGCTTCAGCTACTTTCTTCTGTAACGGTAAGCTTGTTTGAATAGTTAAACGTTTTATAGCTCCCGCTACATTCTCTAGCAGCTGTGGTTTCTGGTGTACGCTGTTTCTACTATCCGGGAGAAGATCGAATATTGTTTGGAGATTCTTGGATTCCAAGAGCCACTCTGAGATTTCAGCAGATTCTGGGAGGCAAGCAATTGTACCTAGTGTAGAGGCAATCTCTTCCTCATCATCGGAAGTCCTGATAATCTTGAGCAGTGATTGGATTGAAGTTTGTGTCACGTGCTCGGTAACTGTGGCTCCATCAGCATCAACGATTAAGATATGCAACAGCTTCGCGGCGTTTGCTCGTAATGTGACATCATCAACCTCACATAATCGAATCAAGATTTGCACAGCAGAGCACTGTTAAGGCAAATCAATCAGAAACTAGTAACCATAATATACATTTAATAAGAGGAATGGAGATAGCGACATGGCATGACCTCTCGTAGTTTTGACTTGACCGTATCAGCAGATGGAGATCGACACATGGCATGAAAGGCCCGGAAAATGTCTTGCTGCAGACCAGAGGCCGTCATAGTACTGAAGGAAAAGAGTTCAGCAATATCATCCCCAGTTTCCAACATCAAAACCGGAACCAAATCAGAACCTTCTTTTGCTATAGTTGATAGAGCAAGATTTGCAACAGTAGCTGCCACAAGCTCGCGCAACCTTTGTGATGATGTTTGGCGGTAGAGAATGTCAAACAACGGAAGGACTGCACCCTTCTTTATAATCTCCTGGCCATTCTTTTCTAAGCTTGAAAGGTTAAGGAGGGCTTGAAGTGCTACTGTTTTCATTTCAACATCATCATGAGAGACTAAGGCAAGAAGTAAATCTAGTGCACCGGATTCTACTAGGGATGCTTTTTTATGATCAGTCAATTCTATCTCCCCTAAGGTTTTTGCCATTGTCATCTTAACCTGATCAGAACCTGCCAACGGTAAAACTGATGCATTAGCTTTTGAGATCATATTTGCTAAGAGACACCATTATACTTGGATAACAGAGCAGGACAGTTTCAAGAATTAAATACCATGAGTCTTAGCATTAGACCAACATTTTATATTTCTTTCTTTCAGTTATTGTATTTTGTCCGTATACATCGTTGATACATGGAATATTGTGTAACAAAACTTAGCATGCTCGCAACTCAAAGGCAAAGTGTTATCATCATAACGATCGCCTTATATAATCGACCATCAGTCAGAAAAGATCAAAGAAACACACCTGAAGAAAGACGTTGCAGAAGATGTATAAAATAATTATTCTTTGCCATGAGGATAACATTGTCATCGGAGTAGGAAAGGTTGTCTAACACAGTCTTCGCATCTCTGGCAGCTTGAGGGTCTGTGTTGCTCAACATAGTTACAAGAAGAAGTATGCAACCTTGGACCTTCCCAATGCTATCACGGATAAATTCACATTTCGATAGTTCCAGTAATAATGTCACGGCTGATTTCCTTTCCCCAATGCGACGTCCAAGAAACTGAACAATTTGTTCAAGAGAGTTCTCAATTGTTGCAATTATTTTCTGCAAAATGCATCACGCGGAAAGTGTTAAATCAAGTTGTCAACATCTTAATCCAATGATTCATTGTCTTTTGGAGCTTAATAACAAAATATGTGGTATGCTGTGAAAAGGTAAAATATGAAAAAGTACCTTAGCATCATCATTGTCCTTTACCAGCAAGCAAAGGATGGAAAGAGCTTGATTCCTAATATCCCGATTTCTAATACCAAGAAGCTTAACAAGAACTGGAATGTACTGCTCCAGGATCAACCACTCTTTGTGGACTTCTCTCTCTTCACAAATATCCTTCACTTGTTCCAAGCAATGAAGTACCTCTTCCTCATTTTCCGAGGATAGTCTAGACTTCAGGGAGGCAACCGTGATCATGTTATTTCTGTCCCTCCATTCTTCAATCGACTGCCTCAGGGTTTTATTAGGCCTAAGCATTGAACTAGCTAATGGTTGTAATGTTAGTGGACATAATGGCTCCTCTGCCTCAGACAGCCACGTTTCAATGGCACTCCTCTCGAAAGTATGCCCAGAAGGAGTCTCTACAGGATCGGTCATAACTTCTCTTGTAATTGGGCAAATAAATGACTGGAGAGGTTCCAATGGCTGCACCCCTAAAGACATTCGCTTAGTTAAGTATTTCTTTTCTTTATCATCAAGAGAAGATGCTATATCTGCCCTTTCTAGCAAAGCCATTATTTGATCCATCTGTATTGCTTCAGCCCTGTCCTTCCTCGACCGTAGATTTTCTATTTCAGTCTTGAATTCATCAAACTCCTTCCTTAACGCTGAACGTTCTGTTGAAACACCAACAGCCTTAGCAATTGAAACAAACAATTCATTCGCATAGCAACGGTCAACGTTCCGTTCCTGTATTCCAGATTCTATCTTCTCCAATATCTCTTCTTCTGCAATTGCAGCTCTAAACTCAGCATTCTGCATATTGCTAATGAGCAGGTCAATGTCTTCCCTGATCTTCATTGAAATATTTAAAGAGGCAAAGGGAACGCAGCTTATTGCACGGATTATCTCTTTAATAATCGCGTCAATCTGCTTAGCAATTGAGCGGGAATTGAACACGAGATAGAACCTATTCCGCTCACTACAGTCCCTGATCAGTTTCTTCGCCTCCTTCGTCTGATTGTTCAGAATCTCGATGAAATTCTTCATGCCTTCGGAAGAGGCAATGTCCTCCCTATTCAACTCTTTCAAGAGAGGAACAACCCTCTCCAAGTAAGACGAGAGTTCCACAAAACTCTTCTTCCCAACGAGGACGCTTTGAGATTCAATTACCATCTCAATGATAACCTCAATGATCTGAGAGGCGAGTTCGACTAATGGACCAACGGATGCATTCGGCACTACGTCCATCACCATTTTCACCAATCAGAAGCCCACACAACTCTACCGAAAAAAGCTATGCTATCTCATTTGCAGAGCCTCAAGCACCTATATTCAGAATCCACATCCAAAATTACATTCAAAACAATCAAATAACTGTAATCATTTCACAAAAGAAAATAAAACTAATCTTCAATAGAGCTTCCTCCTAACCATCTTTCTAAGTCATAGCAAGGAGAAGTATTTTTGGGCAATTAATTAACAAGAAGAAAAATAATCAATAATCACTATATCACAACAAATTATCTCGGGCGCATTTTCTCAAACAGTTTCCAGGCATTAAATTCGTTCAACTTACAAGACTGAAACCACGCAAATCAGAGAGCTACAAACGATCAACCATAAACACAACACAAATAATCAGTTCTCCGTTTCAGTATCCGAGCGAAGACCATAGTTATATAATAAGTCAACGGTAAATGAATTCTTCGTACCTGAAGAACAAGAAAGCTGACCTAGTATAGAACGAAGACTTGATTTCTCCGTCACGAAAGATGTTCGCTCATGTTGATAATCGATCAACGACAGACAGCACGAAGACTGCAGCAAGAAGACTCCATTACCAGGAGTGTAGGATTCACTCTCGACTAGATTATGCGGAAAAAGTAACAGTCTTGCATGAAATGATTAGTTGAAATGAACTCCAATTTGGAGAAGAAACGAAATTGTGCAATAAATTCAGATTCAAAGGAGGTAATGAAAGAAGAAAGTAGGAGTTAAAGCGGTCCACCACAAAGAAGCCCAATAAATTCCATCAAAAACATAAAAAACAGTTAGTATTGAGACTGGCTATTGAATTTTTTCTTTAACGACTTATTTTAACTATTGAGTACGAGTCAACTATTCTTTTCTTTTATTGCTTTCTTTTTTTATGACCAACTAATTTGAAAAATAGAAAACTAGAAAGTGTTTAATACGTCTCATTGCATTAGTCAAATTTCTCTTTTTGGATTGTCTCATTCTATTCATTCACTTTTTCTTTTTAACTTAAAATAACACTTTCATATATTCTAGTGAGCACACTAATTCATATGTATTATTTTACATGCGACTAATAATTTTCTTAATCTATTGAACTAATAAAGTAGGAATGAGGGAGTAGTTATTAGATAAAAAGTGAAGATTTAAAATATATTTATTATTTATTAACATGAATTGATATTTATCAATTTAATTAATGTTGGGGAAGGTAAAAAAGCGATTTACGACACAGATAGAAGTTGAGATAATATTGATTTTGACTTGAAGCTTATTATTGAAATTTCCTGCGTTTTACGACACAGATAGAAGTTGAGATAATATTATTATTATTAGTATTGAAATTTCCTGCGTTTCGCCAGGGTCGTTTTGGTCAATTGGCATATAGCGAGCTGCCACGTGGCGATAGAAAAGACGCGTTTGCCATTTATTCGTCATTTGTCCGGTAGCAAGTTGCGAGACCACCACCTTAAACACGCTTTCCATGGAAACGAGTGCTGTTGGGTGTCGGATTTGATCAAATGAAGAAGTCAAACCAAATACGCCATGTGTTGATTTTTAAATGCTGCTACATGACACCATCAATTTTCCGGCAGTTTTTTAAATAAATTGTTAATCTGATAGGCCCAGCACACAATTGTGCCCAGACCCATCTCTAGTTGCCCAGCACATCTTAAGAAACTTTGCTGGCCCACTTGATCTTGTCCAGCCCGATTGGCCCATCTGAACGAAACGGCCGCGCGGTTTACGCTGAACCGTTCCGCTCACTGTGCTGAACCGTTACTAAAACCTACCTATAAAAGGCTGGCTTCGTGTACTGTTCAGGAGCGCAGCTTCAGTTCATCTTCTTCCTCTCTCTCTACATACTTTCCGATTCTCTCTTCTTGTGAGTGATTCAGTGTATTTCTGAGTGAGGTGTCGGTGTAATAGTTGATAGGGCCTGTGGTGCTAAGTGTGTGGTGGTGTGGTGGTTGTATACAGTGGTCTGAGCCTGTATTATATACGATCTATATATATTGTGGTTCTTGTTCGATCCTTACAGTGGTATCAGAGCTGGTTTCATCTCCGCTCGGCCACCTCGACCTAGGCTGCCTCGATTGTGAAAGGGCAGTTTCTAAACTGTAACCCTAGATCGACGGCAGTCCACTCCCAAGGTAAGAACGAGGTTCAAATCTCCGAACCTCGCTCAGGTAAAGCGGCTTATCCTCTTGTTCTTTCTGTTTCTAGTTCTGCCGACTGGTGCAATTAGGCTTGGGATTGTTTGCTGGTAGATCTGCCAACTGGTGCAGTTAGGGCTTTGTGATCTATCTGTTTCCTTCGTACTGTGATTTCATTGTCTGTGATTTATTGTGATATTTGCTTCCGCTGCTTCTGTTATAAATCTGTGAGCTTGAAATCTCTGATCTGTAAAGATCAGCTCTCTTAACCGTGTTCTACGGTTTGTTTTCTTAGAATCTGAGCAGTAGCTTGGGTGAACCCCTGCGCCCAGGACTTGATCCTGCGTTTAGTGAACTGGGAAATCCCCTTGCAGATATACTGTAAGATATCAACTCTTGAAAGGGTTAATATCTTGTCTTCTGTTATTATGGCTTTGGTATCCTCAAGTGGAATTGTCATTTTCAATGGAAAAACAGATTTTAACTTGTGGAAAAAGAGAATGACTGCTATCCTTGTTGAAAAACGTGTGTTTCCTGCTATTAATCATACTTATGAGTCTGATTTATCTGAGAAGAAAAAGACTGAGATGAATGACCTTGCTCTATCTGCTATTACTTTGAATTTATCTGATTCTGTGTTAAGAAAGGTAGAACATCTTGAGTCTGCTAAAGAGGTTTGGGATAAGTTAAAGGAGCTCTATACTGAAACTTCCCTTCCTTCTAAGATGTACCTGCTTCAGAGTTTTTTTAAATTTAGATTAGACATGTCTAAGGATATAGATGAGAACCTAGATGAATTTAATAAGCTTCTGCAGTTGATTATGCAAACTGGTGACACTAGTATAGACAACTATGCTCCCATAGCCCTGCTGAATTCCATTCCTGAAACCTATAGTGATGTTCAATCTGCCATTAAGTATGGGAGGGACATAATTGATCTAGAGACTGTGGCTAGTGCCTTAAAAAGTAAGGAAATGGACTTGAAGTTCAGTAGAGAGGTTAGAGTAAGTGAACATAGTACTTCCTATCAAGTAAGAGGTAGAACCCTTGAGAAAACTACCCCTTCCTCTAGTTCAGACAAAGGTGGGAAGAAAAATACCTTTAGACCTAGATCCAAGTCTAGATCCAAGGGTAGAAAGTGCTTTAACTGTGGTGAATATGGACATTACCAGAAGGAATGTACTTCACCTAGGAGAGGAAAACACAATAATGACCATAAGAGTGTGTCCAATGCTATTCTTGGTGATGATTCTGAACAAAATGTGCTTGGTAAATATTTTATGGTTACTGATAACCTCTCTTCTGTGAATTCTGTGAATTCTGTGCAATTAAATGAATGGCTGATGGATTCTGGAAGTGCTTACCATGTTTCTCCTTTCAAAGCATGTTTTTCAAATCTGAAACTTGGTGATTTTGGGTTTGTGATTGTTGCTAATAGGGATAAATGTTCTGTACTAGGAATAGGTGATATTTGCTTAAAGTTTAAAACTGGTTTTCAGTATACCATGAAAAATGTTAGATATGTTCCTGATGTTGCATGCAATTTACTGTCTTTTACTGCCTTGGAAAATGATGGGTTTGGGGGAAGCTGGGGAAATGGATGGATGAAGGTAAAAAGGGGTTCTTTGGTGGTATTTAAATCTAAAAGAACTAACAACTTGTATCCATTCACTGTTGTACCTGTCTTACCTGCCTCTAATGTGAATACCACTCTTCCTGACAAAACTGTGTTGTGGCATTTAAGACTTGGGCATGCTAGTTCAAAGAATGTATCTGTTTTGAAGAAAACTGGAGTGTTTGGTAAGGATAAAATTGCTGACTTACCTTTCTGTGATTCTTGTGTTATTGGTAAACAACATAAGGTATCTTTTCCTGTTTCTGCTTCTCCTGATAAACCTATTGCCTCTGATATTCTAGAATATGTGCATGCTGATGTGTGGGGGCCCTCTAGTACTTCTACACATAGTGGCTGTAGGTTTTATTTGTCTATTATGGATGATTTTTCTAGGAAGACCTGGATATTCCTTTTGAAACAAAAATCAGAAGTTTTCCAAGTGTTTTGTGATTGGAAAGTGAAAGTAGAAAACCAAACTGGGAAGAAAATTAAGGTTCTTAGGACAGATAATGGTCTTGAGTTTTGTAATTTTCCTTTTGACAATCTATGTGTTAAGTCAGGAATTAGAAGGCACAAAACTGTTCCTTACAACCCACAACAGAATGGGGTAGTGGAGAGGATGAATAGAACTCTGTTAGACAAGGTTAGATGTATGTTAGAGTGTGCTGGTTTGCCTAAAACCTGCTGGGGTATAACTGCATTAACTGCTATTTATCTTAATAAATAGACTGCCTTCTAGCTATCTCAAGGGTCAATGCCCAGAAACTGTTTTCTCTGGAAAAACTCTAGATCTGTCACACCTTAGAGTATTTGGTTGTTCTGCTTTTGTCCATCAGAAGGGGGATAAGCTAGGTCCTAGGTCTAAGAAATGTGTTTTCATAGCTATCCTGATGGTGTCAAGGGTTATAGATTATGGGATAGAAGTGTGCCTGGTTTTAAAGTTATTATTAGCAGAGATGTGGTATTTAATGAATGTGATTTTCCATGCTTACCTGCTGTTACTTCTGCTGCTGATACTGCTCCTTCTGAGGTGGAGCCTACTGATTCTTTGCCTAATTCTATTTCTTCAGAATTTGTTTCTGACAATTGTACAGATGATTCTCAATCTGATTCTGTGCATGAAAGCTCTACTTCTGCATCTGAGCATGATTCTCTGTCTGATTCAAATCAAAGTGATTATATGCTCTCTAGGGATAGAGCTAGGAGAACTCCTCATATCAACTCTAAGTATGAGGATTATGTAATGTATGCTTTATCTATGTGTGACTCTTTGGATAATGAACCTACATGTTACTCTGCTGCTCTAAAATCCCCCTCCTCTGCAAAGTGGTTAGAAGCTATGCAGTCTGAAATGCATTCCTTGCATGTTAACAAAACTTGGACCCTTGTACCTAAACCTGCCTCTTGTTCTCTTGTGGATTGTAAATGGTTCTTCAAGCTTAAACCTGAGTCCAATTCTGTTAGGTACAAGGCTAGGTTAGTAGCCAAGGGTTTTACTCAAAAAGAGGGGGTAGACTACTCTGAAATCTTTGCTCCTGTTGTTAAACTGACTACTGTGCGTATTATGCTTTCTTTGGTGGCTCATTTTAACTGGGAATTAAAGCAAATGGATGTTAAAACAACTTTCCTTCATGGGGATTTAGATAGGCAGATTTATATGTCTCAGCCTGAGGGTATTGTGAATTCTACTAAACCCAGTCATGTTTGTTTATTGAAGAAAGCCTTGTATGGTTTAAAACAGTCCCCTAGACAGTGGAACAAGAAATTTGATCAGTGTATGCTTTCATTAAATTTCTTCAGAAGTTCCTTTGATCATTGTCTCTATTATACTAAGTCTACATCTGTTCCTGTGTATTTGCTGATTTATGTTGATGATATGCTCATTACCAGTCCTTGTATCAAGTCCATAAAGCATGTTCAGAAATGTCTGTGTGAAAATTTTGAAATGAAGGACTTAGGTGATGCAAAAATGATTCTTGGCATGCATATAACTAGAGACAGAACACATGATTCTCCCACTCTTAATCAGATTTCTTATGTAGAAAAGATTTTGAGTAAATTTTCTATGTCTGCTGCAAAACATGTAACTGTTCCTCTTGCTTCTCATGTATTGTTAAGTAAGGATCAGTCTCCAAAAACTGATTCTGAAATGTTTGATATGAAGAAGATCCCATATGCAAATGCTATAGGTTCTGTGATGTATCTTATGGTGTGTACAAGACCTGACATTGCATATGTTGTTAGTTGTTTGAGCAGATACATGTCTAACCCTGGTTTAGCTCATTGGAATGCTTTAAAGTGGTTGTTTAGATATTTGAAATTTACTAAACATATTGGTATTTGTTTCTCTAAACATCCTGATAGCACTAGACTAGTGGGTTATGTTGATTCTAACTATGCAAATGATAGAGACAATAGGAAGTCTACTACCTCATATGTGTTTACTTTATGTGGTTCTTGCATAAGTTGGAAATCTCAGCTTCAACCTATTGTTGCTTTGTCTACCACTGAAGCCGAGTATGTAGCTGCTGCTGAAGCCTTGAAAGAGGCTGTTTGGTTAAAAAGCTTGCTGACTGAACTTAATTTTCTGAATAAAGATGTGACTTTGTTTTCTGATAGTCAATCTGCTATTCAGTTAAGTAAAAATCCTGTGTTTCATGATAGAACCAAGCATATTGATGTTAGGTTTCATTACATTAGAGACTTGGTTGAAAAAGGTATAATAATCCTTGATAAAGTTCATACAGATTTAAATCCTGCAGATATGGGTACAAAACCCTTGAGTCCAGAAAAACTACAAACATGCCTTAAGATACTTAACATTAGATGAAGTATCTGTGTATCTTCCCTCTTCTCCTGTTTGTGTGTTTTTCTTTTGTTTTTTGCAGGTTTGTGAAGATATTCGTTGATGAAGAGGGGAGTGGGCGATGATGACAAATAATGCTAGTACAAATCTTCCCCCTTTTAAGAGGGGGCACACCACATTTGGGCCTAAGGTGGAGTATGTTAATCTGATAGGCCCAGCACACAATTGTGCCCAGGCCCATCTCCAGTTGCCCAGCACATCTTAAGAAACTTTGCTGGCCCACTTGATCTTGTCCAGCCCGATTGGCCCATCAGAACGAAATGGCCGCGCGGTTTACGCCCGAACCGTTCAGCTCATCGTGGCTTGAACCGTTACTAAAACCTACCTATAAAAGGTCAAGCTTCGGTAATCGTTCGGGAGCGCGAGCTTCAGTTCATCTTCTTCCTCTCTCTCTACATACTTTCCGATTCTCTCTTCTTGTGAGTGATTCAGTGTATTTCTGAGTGAGGTGTCGGTGTAATAGTTGATAGGGCCTGTGGTGCTAAGTGTGTGGTGGTGTAGTGGTTGTATACAGTGGTCTGAGCCTGTATTATATACGATCTATATATATTGTGGTTCTTGTTCGATCCTTACATAAATCATTAATAATAGTATAGGTGGATGAAGCTGGTCATTTATGATGTGACGAGAGAAAAATACGTAATCATACACTATGTGTTCCATGTAAATTTGGAGGAAATTATTTTCTTTCGTACTATTATGACGGAAGGAAAAGACCGAGATGACTCGGACAGTTGAGTTGTCTTCATCATGATCATCAATACAATTAACTCGACCGAGTTTGTTGGGATGCATAGCCACATATAAAATCGAATCCAAATTATCTTGCAAGAATTAAACTCAATCATATTTTTCTGTAGTTACTATCTCAACATTAAAGCCAACGGCCCGACGTTATATAAACTAAAAAAAGAACAATTCTATATATAAGTAGGGCTATTAAAATATACATATCGACTATGGAATAGATTGTACTATTAAAACTCTAGTTCAATCTCGCTCTTTACGAACCATTGGAATGAAACCAGCTCAATTATTATTATTATTATTACTATTTTTCCCCATAGTTTGTTAAGTATCATATATATATACAATAAAGAGTCTCGGTATAGTATGACCACTCAAGTTTTAATTAAGAAAAGTCTTGGGTTCAAATTTGGAGAAATAAAAGTGTCAGCTAACTACTACCACTAATAAGTAAAAAAAGTGAATCGGCAAGTCTACAAAATTTTAGGCCCAAAACTAAATCGGCCCGTCAAATTATTTGATCAGGCCAATTAGGCCCACTTTTCTTATTCTCAAAATTTAACCCCAACTCATCCTCAACACAAATTTTGATATTTCTGTCTAGAGTTTTTGGTGAAATAATCACGGAATATAATCAATTTAAAATTTTAATATGAATTTTAATTTTAATACGAATTTTAAATATTAGCAAATTAATGTATGAGTTTTCAATTTTTGCAATTCAATACATGTTCGGATTCCCTATTTTCCGAACACAAAATCTCACCTCATTAATTATGAACAACAACTATACTAACAAATAAAAGAATATCTCCTACCCACTAAAGGAAAAAAAACAAGTAAAACTAACCCTAAAAGACGTCATTTTATATCGTTCAAGTAGGCGTCCAATTCAACACTGGAAAAAGTTAGGGATCACATTGTGCCTTCAATTACAAATATTATTAAATTTGTGCATTAATTCATTAAGATATAAAATTCGAATTAAAATTATAAATTGGCAATATTTCGTGATTATTTGACCAATAACCTTCTATCTATAATAATTAACCTTCAACAACACAATAGTAGAACAATAAATTAGCAATCATATCCCATGGAATGATGTAGCGGTAAAGATGGATGATCCAAAATCGAAAAGTCAGTTCAAATCCCACTGAAAATACTATATGTACCTATCACCTATCACTTTAGGGTGCCATGTGCGCACAAAAAATAGCGACTGCGAATTTCTCATCATAAAAAAATAAAAAAATAAATTAGCAGTCACATGAAAATGAAGTCGAAGTAGTAAATAATAATGTGGGGCCCAATCGTTGCGCCAAAACGGCAAGGACTAAGTTGCTCGTCATTAGACAATTAATAAGTTTTATAAGCAAAAGTTTAGCACACAAATCTCGGATCAAGTAACTGTCTCACAGTAACCTTACCCGCCCCAGTCAGCTTCCGGATCCTCCCAACAATCTCCAGAATCTGATTTTCCTCCATTTTCACACCAGACGGAAGCACCACCACTTGATCATTCTTAACCATCTCGAAGCCGATCACTTCATCGCAAATCCTTCCGAAATCCGACAACACTTGGCTTATCAAATCCACCTTAGCTTTCTCCGCCAACATCTTCACCAATTTAACCAAATGCTTCTCGAATCCGCCCTTTTTCACAACCTCCTTCACTATTCCCCCCTTCGCCGCCTCGTCCATGGACGGATCGGCCATCGCGCGGCGGAGATGGTCGTCGCGCAGCCATCTCGATAGCTTCTTCACGTCTCTGCAGACCGCGTCCACCGCGTTGTGCCGACGCGCGGCGTCGAGAAGCGCGACGGCGTAGCCGGTGGAGGCGGATTTGTGGTGGGGGTGGGGATTTGCCGAGTGTTTGAGCGGGGAGGGCGGGCGGTATGAGTGATTGATGTGTGGAGGGAGGGAGTTGGTGCGGGTGGTGAAAGTGGTGGTTTTGTTTGAGAGTGCGGTGGCGGAAGGGAGGGAGGATCGGCGGCGGCGGTCGTGGTGGTGGTGGGGGAGATGGTTTTTGATGATGGATTTGGGAATGATGAAGGTGGAGATGGAGGTTTATAGGGTTTCCATGGTCAGATTGGGGGAATTTGGATAATTTGGGATTTTGTGACTTTCGAGGATAAATAGATTCCTTATCAACCACTAATATTAAAACTGAATATTTAATTATTTATACTAGTTTTTTCTTTTTTGCTCAATGTTACTTGAATTAAATAAACATTTTCCACTGTTCGTAAACTATTTGATTAATTCTAATACCTCTTAATCGAGTACTAATTACTAATGAATCCTAAATATGTTTACCATTATTAATTATGAGCTTAACAAATTTTATACAGTGAGACCTTTAAAAAATAATAACATGCATGTCGGGACTTTGACAGTAAAAAATCATCAATTGTAAGATAAAATTTTAGAAAATTTCTACATATCCACAATATTATAAATTAATAAATCTTTAAATTTATCAATGTAATTGAGATAATTTTGTGGAGTATAATCATTATGTTGCATGCTTTTATTAAACTCGAATATAATTGAATTTTCTCTTTATATTTTTTATTTTCTTTCAAAATATATGTAATGTTGTTTTTGGAACTTCGTCAAAAGATTCAACGAGTAACAAATCTATATCCCAACATCTGATAATTTATTGCTTCGTAGTGATTTGGATCAATTAAGTATTTTTATTAAAAAATAATCATGATTCACAACGGTGTTAATTTATAGAGATTTAATGCATGAATATAATATTATTACTTAATTACTTCAATCTCTAAGAATTACTTTTAAAATTCTTGAAACAGTTTATTTGTTTCCCATCACAGGAGTATTTGATACTCTCCCTCCTATTTAAAATTTTGGCGTGTCATATATAATAGATTATTTGATTTTTTTGTAGTTAAGTATATTTCATACAATTTTTATTATTTTATGAAACATGTATGTCTCCGATAAAAAATGACACATTAAATGGGACGGAAGGAATACTAATATTTATGTTGAAATAAGAAGGGCTCTTTTGTCGGGCCCCCTCACTAATAGACTGGGTCAGACCTGAACAATATTAGGCCCAAACTAACACAGGCCCATGTTCTATAGGCCACCACTAGATTTGTCGGTGCCAACTAATTAATAGGGACTCGAGTATTATTTATGGTTGCATTTATTACGAACAATTCGATATTAGCATTACTAATATAATAGTATTACAATTTACATTTCTATATAATTATGATATCATTAATACTAATTAATCATCAGTTAACTAAACCACCAGGTATGGATAATATAATTTAAAATGATGATAATTCCTCTTCCAATATTACTCCTTCAAGACAATACCATCGTAAACTCTGACAATATTGGTCCGGTCCCAAACAATTATACATCAACTATTTTCGGACCAGAAATCATACCAAACTTTATGTCTTGCAATAAATATATTTCCATAATTGTAAGCATTATCGTACTAATTTCTAGTTCTGTATTCTTTAAAATGGTGAAAACTTTCTAAGTTAGTTGGTTCGAATAGTAGCTACGATTCCTTTTTCATTCAAGAAATTACGAAACCTTTGAATTTTTTAAAAGCTTTGAAATTTGATAAATAAACTATTCACTTCGTTCCGCTAATGTTATCATAATTCCCTTTTTTATTATTCTGCTAATTATTATCTTCATCTAAAAACGAAAATTAATTTATGAACCGCAATCAATAACTTCCACTATTTTAAAATATTTTCACCGTTTTAACTCACCTCCACTTATTTTCTTAAACTCTACGCCAAGCCATGTTAAAACAAGAATAGTGTTATTGAGAGAATATAAGAATAAACGTAAAATACTAAAAATTGATCTCGGCTGGAATACAAAATTATCCAAATTTTAGTACGACGATGATGTCTAACTAATCCTGAGATTACGCCTGAGATTACGGTAAAAAGTACTTTAACAAACTTTGCTCCCACCAAAACCTAACCAACCAAACTTTCCTTATTAAATTGTTCAAACAAATGATAAAAGTTTATTCATGAAACCACTTTCTACTGTTCTCTCTCTCTCTAACTTCAAATTGGAGAGAGAAGCAGTAGAAACTATAGAAAGTAGTTCCATAATTGTAGAGCGAACAAACATTCAAAATTCCCCAAAGATTTTAAAAAAAATCCGAACCAAAGATTTTAAAAAAAATCCGAACCAAAAATTTCATTGAATTGAGTGAAGTTAAAGTAGATGAGAAGCTGAACAGTTGATGGAGGATTGAAAAGAGTTTTTGTCTCCTTCCTCCCACTGCCATCCATATCCGCCTCACTTATTCAACTTAGCCGCCTCTCCTCTCTTCTCCAAAAATCACCCAAAAATAATGAACCGCGAAATGAACGGCGGCGATGCGGAGGCGGAGCAGATCGCCTACGTCTTCAAAGTGGTGGTGATCGGCGACTCCGCCGTCGGAAAAACTCAAATACTCTCCAGATTCGCGAAGAACGAGTTCTGCTTGGACTCAAAATCCACCATCGGAGTTGAATTTCAGACTAGAACTGTAACCATCAATTCGAAGCTTATCAAAGCTCAGATCTGGGATACCGCCGGTCAGGAGAGGTTCGTACAAGCTTCAATTCTTCATCTTCTCTCTTCAATTATTCAAATTCTCTCTCTAAAATTTTCAATTGAAAAAAAAACCCCTAGGTACAGAGCAGTGACGAGCGCGTACTACAGAGGAGCGTTAGGAGCGATGCTAGTCTACGACGTGACGAAACGACAGAGTTTCGACCACGTGGCGAGGTGGGTGGAGGAGCTTAGGGCACACGCGGACAGTTCGATAGTGATAATGTTGATCGGAAACAAGTCCGATCTCGTGGACTCGAGGGCGGTGCCGACGGAGGACGCGGTGGAGTTCGCCGAGAGCCAGGGCTTGTTCTTCTTCGAGACGTCGGCGCTGAGCGGGGAGAATGTGGAGCCGGCGTTCCTGAAAGTGCTCGAGGAAATCTACGTTGTTGTGTCGAAGAAGGCGTTGGGTAGTGGCGAGTTGGTGAAGCCGAATGGTGGGCTGCTTGCCGGGTTGAAAATTGAAGCGGCGGATTCAGAAGTTAGTGAGATCAAGAATTTGTCCACTTGTTCTTGCTGAATTATTTGTTCGATTGTTTTTGTGTATGTAGTATTGTTTGATTGTGCTTTTTGGACAAATGATTTCGTCATGTTATTGATTAGTGATTGGACTTTTGGAGAGAGATTAGTGCGCAAAATAACCGGAATCGACGTTTCCAAAATTTAAGATTTTAAAATTCAAGGAATTAGATTGCATTCTGCACCACAAGAAATTGACATGTCGAACAAGAACTAGTAGTTTTAAATTGAAACCGTGGTTAAAAATCCAAAAAAAAAAAATTGAAACCGTGGTTATATGATTTAGGGTTCGATTCTGAAACCGCCGGCCACCTGTAACCCAAGTTTGTAATATTTAGCCAAGAATACAATCATGCCATTCTCATCATCACCATTGACCGAGAATCAACTACCGAATGTGGTTTATGTTAGTTTTCTGTTTTCTAATTTCATAATGTTCATTTTTGGTCTTGTAATTTGAACATGTGACCTATTTCCGGTTGCCTAGACAATTCGAATCAGTGGCATGTGTTGTGTAAAGTCGTGTTTGATAACACAACAAATTACCGTTAAATTGACTGACAAAAGAGGCATAATGATTTTGTTGTAGGATAAAAAAATGTATATTTTAAAAAATTATAAGATCAAAATCGAATTTTTCACACCTCATGTAGGACCTATGTTTCTAGTTCATATCTTTCACACAATCTATCAATCCTAATTCAATTCTCATAAACTCAAAGTTTCACTATTAAAATGTATAACCAAGCGAAAGAGTATTGATTTACACGTATCAAAAACCACAATGTGTATGTATAAACAAATACAGAAAACCCAGAATTAACTAGAAAAATATGCTAAAAAAAATTAAGATTTCTGTCTAATTACCTGAAAAAAGGAGGGAAAATTGTGGAAGAGGAATCATGACATGGTATGCGATCTTTCTAGAATGTCTTGATCATGTTCAAACGGAGAAGACTTCTTGCCGCTCTTCATCCTCAAAATCCCATACAATTTGCGGAACTCCTTCGGCAAGCTCTCCTTCAAGGCGGTGCTGTCGCAGTCGTCCGCCGCCGGAGATGACGACGCGCTGTCGCTCAACAGCGGCACCACCTTCCGGCTATGCCGAGAGCTCGCTTCTAAAGCGGAGATGACTGATTTCAGAGCTCGGGTGGGTGAGCTCCGATTCACCAGCATCAACTCACTGATCTCGGCTTGACTCATCGATTTGCCGCTCTGGAAAATCTCTTCGACTTGGGGGAAGAGTTTGTGTTGCTTGAGCCCTAGATAATTGCTTGCCAGATTTTTGAAGGAATTGAAATCGCAGAGGGGGAAATAGATGTGGACGTCGATCCGACCGGGGCGGAGGAGAGGCGAATCGACGTTCTCCTTGCTGTTCATCGTGAAGATCATGATCCGTTCGTCTTGGAAATTGGAGATTCCGTCCATGAAATTGAGGAGCGCGGAGGTCGAGACGCGCGGCCTCGGATTCTCCGCCACGTAGCGGTCGAGATCCTCGACGACGACGACGGATTTGGAGGAGCTCTGCACCAGTAAGGAAATGAGGTCGGCGTCGTCGATTACCTGCCATAGATTGACGTTGTAGACGTCGTAATTGAGGAAATTGGCGACGGCGGCGATGAAGCTGGATTTGCCGGTGCCGGAGGGGCCGTAGAGGAGGTAGCTCCGCTTCCAAACGCGCCCTAATTTGTGGTGGTACTGCTTCGACCTAGCGAACATTTCCAATTCTAATTGAATCCTGCTCTTCAAATCGTGGCAGAGGACGAGCGAATCGAAATTCGCGGGATGATCGAACGGCACCGATTTCCATCCGCCGATGCAGTTGTTGTGAATCCGCAATTCTCTCCCCCTCTCCTCCACATCGTCGGCGACGGTATGAATGTGTTGGAGATAAGGCTTCAGAATCCTCCGCTTATCCCTCTTTTTTATCTTCAACACGAAGCTCCTCGCAACGACGCCGTTTCTCTCATCCCGCTCGATTCGATTCAGCCACGAGATGCGCGCGCCGAGGAAGGAGTCACGGATAACCTGATCGTCGTCGGGGGACAAAACGATGTCGTTCCGGCTCCGTCCGGACAACAGATTGACGAAATCAGAGTCGTGCAACGACGGGAGCGAGTCGAGGTATAGCGCGACTCGGCGGTAGAACGGGTTCTCCTGCTGAGTCGAATCGTTGAGTTGGGGGACGTTGAGGTGCTGGTGGACGTGGAGGCGGTCGTCGAGGCGCTCCGCCCATCGCCGGGCCACGTACAGCAGGGAGCAGCGGCGGAGGAGTGATCGGAGGGGGAAGATCAGGCATAGGATGGAGGCGCACACGAGGAATGCATTGAGATTTACGAGCATTCTCGGAGGAATTCGACGGAAATTAGGCTAGATTTTCGTTGGAGGAGATAATTGATCATTCATAATTGATACTGATGATAAAATATATATTTTCCGATATGAGTAATAAATAGGTTTGCTAATATTATCCCTATTATTAATATAGACCGGGATAGTAGTAGTAGTAATGGTGGTTGGTTGCCGGCAAGAAAAATGTATTATTATTTTAATTTTTAGTAGTATTTGAATTCCTTCCTAAATCTCGTTGGAATGCAATTTGATTGTGAAATCTGTCGCGGCATAAATGTCTCAGTTTTTACATAATCTGTACATATGTATTTTGCAAGGGGATCATCATTCAAATTTTTTGTATCTAGTTGTTGGGTGATGATTATGTCCTCAGCATAGTCTTACTTGGTGGGAAATGATTCTATCTTCTATACTGAACCATGCTCAGCAGCCTAGTGCTCTGAATGTTGAGAAGATTTGAAGATCCCAAAACCCTATCTGATTGGTGAACCATTCCGTTGTAATCGTTATTCTTGTCTCTGAGGTTTCAGACTCAGTAGACACTCTGCTTCTGATCAAGGCGCTCAGTAGATTATCTGCCTTAACACCAGAAGTAGAAGACTCAGTGATACTGGACTCAGCAGGAGTAGTACACTGAAAGAGTCGATGAAACCTGGACTCAAGAAGCAGCCACGGCGAACTCGTAGCCGATCTTCGATAGACTTTACTCGGCTATCTACCTACCGAATACGGGATCGGACTCGAGATCGGTAGACGGTCTTCCGAACTGTCGATACTTTTGAAAGACAATCGGCATTGTCATATACGAGGAAGAGAGAAGTCGGCCGGTTTGCCTTGAAGTCTGTCTTTGTCTCAACCACTCTATCCACCTCGACGAATGAAAAGAACACACGTGTCTTCTCACCGCTAAAGCTGCATCCAACCTTTTACCTAAAAAGGTGGGAAAGTACACTGTTACCTACTTCAAGAGAGCCGTTTGCTACTAAAAGAGAGAGAAAGAAGAAGATCGTCTCCAACGGATCTTTTCCAATCTCTGCTCTATAAATAGAGGGACATTTCAAGAAGAGAGAATGCACATAAGCTTAAACGACGAAAACATACACAAGCATTCAAACGAGCTAGAACCGAAAACCCTAAGTCTTCCGCAAGAACTTGAAAATCTATCTCCGTCGAAAGACTACTTTCTCACTCATAAGGAACCAAGCTAAACTGTTAGAAGAGCCTCTAGTATCTAAATCGACGATACACGAACCTAAAGCTTATTTCATTGTTCGTCGATCTAGAAGCTACATTCTCATTCCCTATCCCTCTAACCCTAAGCTCAACCGAATATACTTATAGCTTAGACGAAGGAGTTCATATTTGAACCCAATCCTTATTGTAAAAGGACTCCTTCATAGTTGGAGAAGTTTGTCAAACACTTTAGTTTGATGCCTTTGTAAACCGGGACTTGCTCGATATAATCCCCAAGCCACGACTTTGTCCCGTGCACAAGCCGACCGAGACTAACTCGTATAATAAATAGCCTCCCGAACTTTCGGGACGGTGGACGTAGGATCGATTGATATCCGAACCACTTTAAAAATACGTGTCTTGTTATTGCTTTCGATTCTTCGCCGCATTGATTTTACTGTTCATACCGAAAATCTTCTTTAAAATCATACAACTGTCTCAAAGATACCGAACCGTCTACTTGCCGAACCGAGACTTGTATAAAACGGTTTTCCACTCAACCGATTAGGGCCTACACTTTTCCGCACCGCCGAACTCTACCCGTTTGATACGGATCGACTCGGTCGCCTAGCGGATCTCGGTAGAGTCGAGACTCTTTGCCACACACGATTCGGAACGCCTATTTGGTTTGTTTGAATTATTTCAGTACGACACTTTCCTGAACAGGACTGTTCGTGTTCGAAGTTGAGAAAATCGGATTCAGGTGTATTCACCCCCCCCCTCTACACCTGACCGTACACTCGGGACCAACACTAGTTTATATATATATATTTTTTGTTGACGAGGAACCCGCAGCCGCTACCTTTGGTGCGCACAGGGTAAATCTCGCTCATGTGCAATAGCCTGCAAACCACACAGAAGAGTTAAATCATCCTTAATGTGACAGGGTGACAGGCTCACACATAGCGTGTCCAGTGGGAATTGAACCCATGACCTATCGGTCCCGGGCCACCCACCTTCACCGCTATGACATCCTAAGGGGACATAGTTTATATTTTTTCATTCTAGTAAAAGTGACCTGAAACTTTTCATCACGAAAATTAAGAGAGTAAATGATAAAATATAAAGTATGAAGAGCCTAATGATAAAGAATGAGCTAGAAAATGAGTGAGCTAGTGAGAAGAAGTGCGGGTTAGTGAGACAATAGTTTGATAAGGTATAGAGAATATGAATGAGATAATAAATTATGAGAAAGAGTATTGATTTTTGTCAAATAAGTTCCGAGCCACTTATACTGAAACGTCCCAATCCGGAAAATGAATAACTTAATTTTAGTTAGACGGAGAGAGTATTTATTAATCGAATGATGATATGAATACTCATGATAAAATACACTCAAGTATGAATTTGTCAATCCTAGCGAATGAATTATTTTAGGTAATTTAAGTATGTTGACACTAATTGAATTAAAAAAATGACAACTAATCTCATTTCGTTTTATCTTAAATTGGTGTTGTTTATTTTCACTTTCCTCGTGAATCTCCTAGAAAAGGTGAATGACAAGATCTGATTAATACAAATTATCACAAATATTACCATTATCAAATAAATTTATGAGTTGACTGATGAATGAGCCTTAAATTTAACTTTTCGCTACAGCTGATAGGCATTTAAAAGCATTAGCATCCCGCACGATTATTCCAGTTGATTATAATCAATGGGCGTGATCTTAATTATTATATCTAGCTTGTAATAAATATCAGAGATTATATTACAAGATGACGGAGTCAATTGTTATTCGAAAATATATTTTTATCTATTAAAAAAATCCAAATATATTATTATTGAAAATCATTGCAGCATTAAAACAAAGCCCAAGATTACGTCACAGCGCCGGAAACGTATAGCCAATACCCGTCAACAATGAAATTTGAATTTGTCATTTATTCCACTTTGTATTTTTAAACTTATAAATGAAGTTTGCGGCTCAAATGAATTGCTGGCAATTTATAAATCATTGTAGGCCGACGGATATTCCCACAGCTGCAGTAGTGATTGATTTAGTTATAATTTATTTATGGAGTGCAAATCCGGTTATGGTGGTTCGGTTTTTTCAGATGGTAACCGGCGAAAATGGTTAACTGAAAAAATCATTTTCGATTAACAGTGACGGTAATGGTTGTTAAAAATTAAAATAGATAATAGGCGGTTATCAGTATAACTGTTCGATTAATAGTTATTACCGAATAACAGAATATTTAATTCAATTTAATTTTAATTTATAAATTATACTCCTATTTTCAATTTCAATTTATAATTATAATACAAAGTTACAAACTCTTCGACTCCGGCCAGTCACTAAGTGGTAAACGAAAAGATAGAAGAATAGAAGATTACATGCTGGCTGCTGCATCATTATTCGGTTAATTGACTCTTAAATGGCACAACAACGATTATTCAAAATTATTTATTTTTATTTACGATTAATCGAAAAACGGTAACAATTAATCATAATGGTACCACTTTGCACCCTATAATTTATGTATGATTATGAAGTCTCGTACTATGGTTTATGGGTATTAAATGCCATGATGCCTTAACATATTAAATGAATTTTCTTGGTCCCAAAAATTAGATTACATATTGATCTCTTTTATTTTTCCGCGGGAATCAATCTATACACTTTTTAAGAATAAATTTTATTCTCCATTATTTTAATATGAAGAAAAAAGCATTGAAGTTTAATTTCTAGCCGTTTGTCATCCCACTTTATTCATTTCAAGATGTTCAATTAAAAGTCTTGTTTTAGTTATCGTTAGTATTATGGGGGAGGAATATGTATAGTGTATTCAGTATTGAATTAAGGTTGATTGGACAAGAGATTCTCTTGTCTTTTTTGCCGTCATTTGAGCAGAATTTTAATTGGATTGCTCCTTATGAATCAGTACCATAATAAGAAAATCAGATTCATTCTGTCTCAATTTAGAGAGCGGAAATTTACGGCCATATTATAATAATCAAACGAACAATATTTAAAAATGCCCAAAAGGTGTCATTTACAATAAAACGTGGCAGATTTAACTGGGGTAGATGGGTACGACCGTTCCTCCAAACTTGCGTGTGATATTACAAATTACATTTCTTTTTAGTAATTTATATCTAATTTTACTTAAGTTTTTAAGTTCACCCCAGCTCCCCCCTCTCCCCAAACTTTTTTTTTTATAATTTGTCACCCTACACTAAATTAAAAATTAAAAATTGTTATGAATATATTCACTAATTTTGAAAACTATTAAAAATTAAATATTTAAGTGTACTAATTTTAGTGCATATCTAGAACTTGGAGTTTTAGACATCTATTTTAATAGATTTACATATATAATTAATATATGTAACTCTATATAATTGATGTATTATGTCTTTTTTTTTGTACTTGATTTGTTTTAGTAAAATTAACACTATTTTAAGTACTCAAATACTTTGTCTTTCATGTACTTGATTGATTCCTAAGCCAAAGTTTGTTATTATTTAGAATAGGATTTTGAACTTTATTCTTCACATAAATTACAAAGAAAATATAATAGATATCCGTATAAGAAAATATAATATCTTAAATAAACTTCCAGTAGTAAGTATAGTTAAACTCAAATATAAATGTCCTTGAACCCCCAAACAAGGAATACTCTTTTTTGTAAATTTCATCCCCTAACTAAAAATCCTAGATTCGTTCCTGCAACAAAACCAAAATGATAACGAATATAGACCTAAACAAAAGGCGAACAAAGTAACAAACTAGTAATCATAATAATCCCAGAATATCTGTTGAATACTTGAATGTAAGCTGCATCCAAATCTCAAAGAGAAAGATAAGAGAAAATATAATTTCATTTTTTCTCTAAAAAGCTTTTCCCATCTATTTTAATTTTATAGTATTTTATAGATGGGGTATATCGCGCCAAGATAGTTAAAAGAGAATAATGTATTATGATCCAGATTCGAAATTAATATGTATCTTGCTTCATATTAATTAATTTATAAAATATGAAAAAAGTTTAAAAAAGAAAAAAAAACCATGTGTTAGGAACCATATTTAAACTAGTGACACGAGGATTTTCAGTACTCTCTAAATTTGATATCCAAGTTGATAACAAAAAAGGAAAAATATCAGAGCCATAGTAAAACAAATATAAGTTCTGGCAGAGAGACCGTACAATGTGATGAAGCTTGAAAGACAAGAAAGACAGCATGCATTGTAAAAGGAAGTAAAAGCAAAGAAAGAATGAACGTCTGAAGAAGCAAAGGATGTTTTATGGGCTGAATCAGATACGTTTCTTCTTTTCTAAATATGCATGTCTTTTTTTCCGCCTATATATTTCCATTACATCCCCATAATTATTACAAAACTCCAATGGCGTCCCAACGGCCATGGTTTCGGATGAACACCATGCGCCCGCCGGCCCCCGCCGCCACACCTGCGCCGCCACCAGCCCGCCCACCGCCCGTAGTCCGCCCTGCAATACCTATTAGGCCACCTCCTCCTCCGCCAGCTCAGCCTCAAGCGCCACCTGCTGCATCTCAACCTCCCACTGCTCCACCATCGCCGTCCGCGCCCACCACCACCGCCGCCGCCGCCGCACCACCAGTAAAAGCTCCAACGCCGCCGAGGACTCCAGTTGCTCCCCCTGCTCCGCGGCCGTCTCCACAAAGGACCGCCACCGCAGCTACACCTCCACCGCCGTCATCTCCGGCCGCGAAAGCCGCCGTAGCAACTTCCACTAGCATTCAACCGCCGTACCCACCAAGGCCCGCCACCGCAGCAGCTCCTCCGCCGCCACCTTCACCGGTCGAAAAAACCCCGGTAGCAACTCGCACAAACACTCTACCGCCGTCTCCACCAAAGCCCGCCGCTGCAGCAACACCTCCACCGCCATCTTCTCCAATCGCAAAACCAAATTCGGTAAACAATCAACCGCCGTCTCCGCCAAAGCCCGCCGCCGCAGCAACGTCTCCACCGCCGCCTTTTCTGGTCACAAAATCCGCCGTAGCAACACCCCCAAACATTAACCAACCGCCGTCTCCCCAAATCAAAAAACAATCTCCATCACCATCACCATCATCACTCCCAAAATCCACCAATCTCAGATCAGCAACGCCAATTCCATCTCCCAAAGCCCTAAATGCATCCCAAATCAAACCTTCATCCCAATCGCCCCATCCACTCTCCCCACTCCAACTCCCTCCACCGCAAATCAACCCATCGGAAGAACCCAAAATCGAACAAAAATCCGTCCTCGTCCACGAAAGCACTACAAACCCAACCAAACCCAACACCCCCCACAAATACGGCGCCGCATCCAAAGACAAAAGGGAAAAGCCTAACCCTAAGAACACGATCACTAAGCTCTCCGATTCCGACGAATCCGGAACGAGAATCATCACAATTGCAGGGGATAACAGAGGAGCCCTAATGGAAATCAACCCCTCCCACAAGAAATCACACCCGTACACCCTCGCCAACGCCAAAACCCCCAAATCGGCCGAAGAGGGAAAATCCGATAAGAAACCGGCGATGCAATCGCAGCCGACGGCGACGTTCTTGAACAGCAACGTGCAGGGAATTAACAACTCGATCGTCTACAACAGCAATTATAACCACAACGATCCTGGGATCCATCTCTCTCTGGTTAGGAGGGTTTACGGCAATGGCGGCCGCGGTAATAACGGACAAAACCACCAAGGATGAAGATTTTCTTTTTTACTTGCTTGTTTGCATCGATCTTTCAATGTTGTGTGAGGTTGTAATAAATGTGGAATCATGGATTCGGATTCTTCAACTTGTAATCCAGTTTATAGTTGATGGAAGCTGATTTGTACTCATCTTTTCCCGTGATTCAATAAAAAACGTTGCTTTTTTTGGAGAAGTAGCTGAAACCGCACATCGGATAAAACCCGCCTGTAGTTAAAGTTGGGTAGAATTCAAATTTTGGAGGCCCAACAAAAGTCAGAACTAAATGGGCCGGCCCATTAATTCGGCGGGTCTTGGTTTTGGTCGAAAAGCCCAATGGGTCCAAAATGGTAGTCCGTTCATCCGTTTGATACTTTTTTTTATTGCCGGTAGTAAATTAAAATACATCCAACCTTCAACTATAAATGACACGTTTCCTAAAATGATAAAAAAGTTATATAAATTATATTTAACTATTAAAAAATTAAATATTATGCGCTCATAAGAAACGTGTCGTTTCTAATGAGACGGAGGGAATACAAAAATATTACTCCCTCCTCTGTCCCATAGATCTTCTAGCATATTTCATCCGTCCCGCTATTTGTGACTCACTTTCCCGAAAGGGTGTCCCGTTATTTGTGCCAACTTTCCTAATTTGGTAAAAAATTATTATCATATCTTCTATTCTATCATCTTCTCTCTCTTACTTTATTACATTTTCTCTCCTACTTTATCATCATTTCTCTCATACTCTCACATAATCTTACTCATCTTCTCTCATACTTTATTATCTATCCCCTCTCTCATACTTTATTATCTACTCTCTTAATTTCCGTACCGAAACCAATTGAGCCACAAATAACGGGACGGAGGGAGTATTTTTTTCGGTGCGATTAATGAGGAAACTAGTTAATTGTGATTAAGGTTGTGGGACCCTATGTTATTAAACCCGGCCCGGCCCGGCCGGTTGACCAGGTTCAACCGTGACCCGGTGAAAAATCTGGGCCGAGCCAATAAAAAATCGATTTTGGCCTTTGACCCGGTACGACCCGGCAGAACCGGTCGGTTGACTCGGTAACCGGTAACCGGTTGACCCGGTTGACCCGGTAATATTAATTAAAAAAAATTAAATTTAAATTTTAAATCTCTAATGTACTAATTCTATTTATGAAGTTTGGACATGGAAAATACTAGGTTAATTTTTGACTTCAAATTATATTAATATTAGGTTTTTTATATTTTTAAGTTATTTATTTGTATTATTAAAAGATATTTAATATTTATTATATTACACTGGGTTCACCCACCGGTTCGACCGGTTCGACCCATAAAACTTTGAGTAGATTATTGCCACAAGATCTAGGGATGACAATTTTGCGGGTCGGTGTCGGTTATCATACGATGCGGAACTGCCCCACGCCTTAGAAAATGGCCCCGAGTTCGCGGGCAGCTCTTTAAAGTGTTACTAAATTTTAAATTTATGTTTGCACAAGGATTCGAACCTGGGTCATTTAAAAATTAACTATTATCCATGATCACTAGACAAACACTTCATTTGTAAAATTTAGATAAATATAAGAGATCCTTCATCCGTCCCGCTATAAGTGGCCACCTTTTCCGATTGGGATGTACCATTAAAAGTGGTCACTTTCCAAATTTGGCAAATAATTATCTCCTACTTTATCATCTTCTCTCTCATATTTTATCATTTTCTTTCTTATATTTTATCATCTTCTCTCGGCCATTTTCTCATTATTTCACTCATCTTCTCGCTCATACTTTATTATCTATCTCTTTCATACTTTATCATCTATTCTCTTAATTACTGTGTCGAAAAGAATGTGGCCATAAATAATGAGATGGAGGGAGTATATCACTTTAAAGTTGTATTTTATACCGATATTTTAATTTAAAAACATAAATAAAATATTTTAAGAAAAATAATAAACAAGAAGAGGACTTTAGTTTCGTCCCTTTTTCGATTTTCTAATTCTTTAACTACTTTTAAATTATTAAATAATTATGTATTATGATTAATTATTATTTAATGATATTTTATAAATTACGATTGAGATAAAAATGTGTGTAAATTGTATATTTCATTTTTGAAGGTTTATTTGATAAATGAATGTAAAATTCTTATTTGTATTATTTGAATAGGAGGAAAAATTACTTTTCCATATCTTATGAACTTTTGAATTAAGTTAGTATGTTGTTTGAAATACAAATGAATATTCTGAATAGGTAAATGCTAATATTAGTAAATAAAAAGTCTACCAATTTTAAATTCATGAAATATTTAATTGAATAAAAAAGATCGGTGAATAAAAAGAGTGAGTTTTTCACTTGTTATAAAAATTGTTCATTAGTTATAGTTGTATTCATACACATAATCCATTTCAAGTAGAGAATAGAAATAAATAAATACGTTTTAAATTTATATTTTTAAAAATATAAATTTATAAGTTAATTTTTAATTTTATTTTAGTGAGTCTTAGTAATATAAATTACTATTATATATGAAAAATGATAGTAGCAAATAAAAACATTGGTTCAAATGGTAAATGTGTTTGAAAATTTTAATTTGATTTATGTTTAAATCCTGCAAATAACATTTTTATACTTTAAATTCTAATTTGTGTTGGGGCGAGTCCAACGGGTCTGGTGCGGATCTAGGAGATCTGCGGTTCTACACGGGCCGGTGCAGATAACATTTTTACACTTAAATTCTAATTTGAGTTGGGACGGGTCCAAAGGGTCTGGTGCAGATCTAGGAGATTTACGGTTCTACATGGGCTGGTCGGGGTGGGTCCGATAGAGGAACCGAACCCACTTTGGACCCAGTGCATGTCAGGTACGAAACTGCCCCCGTGCTTGTGCGTGTCTGGTAATACCCGCCCCATCGCATGCTTAGGCGAGTCAGGTCCAACGGGTCCGGGTCTTTTTGTCATCCTTAACAAGATCTTAACATTTTTTAAAACAGAATAAGATCTAGAACAACCCAAAAAAAAAAAGAGATAGATTTATGGGACAGATGAAGTAATTAATTGATTAATCAAATATTACAAACATAAATTCAACAATTCAAGATTTCCTTCTATAGTTCCGAACAACCGATAAGAAAAAATCAAATAGTGCTGCGAATTCTTGATTTCCTTGTATACTTCAAGATTTCCAAAACAAGGAAGTCCAGCCTTGGTTAATTACTGCAGCAATTTCTTGATTCTTTCTATTAATAAGAAAAGATTAAAAATCTTATTACAGTATTTCGTTTTGATACTTTGTAATAAGGAAAGTCTAGCCCATATTAATGCAAATCCCTCTCGTGGATCTTACGCTAAATTTTTAACTTCTCATTTTTAACCATGTATCGATCGATGCAGCCGCAGCCCGCTGCGCCACCGCGTCGGGCGTCCCTTTCCTTGTGGCGCCCCTTCCCGATGACGATGATTTTGTATCGAAATATCCTCAGAGGCACATCTGACATTGATTCGTTGACCGGAATATGTCCGACGACGAAAACTAGGGTTCGGCAGTTCCAGATGATGATAAAGTATGCATTAATTACTTATTTGTCCAGATGATTAATGGAGTTCAAAGTAGGGTTTAAATTGGTTGTTTCCAACTTTATCTTAATCAGAGCAATTTTGAACAAGATCAATTCAATCCTGAATTGTTTTTGTGGGTTTGTATTTTTGTTGATCTTCTGAAGTAATAGATGATTTCTTTCTTCCTTGTGTTGCTGAGTCAAGTACTTTATATCATATGATGCAGTTCTGGAAGGTGGCATTTTATTATTCGTTGGTAATGTTTGAGAAATTGCCCGTCTTACCAGTTTCAGGAGAATGCAATAGTTTGCTTTAATTGGCGGAGGTCTCTCATACAGTTCTTTTGGTATTCTTGATCCAACAAAAGGAAAGAGGACCCTTCAATCTTTTTATATCTGATGCCATCGTTCTTGTCTTCATCAACTGTTATGAAACAATATCACAAAAACTTGTCCGTGTCTATGAATTTGGTAAATCTCTAATTCTCTCTCTAGGATAGACAAGATTTGGAGCCCTTTTCTTTTCTACACCAGCTTTGATTTGTAAGGAATTATTCCATTAAGGCTACTTGATGGTCAGAAATGTAGAAGCTTTAGAATCGAGTTGTTCTCTACGTTAAAAAGAAAGTAAGAGCTAGAGTTAGCTTTTTAAGTCATTTAAAAGGGAAGCTTTCGTAGAACTCTATTGTTTTCCAAGTATATTCGATAATGATGCTAGGTTTCATGTATGATTAGCGTAGGATAAACAATTATAGGTAGACCTGTAGGACCATTACGTAGTTTTCCATCTTCTGGTTTTCTGTATGTGTTAGTATAAATCGGAGAAATCAGCTACAAGTTTCACTCGTTGATGTTGTTACTGTAAAGAAGAATGTATTATAAGCGTTACAGTTGTTTATAGGCTGTAAATGAAGAATAGTCGGGTCTGGAAAAACTTACGACTAGGCTTGGAGGTTTTAGAGAAAGTTAAAATGTGTAAAGATTGCTTTTATTAATTGGGTGCGTGGATCTCGAACTAGGTGAATATCTCAATAAACGGATAGCGGCTGCGGGTTTCATCTTTTAAAAAAAAAAAGTAACACCTAACTATATCCAAAAGAATAATAATGGTATAAATTCATTCTAATAGGGGAAGTTTAGGCTATGTTATTGCAAATCCCTCTCACATGGTAGAAAATGTTTTTGAATCGAGTCGGTTTTGGTCCGCCTTAACTTGAATAATAACTATCGTGCTAGAAGAGTAGACTTTGTTTTCATACTATTCCTATGACACGGGTTATTCCTATTAATTTGCATTTTCCTCAGTATCTTTACGAAATGGACATAAAAAACACGATACACAAACAGAAAATCCTACCTTTCTAATTTGTGGACGCCATCATTCCTAATTTGGTTCGTGCAACTCTGCACAATTAAAATAAATTATTATTAATGTCAATAAAGACTTATGTCTGTCCCCTTGGGATGACATAGCGGTGAAGGTGGGTAGGTCATGGGTTCAATTCCCACTGGACATGACTTCTACAAATCATACATAGTGAATGATTTGTATAATCCAAATCAAGATGCCTACTCACATGTAATGAGATTTGATATTATGAGAAAACATGCCTAGCTAGCAAATAGCCTCGAGGGCCATCTAAATTAAAAATCCCCACATTTTATTCCACACCCTTCTCATTGGCTTTATCATTCTTAGAGCATCTGCACTGCTGAAGAATTGGCCATCCATAATGGATGGATGGCACCCGATGCAAAAAAACTTGGATGGAGAGAGAAGAATTTTTATTTAAAGTATTGGATGGAGATAGAGTGTGTTATTGTGCAGTCCGGATCTTCTATCCCACTCTATGTCCCACTGAAGTAACTCCGTACGGAGTTACTAGTCAACTTTAAGAATGAGACATGTAGTGGGACACACAATGGGATAGAAGATCCCTTGCTGTTATTGTGGGACCACAAAAAAACTTGGATGGAGAGAGAAGCAAGCACATTTTCGATCCACATTTTATATGCAGAAAATAAAGCCACAGAAATTGGAATCACTCAGATTTTCCAATTTGATCCACAAAATGAAGCAAGTTTTTAAATTGTTTTTTTATTTATTTTATCTAAATTAATTAATTTTTTTTTATTTTATAATTATTTATTTATTCGAAGAGTAATAAAAATATTATTATATATTTATTATTGTTATTAAAATATAATGTTTGAAAAAATTAAAGTAGTGGAACCCAATAAAGTAAAAATTGTTTATATAGATGGATGAAGGAATGTAGTTGAGTGTTTAAAAGTTGAATATTTAAAAAAAAGCTGACGTGGCGGAGAGAGAATGTAATGGATGGATGGGAGGGATATGGATACTCACTACCTATCAACTCTTTCTACTATTCGTCTATTTCCACATGCATGCATTCTTTTCCGTACATGTTTTTCTTAGAACTACAGCAACCGTTATTCATAATGTGATATTCGGATCGCGAGACGATACTATAGACTATAGCAGCGCAACTGATAATTTATCGAGACGAGACTATAGACTATAGACTATAGACTATAGTAGACGCGACTGATAAGTCATGTCATGAGGTTTAGACCTAATCGAAGTTTCCAATTAGAGCAACCAAAGGACTACGAGGGCCCACCGGAAAGTGCCACGTGACCACTCTCCCCCTTCTTCTCTACAACTCTACTTGCCATTCTCAGAGCTCTGCACCAGCTTCTCCCTCTACTGCATTTCAACTTCAATCGAGATTCGATTCTACTCAACAAACAAAATGAAGGCAAGATGAATTACTTGTTATAGAATTGTAGTATTGAATTAGATTATTTAATTGATGATCGTGTTTTTTATGTGTAGATCTTCAATTGGGTTCACCGTAGGTTCGCTCAGAAAGGTAATGCCTCTCTCTCTCTCTCTCTCTCTCTCTCTCTCTCTCTCTCTCTCTCTCTCTCGTGATTGGGAAATTAATGGAAGCAGAGGGATTAGGAGAAAGCGTGAAGAAGAAGTGTGTAATTGATGGAGAAATTAACAATGCAGACAAGGTGTTCGATGATTGGACTAAAGGAATTTTAACCGTCGGAACGTTGGAATATGAAGCATTGAAATACGAAACAATGGAAAAAAATCACGAGAGCGAAAACGAAATCATTGCCGATTCAGAGGAGGAATCCAAGCCACTGATTCACGAAATCATCACTGAATCTGAGGCCAGTCATGTGAAGGAAGAGATTGATTTGGAGTTGGAGTTTGATGCTATGATTATGAACATCCCTAAGAAGGAGAGTAGCACACTTGCAGAGCTGTTCCACGCTGATCATTCGGAGAAGAAGCGGAAGCCCAGTCGGAAATTGGGAGAGATGATGAAGATGATGGAGGAAGAAGATAAATCAAGTTCTAAGAATGGATCTTCGTTAGGCAAGAAGGATGCTCGCCCCATTCATAAACTGCACCGGGTTAGTCATGATTCCTTCTTAATTTGTATTGCACAATACACCGACATATACAAAAACGAAATACGAATGAATTTTGCAATATAATTTTCGGATATATATGGTTACAAAGGAATCACATGATTTATTTGTATAAGATCATAATTGCTCTAATTAGACTCTGAGTATAATTTGAGCCTTAATCTGTCAAAAAATTCGTAGGTTTTTTTGCTGGATTGCCATCTATACACAACAATTTGAACTAACATCATTTAGACATTTACTCATATTCAAGGCATGCATGATCCATGCATCTAGCTAGTATATAAAATGCACGTGACAACAATCTCACGGTTGGAACGTAAAACGGAATACTAATGTGGACTAGAGGATCTCATCATATGGCATAAGTATAATTCGATTTTGTTTTTAAATGATGAATACTTGAGCTAATTGTGTGTGTTGAAGTTGATGAGGATGATGCTAAAAAGAAAGATCCATCCGTACGGTGGCAACAAGAGAGAGAGAGAGAGTAGTAGCAATGAAACTGCTTCACTTCTGCCTGCTCATGCTCATGGTGAGTGAGTTTCATGCTTTTTCCATACTTAACTTTCTCTCACTCATATGTAATTTTCTCTCACATAATTCTAGCATAGTAGCATGTCTTGTTTTCGTTCTAAAAAACATTTAATTACTAGATAATTAATGTTACAATTTATATGTTGTTTGAAAGATCTTATTAGTTAAATGTGTTTAATTAAACGAGTTGGGCTTTTTTATTGTTAATTGTCCCTTAAGTGTATAGTTATTATTGTGGACAATCATGTGGACTATTCTTGTTCTTTTGAAGAAAACAAGAAATAGGCCCGCAGACATATAATTGTTACAATTATGAAAGAAATTACTTGAACCAATGAGACATGCATTTGCGGCTCAAACCTCCAAACCCGGCCCACGGTCCCACGTGTAAATTCAGTTTTTATGTGTAATTTTATGAAAAGAAAAATTAGTTAGTCTAAAAAATTCCACATTTCGACGCTATGTATATTTGGTCCCTTATATATCTTTTCATCTTCGTGTGCAGTTGGAGTTGAAGATGCAAGCAATTGACAATCCAGCGTACTATATATATACATATATATACATGGAAATTGAGGTCTATTTTCTATCGGATTAATCTTTGTCATGAAACTACTGCTTTAATGTTTCTTATTAATGACGAGAGTATGCAATAATCCGTCATCAATGTAAGACGTTGGTGTGTTTGTGGTTTGATTCCCTTGTATGATTAGTTATAATGTATTCGGGATGTTCGTAATTATAATGTAGTGTATTTATTCTCTTCGTGTTTCCCTCGTCACACAAAAAAAATTAATTTTAAATTTCCATAGGTTCCCTAATTTGAAAGCCACGTCAGCAGTGATTCCAATGTATTATTGATTCTATTCTACAACAAAATTAAACAAAAACACTAGAAAAAAAAAATGTGCTACTAGGTGAAGGATAATAATTTGGGCTATGTTGGTCCGGAGACAAATATCAGGTGTAGAGGAGGGGGGGGTGAATACACCTGAGTACAGTTTCTTTTTCTCGATGAAGGTCAGCTGAAGCTGTTAGTTGCAACTGATGAACAGTGCCAAATACAACCTTCGATCGCAGGTCAGAGTGGGTCGGCCATCGAGCTCTCCTATCGACTTTTGTCGGTGCTTGAAACTCGATCGAAGACTTTAGCGTGCGGATAAGTGTGGGGCCCGGAGTTTGTCTCTTTTTGAAAACGTGTTTTCGCAAATTAAGTTATTTTGGCTGTGCGACTTTTGAAATACGTTTTATGCAAACTTATGATTTTCAAAGGTTTGTATGCAATAAAACAGTAAAGAACACAAGCAATATAACGTGGTTCGGATACGCAAGATCCTACGTCCACGGTCCCCGAACAAGGCGGGATAACTTGTTGATTAATCCGAGCAAGTCTCAGCAAGGAAACTGTGCACTGGACAGATCCTTCTAAGTTATAGTCCTTAGCGACTTTACAATTCAAACCTAAGTTCAAAAGGGAGCGAAACAATCTCCAACTAAGAAGGAGTTCTTTCAATAAGAACAATTCACTAAGTGTGAACTCCTTCGAATCTAAGCTATAAATATGGCAATGAGCTTAGGTAGAGAAGAAAGGGATCTAAAGACTCTAGAGAGAAGAACCACAAAATATTCTAATAAATGCAGATTCTTCGCTGGATGTTCTGATGAGTTTGCTAGAGTGTTTGAGAGCTTGAGCGATTTTCCCTTTTGAATTTCGTTGTTCCATGTTTCGTGTTTTGGTCTTGTGTGTTTCGCTTGTGTGGAACTTCAAATTCTTCTCTATTTATAGCTGTGAGCTATGGCATATGTCCGTTGGAGACGACGATGCCACGTGTCACAAGCTTCCAAAGAAAACGGCCATAAATTCGAACTTGTTGCGGCGGGGCGGTTAATTACTGTACATGAGAGCGGCTTTTTTGCGGGGAGCGAGTAAGGCGTTGTCGGCTTCTCATTGGTCGAGGTTTGTGGTTGGTGAGAATGTCGAGTTGGCCGTTCAAACAACCTCGTATGATCTTCTCGCTGAACTTTCGAAAAGACTTAAGTAGCCTGGGTCGCTTTTACGTCGGATACGATGGACGCAAAGTCTCTGTCTTCTTCGACCGAGTCGGGCGACAAGGAATGTAGCTTCGAGTAGGTCAGTGGCGGCTGCGAAGGTACTTGGGCTTGCATGAGTTCTTCTACCGATAACTTATCAGCTTGTTGGGTTGGCCTCTACCGAGGTCTACTCGGTGATGCGCCGTCTTCTGCGAGGTCTAGTCATCGTGGATCGAAGAACGCAAGCGATTACACCGATGACGCGGGGTTCCGAAAAGTTTCTTCGACAGAAGATCAGTTCGACAATTACCCCGTACAGGACTTAGACAAAAATATTAAAAATGATTACATCAAGTCTAACCTATACATCGGCTAATCCTAACGACACACTATACTACTTGATATCGGCTCGGTTTTGGGATCTTCAATTCCATAGTACTACTATGATTTCCCCCAATTTTCTTTTAACCACGAACAGTGAGTATCATCTATCGACTCATATCCAACAATTTCCCCCTAATTGATGATGCCAAAACCTCTACTTCTAAATTCTAAACGAAAAATATTTTATAAGGTATCTTTGACATACCGACAACAATTTCCCCCCTTAATTTATCCGAGGAAAACAAACCGATATGATAACTTCAAAACATCGGCGGTGAGAGATAGGCAAAATCGAGAAACCGATAGTGTGAGTGTGTGTCGGATCACTTAGTGATCGGTTGTGAAAACACAAAGCAAAATCTTTGTAAGACAATGAGTAATTGTACGTCAAGCAATAGGAACGATAATATATATGATCGGGAAATTACAAGTTCCTATTACTATTACAAAAGAGTAGAGAGAAATACTACCGACGCCCTGAAGCCTTGAGTACGCTTCTTGAAATCGGCAGATCCGTCGACGGGAGGTTCCGGACCATAGTATAAATAGATTCTCTTCCTCGGCGTCTGGATATCCTCAAAGTCTTCAACAAGGTCGACACTCGGGTCGAAATGAGATCTTTGCGGCTCTAATCTCATCCTCTATTTCCTTCGTGCATAAAACTCCGCGCGCCGTTCTCAGGAGGTGGAATGCGCCCGAAAGTTGGACCTCTAAAAGGAATGTTTTCTCTCTTCATGATCTCCGAAGGTTGTTCCCTAAGCTCGAAATTGTAATTAAACATGAACTCGTCAAAAGCTTGTTCGATAGGATCGCTCACGAGGATAGAATTCCCATACATAGTAGCCTTTGATGAATTCCTTTTTGAGTTCTTCCCATTGATCATTGACTAGAGCCGGTACCCATTTATCGATATGAAGAAGCTCGGGTCCTTCTTGACATAAGGAGCTCTTTTGTACCTTGATCCTCGTGGGATTTGCCTTACGGGATCAGTTTGTTGGCTTTTGAGATAGGCTAATCATCTTAGCCATATCAGCCATTCTCTTCTTCTCTCGGAGAGCCGCTGCCCTACAGTCTCCTTTTCTAAGGTTTAGGCCTTGCAGCGTGGCTTCCCAAGTGGCTCTATCTTACGCTTACGTTCGGGTGTAAGATGAGTCCGATAATGACTACGAGCGGTAGCTTGACTGCGCAAGAGGAAGAGTTTTTGCAAACTCCTCCCCGAGCCTTCTTTTTCTCCTCTTCCACTGACTCTCCCTTCTTCTTACCTCTGCCCTTAACAACTTTGCCCTTAGGCTTCTTAGCAAGTTGGGCTTCTTCCAGCTGACGCTCATGGTCCAGCTTATCCTGAAGTTGTTGGGCTACCCGGAGGTCGAAGGCCTCTTGTTCCGCTTTTGATTTGAATTTACGGACGGGGGACGAAGGATGAGAAATATCGATAGCGATGTCCTTCCCCGGCCTCTGCGGAGGAGCCTCGTTGCTCTTCTTCGACTCTTGCTCAATGAAATGAGCAACTTCTTCTATGTGAGCTGCGGAAGATGAGATGGGGGTAGGTTGTAGGGGATATTCAAGTAGTAGAACCCCTGAATCTGCTTGGGTTGCGGAGGGTCCTTTCTCCTGAACACCTTCCCCCTGAGCAGTAGAGGGTTCTTCCCCCTGAGGAACTGTGGAGGGTCCTTCCTCCTGAACCCTTCCTTCCAAGATTTGGACTTCAGCCGTATCCGTTTCAGGTTCATCTTTCATAATATATTCCCCCTTTTTGGCATCATCTGCCTTAGAGAGTTGGGTGCGGATGGCTTGAATGTCTCTTTCCACATTGTGTACTGAATCCTTAATATGAGAAGCTGTGGATTCGAAGTCCTTGACGAGATCGCAGTATAATTCCCGATCTTTTTCCTTATCGGCTCTAGATGTTTTAAGTCATGTCGGTGACTCTCGACGGAGTTTCGAGCGAGCCCGATCCTGCGATTCTGTCATTTCTTTCTGAATAAGTTTCAGAGCCTCTGCCTGTTGGGTAATAGCTTTCTGAAGGCTAGAGGTGGCAATCTTATTCTTCTCATCAATTTCGAGCTTAATAGTTTCAAGAGCTTGAGTTAGCTGCTCTGAAAAGATCGTCTGCTGATTCTGGAGCAACTGCTGACTCTGAGCTTCTAAATTGATTTTACGAGCGGCTAAGGCGGCCTCAATTATCTCCGAGAAAATTTGGTTGAGGAGGAGCTTCTGGAGTTTTTGAGATGCCAGCGGCTAGTCTGTCTAAGCTCACTGTCTGAGCCTTAGTGTACTTTGTCCATTTCAGATGGACGTCCTTAGCCAATAGTTTGTTCTTCTCTCCTTGACGTCTAATGGCTTTGTTAACAGACTTCGAGGACACGGAACCGATAGGCTGAATCCGGTAAGAACCGGTTCCAAGCCTCTCGCTCGTGAAAACGTGAGGAGCTGCTCTCGGCGTGCCTCGGAGCACCTTGAGCATCACCCGATGTATCGGGATGTGGTGATTTGCTCTTCTCACGGGGGAGTTGAACCCTCGAGTAAGCCTCCCAACTCGTATCCTTGGGTGTATGATCCTTCCTCTGATCATCATCATCATCATTGTTCTTATTATCATCCTTATCAGCAGGAGGAGATGGGGGCGGAGGAGTATCACCAGGAACTGACTCTCGCAAGCTTAGAAGATAAAGCATAGCGGCTCTGAGATCTTCGAGAGTAGCCAAGTCAGCTGGCTCTCCGTACCCTATGACTTCTTGTAATTTCTGCTCCTCATCGAGCAAGTTGATGACCGAGTGGGTTTTGATTATCTCCGCTTGAATATCCCAACTCGAAATCTCGGTAGCATTTGAACCCTTGCCACGAGGGCTATGTCGACTAAGTCTGAGTGCCCAGCGATCTCAGGAATATGATCGTGTACTTCAGCTGTGGCACGGAGACGAGTGGAATGAATAGTTGTCCACTCAGTCGGAGTCTCCTCAGTCGGTTCCCTGACATCCGACTGGGTCTCTTCAGAGCTGATGACCTGGACCTTATCTTTGAGGGTCGCACCCTCAATGCCAGTATCAGAGTCCAAAATTTGCTGCTCTTCTTGTGTGTGAGGAGGAGCTTGTTCAATGACAGTGAGAGGCTGAGCAGCTGAGACCTCAGCTGGTCTGGGCTTAGTTAGCCTCCTCCTCTTAGGCACTTCGGTATGAGGGGGCAAAGCAGATGCAACTCTCTTCGGCTCAGCCGGCCCTTTCCCGATAGATTTCTCAGTCGCTGCTTTTGTTTTGAACTTAATCAATTTCATGTCAAAGAATTTTGAGTCAGCGAACGATGAGTGCCTTTGAACAGAGCTCTCAATGAGGACTGACATCTTAGTCCCATAAAGTAATTTGCCCACACTGGCTAACTTCCTCTCTCCAGTGGGTAAGGTAGTGAATTTCTGGGCTTGGGCCTTTATCTCAGAATCATAATAATCGGCCCAGTTCACTTCAATTTCGTCGTCGATCGCTATCATCAGCTGAATCCTTGGTTTGGACAGTTGATCGTATGATCCAGCTGAGCTAGTCAGTATGTGAGAGACTATGTAGGCTAGTCCTTTGTATTGGGGAAGCAAAAGGTTCTTCGACAAAGCTGTCTTGAACGAGATGTCAGTTCGTCCACAGAACTTATGGACATACTCATTTATCTCTTTCTCCTTGTACCCGATGGGAGAAATACCGGAGTCTGGAAGATCGAACGTCAGCACCAAGGCGTCCCTGACGTTGAAGACTCGCTGTGTAGAATCCCAACAATTCTGATCAACTTCTTTCATGTAGGCGAAAGAAGATTCCTCGCCTCCAGACGTAAGCGACTTCCAGTTGAAATACACCTCTGCCACTTGCCTTGGCAGATACGATCTCGGGTGTTTCGTTACCAACTCCTGAAGACCAGAACGCTCCAGAGCATCAAAGACCGGCTCCAGATAGGAAATATCTACTTGACGGAAAGCCAAAGTCAGTTCAAACTGAATCCTAGAGGACATAATCTCCTCAATGTTCTCAGGAGTCTGAACTGTCGCCATTGAAATCTGCAAAACAACTTGTTAGCACTTGAAAATAGAGTAAGTTAGTAAGTATTAAGCAGGTTTCAATACATTACCGAATACTAAAGAGCTTGAGAAGAATGCAAATACGAGGCAGTTTGAGAAGATTTTGAGAAAACTGAAACGCTCGAAGATAGCTCTTAAGTTGTAAATGGCGAAAAGTGAGGAAATGATAGAAGATGAAAGATTTTATATATAACGTCTGATTATAAGTTTTGATCCTACGATCCAATTTTAATCTTTCAAATCTTATGGACGACTGAGATTGAATGTTATAAAAGGAATGATTACCAAAGCCGCCTCTAACATAGACTTACGTAATAAAGGTAAGTGAGAAGACATGCATTAAATGCGCGACAGACATCATTAATTACTCAGTTATTCGAATGAGAAGGTTTCCTACTGACCTTTCCTTAAACTATTAATGGCGGGAAATAAATACACATTAACTACTGACTTCGTGCGACTGATATAGTAAATGCAAACATGCTTCTGAAAGAAATTAAGTATATGATACTACGCAAACCTCTTCAGCTGAACTTTCGATCAGCTGGTTACCGTTATATCGCAGGAGGATGGTTGAAGTGCCGATAAGCGTGTTCCCCCCTGCTTGCGTACGCAGTGTGATTCTTCCCTCTTGAATCACCGTATGGAATCTATTGATGCGTCAGATCTTGGTTCCATCTACGATACCAAATGTTGCCAATTGTCTCCATAAGTCGCTATCGGTAGTTGCCTTCTACTGATGCATTTCGAGAGGATCCATGAGACCTAGCTCAACCGATAATTCTCTAAATCGTTCTCGGCTAGTGGTTTGGTCGGTATGTGCGCCCTTTGCTTGTCGGTATGAATTTTCTCCATTCCGATATCCTTCTTCTCGACATGGTCTCTGATGAAGTGGTGTCGGATATCCACGTGCTTGCATCTCGTATATAGAACCGGGTTCCGAGTTATGGCAATAGCACTTGTGGAGTCACGGTAGATGGGCACTTCATTCCGAGTGATACCATAATCTCTCGGTTGTTGTCGAAGCCAAAGGATTTGGGCAAAGGCAACTTCCGGTAAGCCATGTACTCGGCTTCGGTAGTGGACGTTGCTGCGAGTGCTTGTTTCTTTGAGAACCAAGATATCGACTTGCTTTGCCTAAGAACCGACACGTTCCGGAAGTTGACTTACGATCTATCCCGCATCTCGCATAATCGGCATCGAAATAACTTTGTCGGTATTACATTATCATCGGCAGGATACCATAACCCGACATCGGGTGTTCCTCGTAGATATCGCGAGAATCTTCTTTGCTTGAGTCTAAATGACTTCGCTTGGGATCCGCTTGAAATCTTGCGCATACACCTACAGCATAAGTTATATCAGGTCGGCTAGCTGTTAAATATAACAAAGAACCAATCATAGCTCTATAATCAGTAGAGTTAACAGAAGCTCCCTCTTTGTCTAGATCGATTTTAAAATTCGTGTTCATGGGGATTTTGGTCGGCTTGCTTTGGAGTCGCGGCCGAATCTCTTGAGAAGATCTCGAGTGTATTTGGCTTGATTGATGAAGATTCCTTCAGGTGATTGCTTCACTTGAAATCCAAGGAAATAATTCATTTCTCCCATCATGGACATCTCGAATTTCTCTTTCATCATCTTCTCGAACTGCTGACATATGATCTCGTTTCTGCAGCCGAAAATGATGTCGTCCACGTAGATTTGCACCAGTAGGATGTCATCTCCTGACTTTATGTTGAATAGGGTGAGATCTACTTAACCCATACAGAGCTTTCCTAAGTCTGTACAGCTGATGTCCCTACTGAAAGCCGGGCGGTTGTTCCACATAGACTTCTTCCTTCAGTACGCCGTTCAGAAAAGCTGACTTTACATCCATCTGATAGACTTTGAAGCCTTGATGTGTTGCATAAGCTAGGAATAGACGAATGGTTTCCAATCTAGCGACTGGAGCGAATGTTTCATCAAAACCAATTCCTTCTGCCTGACTGTATCCCTTTGCAACTAGTCGTGCTTTATTTCTGACAATGACGTTGTTTTCATCTCGCTTGTTTTTGAAGACCCACTTAGTACCAATCACGTGCTGATGTCTAGGTCTGTCTACAAGCTCCCAAACTTCGTTTCGGACGAACTGGTTCAACTCTTCTTGCATGGCGATGATCCAGTCAGCATCATTAAGTGCGTCCTCTATCGATTGAGGTTCTTCTGTAGACAAGAAACAAGAATATAGTGAGCTTTAGCCTTGATTTAATCTCGATCTTGTTCTTATCGTCGCTGACGGATCTCCTATTATGAGATCTGAAGAGTGAGCATCTAGCCAAGATCGTCTGAGTCTGGCTTCTTCTTCTGATACAACTTCCTGAGAATCCGTAGGGGGTGTAGGCCTTTTCAGTAGTACTGTTTTGAGATTACAGTATTTCAGTAAGAAGATTAGGATCTACTGAGTTTCCAGGTTCAGGGGCATTTAGCTCAGGAACATTAATCGTTCCCCCTGAGTTTATATTCTCAGTAGAGGTCTCAGTTACCACGGGGGCTTCCTCATCGACCGATGTTACCTATTATTGTTCTGTTCGGTAGAATCAACTAGGTCAGCTACATCGACTGTTGGTTGAGTCTGGGTTTGTTCATCGTCTGACTCATCAACCCAACAATGCTGGATCTTTTCAGCTTTATCAGTAAGTCCGAGATCCTGTAGCTTGCTGCTGACATTATCAGTATTTGTCTCTGTATCTTTCCTGTTCTCAGTAACAAATTCATCAAAAACAACATGAGGGCTTTCCTCCACACAAAGAGTCCGATAGTTAAAGACTCTGAAGGCTTTACTGACTCTAGAGTATCCTAAGAAAACTCCTTGATCAGATTTGCTATCAAAGACCTTCAGCTGATCTTTCCCGTTATTGTGGATAAAGCAAGGACAACCAAAAATAAGGAAATGAGATATAGAAGGAATTCTCCCTTTCTATAATTCATATGGTGTCTTCATGTGTTGTTGAGTGAGTAGTGAGCGGTTCTGAGTATAGCAGGCGGTGTCAGTAGCATCAGCCCAGAACTTCGAGGGTAGTCCAGAGTCTGCGAGGAGCGTTCTTGCTGATTCTTTAAGTGTTCTGTTCTTTCGTTCAGCAAGTCCGTTCTGCTGAGGGGTGCGCGCGGCTGATGTCTTGTGCTTAATTCCCTCTTTATCGCAGTACATCTTAACTACTGAGTTTAGAAACTCTGTTCCTCTGTCCGAGCGAATTCTTTGAATCTTGATGTCCTTTTCCACACTGAGCTTCTTCAGCAGATTGGGCAATTCAGTTTGAACATCAGACTTATTGGCGAGGAAGATAACCCAAGTATATCTCGAATAGTCATCAATAACGACGAGGGCATACTTCTTGCCTCTTATAGTCACTGGAGAGACTGGCCCGAATAGGTCCATGTGCAGCAGCTGAAGGATTCCATCAGTGGAAGGTGACGGAATAGGTGGATTGCTATTATTTGTTTGCTTTCCCTTCAGACATGCTTCACAGTTTCTATCTTTGATAAACGATTCATTGGGCAGTCCTCTGACTTTGGAGTTCTTGGCTAGCTTGTTCATGGTCTTGAAGTTCAGGTGGCTGAGTCTTTTGTGCCATAGCCATCCCGACTTGTCACCGATTTTGTCCGTGCGAGTAAGCAAGCCTCGGGTTCTCGCGGTTTTCCGGTTTGCAACATAGATGTTCTTCCTCCGCGAACCCGATAACACCTAGTTTTCCCTCGTAGATTTGTCAACAACATCACGAGAATTGGTCGACGAGAAGGAGATTATGTTGAAGTCCTTCAACATATGTTACTCTTAGGACCGGAGCGATCCCAATGTTCGGTGTTCCGTATCCCCTTGTGTAGCCTTTTGAGTTGTCACCAAACTCATTGCGGGACCATCTTCTTGTATGTAGTTGGTCGGCAGACTCTTCCGATACGTCATGTGTCTTGAGCGGCCGTTGTCCACTATCCATGGGTCCTTATGCACTCGCAAAAGGAAGCATCTTTAGGTACCCTTTGGTTCGGTTGGGTCCTTCTTGGTTAGTGGGTGATTTCGGAACCCAAATCTGTCTCGGGACCTTAGAAGTCTGAGACTTCTTCTTCTGAACCTTGTCAGCTTTCTTCTCCACAGGACTTGGAGATACCGACTTTCTGCGATGATTTTGGGGTCGGGCGCTTTCTTCTTCCGAGTCTTTGCGCTTCTCCCGACCACGGGCTCATAATAGTACGAGCCGTGCCGAGCCGGGTGCTCATACAGGTGGCTCCTTGTATCTGTTACGCCCATCCGACCTTCTTGGTTCCCCCTGAGTTTGATCTCGGTGTCCTGGGGCCGGAACCTTTGGTCAGTTGTTTGTTCTTTGCTTGGGCCGAGGTGCGATTACTTTCTGTTTGTTCTTCGCCCGAGGTGTGGTGTCGGCAACTTGCACCTTTCCTCCGACGAACCTATCGGCCCGGCGTTGCTGGAGCTTTTGGAGGTAGAAGCTTCGTGAGTATAGCCAAGGCCTTCTTTCACGGCGGTTGGCCGTTGTGCTCGAGCATGCTTTCTAGCTTCTCCTTAGCTCCCAGGTATTGTTCAGTCATCGAGTCCTCTCCAGACCTCATCACTTCTCCTGAGAGAATCATAGTTCTTACGTACGTCCGAGAGTTTCGACCGAGTTGGGCTATTTCAGTCTCTTTCTCCGAATTGTCCTTGGTCAGGACTGAGATCTGAGTCTCTTGAAGCTGAGACTTAGTCATAAGAGATTCGATCTCTACGTTGAGTCTCGCAACTAGATCCACTGACTCAGTAGAGACTTGACAATCAGAAGAAAGTCTCTGATTCTCAGCCTTTACCTGTTCAAGTTCCTGGATGGTTCTGCTGAACTCTCTGCTCAGCTGAATTTGTTCCTCTAGCAGGTCGTCATATGCTTGTACTACGTCCAGAGGATCATCCGAGACCAAGCAAGTATCGTGTGTGTTGTGTGAAGAGGAGGTTATATTAAGTTTAGAATTTACCTCAGCCTCTTCTCCGGCCATCGACAATGTTCGGTGATTCCTCGAGAACCGTCTCTCCGACTTCAACGGCTACGAATGCGGCTTCGTCCTCGAAAAAGTACATGAATGTATCCTCTTCAATTGAGTTGTCGGATATCTCTCCTAGGCTATATAGGCCTGCCTCTTACGGGGCAAATTTGTCTCTTCGGCTTTGCCGTTCGCTCTTTGAGCGGTGAGAGTTCGGGACAGTCGTACTGATAGTGTCCCTCCTTCTTGCAGTTGTAGCATGTTGATGCTCTGCTGCTGCTTTTTCCAGCTGAGTCTTTTGATGGACTAGCAGCAGGTTCTATTTTCCTGCATTCAGTAGAAAGATTAGACTCTTCCCTTCTCTGATAATTTTTCTTACCTGAGGGAGAATCTCTGTGGTATTTCTTCAGCTTTCTGACTCTCTCCTTTTCTCTTTGGTATTTGAGAGCCATCAGTGCGAGTTGGTCAGTAGCAGATATTTCAGAGGTCTTTGTATCTGCAGCAACTACTGCCTTGCTGGAAGAAATATTTTTGCCTCCAGTTTTGCTGACTGTTGCCTTGAAGGCATGATCGAACTGTGTATCAGCTGGAGCACTGGAGCACTTTTGAGGTAGACTATACTCAAATTCCTCCGTCTTTAATTCTGAAAATATAACATCAGGAGTTAGAGCATTAAGATCAGAGCGACGTAAATAAGTAGCAAAAGGAAGCCACTTCTGTCGAGGTAGCGCTCTTATGATCTTTGTGTTCATCTCTTTGTTTGAGAACATTTTTCCCAGCCCATTTATCACATTGACTTGATTCGTAAATCTGACGCTCAGCTCGTCAATGGTTTCACTGGGCTCCATCGCAAAGGCTTCGAACTTCTGAAGCTCTAATTCGAGCTTGTTTTCTTTGATCGAGGAGTTCCTTGGCTTAGTACAGGCCGTGGCATCCCAAAGTTCCTTCGCCGTTTTGCAATCCTGCACCCTCCCGAGATGTGAGTCATTGAGCGTTGTCAGTATAGCATTTCGTGCGACTCGGTCGAGGTTATGCAGTTTTTTCTCTTCAGGCGTGAAGGTAGATTTGTCCTTGGGAATCTTCGGACCGATTCGAGCTCCTTCACCTTCCACATCAGCAAACTGAACACTGTCTATTATTGGAATGATGGGTCCGGTGCGCCGATGCGTCGATCGTCTTTGTCGTGCGGCGAAAGTAAGGTGTGCCTCCATTCTTACACGCCATACCGTGAAGTTCTCTATCGAGAACATCGGCACCATCCTGATACTTGACATGTCAGACATTATGCGTACGAGTATAAGGATGAATGAAGAGATGCCTTGTGCAGAGAAAACATTTTCAGGATCTGTTCGAGAAGACCCGATGTCTAGCAATGGTGATCAGTAGAACACCGTGCAATTGTTGGTCCGGAGACAAATATCGGGTGTAGAGGGGGGGTGAATACACACGAGTACGGTTTCTTTTTCTCGATGAAGGTCGGTGAAAGCTGTTAGTTGCAACCGATGAACGATTGCCAAATACAACCTTCAATCGCGGGTCGAGTGGGTCGGCCATCGAGCTCTCCTACCGACTTTTGTCGGTTTCGAAACTCGATCGAAGACTTTAGCGTGCGGATAAGTGTGGGGCCCGTAGTTTGTCTCTTTTTGAAAACGTGTTTTCGCAAATTAAGTTATTTTGGTCACTGCGACTTTTGAAATACGTTTTATGCAAACTTATGATTTTCAAAGGTTTGTATGCAATAAAACAAGAAAGAACACAAGCAATATAACGTGGTTTGGATACGCAAGATCCTACGTCCACGGTCCCGAACAAGGCGGGATAACTTGTTGATTAATCCGAGCAAGTCTCGGCAAAGGAAACTAGCGGACCGGGACGGATCCTTCTAAGTTATAGTCCTTAGCGACTTTACAATTCAAACCTAAGTTCGAAAGGGAGCGAAACAATCTCCAACTAAGAAGGAGTTCTTTCAATAAGAACAATTCACTAAGTGTGAACTCCTTCGAATCTAAGCTATAAATATGGCAATGAGCTTAGGTAGAGAAGAAAGGGATCTAAAAACTCTGAGAGAAGAACCACAAAATATTCTAATAAATGCGGATTCTTCATTTGGATGTTCACGATGAGTTTGCTAGAGTGTTTGAGAGCTTCGAGCGATTTTCCCTTTTGAATTTCGTTGTTCCGTGTTTCGTGTTTTGGTCTTGTGTATTTCGCTTGTGTGGAACTTCAAATTCTTCTCTATTTATAGGCGTGAGCTATGGCATATGTCCGTTGGAGACGACGATGCCACGTGTCACAAGCTTCCAAAGAAAACGGCCATAAATTCGAACTTGTTGCGGCGGGGCGGTTAATTATCGTACATGAGAGCGGCTTTCTTGCGGGGAGCGGGGTAAGGCATTGTCGGCTTCTCATTGGTCGAGGTTTGTGGTTGGTGAGAATGTCGAGTTGGCCGTTCAAACAACCTCGTATGATCTTCTGCCTGAACTTTCGAAAAGACTTAAGTAGCCTGGGTCGCTTTTACGTCGGATACGATGAAGCGCAAAGTCTCTGTCTTCTTCGACCGAGTCGGCCGACAAGGAATGTAGCTTCGAGTAGGTCACGTGGCGATCGCGAAGGTACTTCGGGCTTGCATGAGTTCTTCTACCGATGACTTATCAGTGCTTGGGTTGGCCTCTACCGAGGTCTACTCGGTCGATGCGTTGTCTTCTGCGAGGTCTAGTCGGTACCGCCGATCGAAGAACGCAAGCGATTACACGATGACGTGGGGTTCCGAAAAGTTTCTTCGACAGAAGATCAGTTCGACAATTACCCCGTACAGGACTTAGACAAAAATATTAAAAATGATTACATCAAGTCTAACCTATACATCAGCTAATCCTAACGACACACTATACTACTGATATCAGCTCGGTTTTGGGATCTTCAATTCCATAGTACTACTATGATTTCCCCCAATTTTCTTTTAACCACGAACAGCTGAGTATCATCTACTGACTCATATCCAACAGGCTAGAAAATTCGAACATTCATTAAAATAAATATGATGTTGTATTGGAGTGTGTGTGTGTGGTCCAATTCCTAAACCCGATTTCGAATGTGCCCCATACAAGAGTGGAAGAGCCACCAAAAGCGATTATACTTACATTTAATTAAATTAATTAGAGAATATTTCATAATATTCCCTATGGATTTAATAGACAAATTATGAGTGCACGGACGGAATTCATTGAAAGGTACAGTTACAAGTCACTTTACCCACCCCAATCTCTACATCATCGTCCTTCAAGATTCACGAGACATGCTATTTTCGCTCGTTTTACATCTCGTATTTCATCATCATTAAATTCACAAAAATCTCACCACACCTAAAACCTAATGAGCATGAATGACATGACAAGACGTAAATTGCAACACATACATTAAACCTTATAATTGCCCATTAGGAATTAGGTGGAATTCCTAACTTGAAAAGTAATTCCTCATACTCCATTATTGAGAGCCGGACCAAATTCCTCTCTTTCAAAATTATATTTCGAATCGTCGAATTATTCATGTACGTATTTTAAAAAAAAACTCAAAATCGCAAATAATGGGGTAAATTCTTCTCCCTTTGATGGGAGACAATTTAAATTTATCAAATTAACTTAATGTAGTCTTGAATGTGAAATGTCAGAAAAGCACAATCACTACCAACCAATCTTTGCCAGAATCCATGCATACATAAAAAGGGTGTCTGAATCCGACAGAAATTCTATTACTCACTTGCTTCATTAATCCCTCCAAAAACATCCAAATCCAAGAACAAGACACTGAACTCCAGGTGGATATGTTGGGAATTAATTTAATTCACCCATTAAATTTTCTTGCCTTATCCGAAGACTCAAAACTATATATTTTGTTTCCATAGCCTTAAATCTTGTGTTGTGGTCGCAATCTCAAAGACTAAGTCTCTTGCAGGTACCAAGTCTATTTCAATGTCTCTCGAATTTCGAATACTCCGACATAAGCTCTTTTCGCATGACATCAAAATCTAATAATAAATTTGAATCTCACTAATTTCAACTAATATGGAGAGACTGGACTAGATATCTAAGTGTGGTTTGAATCTGTGTGATCAGCAATGACGCCTACATAACATATTAAACACAAATCATTATACACGTAGATAATTAAGTTGTAGAACTACTTTTATATAAATTTATAATTGACGGGGAATAACTAAATTGAGACAGACGAAAGTAGTGAGATTATTCCAAGTATATATACCCTATCTAAATTTTTTTAAACATATTGGAAAACCAATTATTGTTCTAGCTTGTCGCAGTTTTGTCATAGACAGCAACCGTTTATTAACTACCAATTTTAACTTTCAATTTTGATGGCTACATATAATAATGTGTCTCTCTCAGTTTAATTATAACCCCAAAAGTTTGGAACCTTTGATTACTGGCAATTGCGTGGCATTTAATAATATTAAATAATATAATGACTTCCCACATTTAAAATCATACTCCCTTATAATACTTGTTTCCATGTCATGGATTGATATATCCTCCAGCCATGACATAATTAAAATAATTTATTACAAAGGCTTTGAGAATCCCAATTTTTTTAATATGATTTGAAAATTTAATCTCAATGTACTTAATTCAAACACTTTATATAGTTAAATCTCAATACCTTATCGAATATTATTTTATTAAAGTTTAACTGTATGAGTTCATATCGAGGTTTGATTTCAAAACCCGCTTACCTATTCATAATTAATAGTTCTAATTCCCTAAATTGATATCAACCTAAATATAAAATCCATGATTGCTCTGCTTTGCAACACGTATATGTGCGTGGAATTATATTAAACAAAAATTGGCAAATCAAAGTGTTGGTCCGGAGACGATAAGTCAGGTGTAGAGGGGGGGGTGAATACACCTGAGCTCAGTTTCTTTTTCTCAATGAAGGTCACCGAGTGGTTGATTGCAACCGATGAACGGTGCCAAATAAGCCTTCGATCGCGGGACGAGTGAGTCGGCCATCGAGCTCTCTCCCTACCGATCGTTGTCGGTACTTTGAGAATCGATCGGAGAGCAGTTGTGCGGAAAGTGTGGGGCCCGGAATTCGTCTCTTTTGAAAACACGTTTTAGCAAATTAAATCTTTTGGTTGTGCGCTTTATAAAATACGTTTTATGCAAGCTTATGATTTTCAAGTCAGTTGAATGCTATGCAATAAAACAGTAAAAGAACACAAGCGATTTAACGTGGTTCGGATACGCAAGTTCCTACGTCCACGGTCCTGAACAAAGCAGGAGAACTTGTTGATTATTCTGAGCAAGCCTCAGCAGGGATACTGTGCACTGGACAGTTCTCTCTAAGTTATAGTCCTTAGTGACTTTACAATCCAAACCTAAGTCTGAAAGGGAAGGGAATATTCTCCAACTGAGAAGGAGTTCTTACAATAAGAACAATTCACTAAATGTGAACTCCTTCGAATCTAAGCTATAAATATGACAATGAGCTTAGTCTAGAGAAGAAAGAGACCTAAAAACTCTAGAGAGAAAAACTGAGAAATCTTCTAAGTACGCAAGTTTTCCTTTGGATGATCTTTGAGTGTTCTAGAGCGTTTGTGAACTTGAGCTTGTCCCTTCGAAATTCCGTCACTCGGAGCTTCAAAAACTTCTCTATTTATAGTTGTGAGTTATGGCATATGTCCGTTGGAGACGACGATGCCACGTGTCACAAGCTTCCAAGGAAAACGGCCATAATTCGAACTTGTTGCAGCAGGGCAGTTAATGCACTGTTCATGAGAGCAGCACTTTCTTGTGTAGAGTAGGTAAGCGTTGTCGGCTTCTCATTGGTCGAGGTTTGTAGTTGGTGAGAATGTCGAGTTGACCGTTCAACAACCTCGTATGTCTTCTCGCCGAACTTCTCGAAAAGACTTGAATAGCCGGGTCGCTTTCCGTAGGATACGATGAGCTCGAAAAGTCTTTGTCTTCTTGAATGAGTCGGTTGACAGGGGAATGTAACTTCCGAGTAAGTCACGGGCGACCGCGAAGGTACTGGGCTTGCATGAGTTCTTCTCGCGATGGCTTATCACCGGCTTGGGTTGGCTTCTACCGAGGTTTACTCGGTGATGATCGAAGAACGCAAGCGATTACACCGATGACGTGGGGTTACGAAAAGTATCTTCGACGGAAGATCGGTTCAACAATTACCCCGTACAGGACTTAGACAAGAATATAAAAACGATTACAACAAGTCTAACCTATACATCAGCTAATCCTAACGACACACTAATCTACTGATATCAGCTATGATTTCCCCCAATTTTCCCCCAATTTTCTTTTAACCGAACAACAGCTGAGTATCATCTACTGACTCATATCCAACAATTTCCCCCTAATTGATGATGCCAAAACCTCTACCTCTACCTCTTAAACTTCTTAATTCTATAAAAGATGTTATCTTATCGACAACAATTTCCCCACACAACATTCCGAGGGAAAGAAAAAAATAAAGGAATTTCAATACTTCAGTAGGTGGGAGATAGGCAAAATCAGAGAAACTGACTGTGAGTGTGTGTCAGATCACTTAGTGATCAGTCGTGAAAACACAATGCAAAGAGCTGAAACACAATGAGTAATTGTCTGACAAGCAATAGGAACTGATATATATAATCAATGAAGTACAGGTTCCTATCACTATTACAAAAGATAGAAAAGAGAAAGACTACATACGCCTGAAGGCTTGAGTGCGTTCCCTGAATCCTGCAGATCTGTCCATGGGAGGTTCCAGACGATAGTATAAATAGATTCTTTTCCTCAGAGTCTGGATATCCTCGTCGTCTTCAGCAAGGTGGACACCCAGGTTGAAGCGGAATGCTGCAGCACTAACCTCATCTTCTATGTCCTTCGTACATAGAACTCCGCGCGCAGTTCTAGGAGGTGGGATGCGCCTGAAAGCTTGAGCTCTAAACGGAATATTCTGTCTCTTCATGATCTCCTTGAGCCGTTCCCTCGGCTCCGAATTGTCTGAGAAACATGAACTCATCAAAGGCTTGATCGATAGGTTGCTCTCGAGGATAGAATCCCCCAAACATAGTAGCCTTTGATAAATTGCTCTTTAAGTTCTTCCCATTGATCATTAACCTCAGCGGAACCCATCGATCGACATGAACAACTCGAGTCCTTCTTGGCGAGATGTGTTCTCTTCCTTGATCCTTTTGGGATTTGTCTTCAGGGATCAGTGCGGCTTCTTGGATAGGCTTATCATCTTAGCCATATCGGCCATTCTTTTCTTTTCTCGGAGAGCCGCCGCCCTACGGCTCTCCTCGTCGATATTTAGGCCTTGCGCGTCGCCTCCCGTGTCGCTTGATCTTCCGCTATCCGCTCGGGTGTTAGAGTAGGAGTGGGAATGCTCTCGAGTAGTAGCCGGGATCTCGGTCGGAAGAGCCTTAACAAAATCTCGCTTGGGCTTTCTTCTTACGCTCTTCGACCGATTCGACCTTTTTCTTGCCTTTGCCCCTAACGGCTTTGCCCTTGGGCTTCTTTCTTTGCTTCGCTTCGCTTCTTCAAGTCGACGCTCTCGGTCCAAACTTATCTTGCACTTGTTGGGCAATATTGAGGTCATAAGCCTCTTGCTCCGCTTTAGATTTGAATTTTCGGACCGGGGAGGAAGGAGGAGTAATAGCGTAGCGCCTCCTTCCCCGGCCTCTGCGGAGGAGTCTGTTCTCCTTCGACTCTTGCTCAACGAAGTGAGCAACATCTTCTATGTGAGCGGCGAAGATGAGATGGGTGTAGGTTCTAGAGGAAATTCGAGCGACAGAACCCCCCGAGTATCTTCACTCGAGCGGCCGAGGATTGAGCAAGAGCAGTTCGGGGTTGTTCCGCCCCGAATACCTTCCCCCGAGTCCGAGCATTAGAGGGTCCTTCCTCCCGACCACCCTATACTAGTTGGACATCGCCCATATCCGTATCGGGTTCATCCTTCATAATACCTTCCCCCTTTTTGGCATCATCTGCCTTAGAGAGTTGGGTGCGGATGGCTTGAATGTCTCTTTCCACATTGTGGACTGAATCCTTAATCTGAGTTGTTGTGGATTCGAAGTCCTTGATGAGATCGCAATATAATTCCCAGTCTTTTTCTTGATCAGCTCTAGATGTTTTAAGTTGTGCAGCTGACTCCTGACGGAGTTTCAGCAGAGCCTGATCCTGCGATTCTCGTCATTTCTTTACGAATAAGTTTCGTGAGCCTCTGCCTGTTGGGTAATAGATTTCTGAAGGCTAGAGGTGGAAATCTTATTCTGTTCATCGATTTCGAGCTTAATAGTTGTGAGAGCTTGAGTCGTTTGCTCTCCGAAAATATCTTCTGCCGATTCTCGGAGCAACTGCCGACTCGAGCTTCTAGATCGACTTTACGAGCCGCTAAGGCCGCCTCAATAATCTCCCCGAAAGTTGGGTTGAGGAGTAGGTACTGGAGTCTTTGAGATGTCGGCGGCTATTCCGTCTCAAGCTCGTGTCCGAGCCTTGGTATACTTTGTCCACTTCGGATGGACGTCCTTAGCCAAAAGTCTGTTTTTCTCTCCTTGGCGTCGAATGGCTTTATTTACGGACTTTGAGGATACGGAACCGATAGGTTGTATACTGTACGAGCCGGTTCCGAGCCTCTGCTCGGAAAAATGTGAGGAGCTGCTCCCTACCGTACTTCCGAGCACCTTAAGCATCACCCGATGTATCGGGATGTGGTGAATTGCTCTTCTCACGGGGAGTTGAACCCTCGGCGAGCCTCCCAACTCTGTATCCTTGGGTGTCCGATCCTTCCTCTGATTGTTATCATCATCATCTTTCTTATCATCAGCAGGAGGAGATGGGGGTGGAGGAGTGTTACCAGGAACTGACTCTCGCAAGCTTAGAAGGTAAAGCATTGCGGCTCTGAGATCTTCAAGAGTAGCTAAGTCAGCTGGTTCTCCGTACCCTATTACTTCTTGTAGCTTCTGCTCCTCATCGTGCAGGTAGAGAACTGAGTGGGTTTTGATTATGTCTTCTAGAATATCCAACCTCAGAAATCTTAGAAGCATTTGAACCCTAGCCCTGATGGCTATGTTGACTAAGTCTGAGTGCCCAGCGATCTCAGAAATATGATCGTGTACTTCAGCTACGGCACGGAGACGAGTGGTGTAAATAGCTGTCCACTCAGTCGCATTCTCCTCAGTCGGTTCCCTAACGTCCGACTGTGTGTCATCGGAGCTGATGACTTGAGCTTTCTCCTTGAGGGTTGCTCCTTCAATCCCTGTGTCGGAGTCTAAGATATGCTCATCTTGTTGTGGAGGAGGAGCCTATGCTAAGATGGTTATCGGCTGAGCCATAGTGACCTCAGCTGGTCGTGGCCTATTAAGCCTCCTCCTCTTGGGCACGTCAGCGGGAGATGGCAAGACAGGAGCAGCTCTCTTCTGCTCAGGTGGCCCTTTGCCAATCGACTTCTCCGTCGCTTCTTTAGTCTGAAACTTTATCAGCTTAGTGTTGTACAGCTTTGAGTCTTCAAAAGCTGAGTTCCTCTGTACAACACTCTCTATTAGGACTGACATCTTGGTCCCGAATAGAAGCTTACCCACACTGGCCAACCTCCTCTCGCCAGTGGGTAGCGTAGTGAACTTCTGGGCTTGGGCTTTCATCTGAGTTGTATAATAGTCAGCCCAGTTCACTTCTACTCCATCATCTATAGCCATCATCAACTCAAATCCTTGGCTTGGACAGTTGATCGTACGATCCAGCTGAGCTTGTCAGTATGTGCGAGACCACATACGCTAAACCTCTGTACTGAGGTAGCAAGAGATTCCTCGGGAGAGCTGTCTTGAACGTCAGATCACTGCGTCCACGTGAACTTTTGCACATAAGCGTTGATCTCCCTCTCCTTATATCCGATAGGGGAGATTCCGGGAATTAGGAAGGCTGAAACGCGAGGACCGGAGCCTCTCGGATGTTGAAGGTCTTCTGAGACGCCTTCCACTTGTTCGGATTAGTCTCCTCCATGTAAGAAAATGAGGCTTCTTCTCCTTCGGCAGCCACTGAATTCCAGTTGAAATATGCCTCCGCCACTTGCCTCGGCAGACTGGCACGGGGATGCTTGGTCACGAGGGTCTCCAACCCAGACCTCTCCAGAGCATCGAACATCGGTTCCAGATATGGGATATCCACCTGGCGGAAAGCCATTGTGGGTTCGAACTGAATCCGGATGGTCATGATCTCCACTATAGGTTCAGGAGTCTGTACGATCGCCATAGAAATCTGCAAAACAACTTGTTAGCACTTGAAAATAGAGTAGTTATCAGCAGATTTTAATACATTACCGAGTATTAGAGCTTGAAAGATGCACAGGCAAGGCAGTTATAAGGAGTAGAAACTGATTGCGAGTAAAGCTCGTAAGGTATGAAAATGGCGAAAAGTAACGAATGATAGAAGATGAAAGATTTTGTATATATTGGCTTGATTGCACGTTTTAATCTAACGGCTGAGTTTTAATCTTTCATAACTATGGACGGCTAAGATTTAATGTTATAAAAGGAATGATTACCAAAGCCGCCTAAAATATAGATCTACGTAATAAAGGTAAGTGAGAAGACATGCATTAAATGCGCGACAGACAGCATTAATTACTCAGGTTAAGGTTTCCTACTGACCTTTCCTTAAACTATTAATGGCGGGAAATGAATGCACATTAACTACTGAGTGTGAGCGACTGATGCAATAAATGCGAGCATGCTTAAAAAAAAAATAAGTACACAAAATTACGCAAACCTCTTCAATGAACTTATCGGCTCGTTACCGATTATGTATAAGGAGAATGGTTGTCATGCCGATGACTATGTTCCCCCTTAGCGTGTGACAGGTGTGACTTTCCCAACCGAGTCACCGTACTAAGTTATCCGACTCGTCGTGCGATTCCTTATGCCGATACCAATTGTTACCAATTGTTGGGCAATGATGTTCTCGATAGTCGGCATCTCTCGACGCACTCACGGTGATAGTTCTCCCGAACTTTGTTCTCGGCTAGTGGTTTGGTCGGTATATCCGCCTCTTTGCTTGTCGGTATGGATCTTCTCCATCCCGATATCCTTCTTCTCGACATGGTCTCCGATGAAGTGGTGTCGGATATCCACGTGCTTGCATCCGGTATGTAGAACCGGGTTCCGAGTTATGGCAATTGCACTTGTGGAGTCGCGGTAGATGGGCACTTCATCCCGAGTTATACCATAATCTCTAAGTTGTTGTCGAAGCCAAAGGATTTGGGCACGAAGCAACTTCCTGCAGCCCATGTACTCGGCCTCGGTAGTGGACGTTGCTGCCGAATGCTTGCTTCTTTGAAAACCAATAAATCGGCTTCTTTGCTTAGGAACCGACAAGTTCCGGAAGTTGACTTTCGATCTATCTTGCATCCCGCATAATCGGCATCGAAATAACTCGTCGGTATTAAGTTATCATCGGCGGGATACCATAACCCAAAGATCGGGTGTTCCACTTAAATAGCGCGAGAATCTTCTTCGCCGAGTCTAAATGACTTCGCTTGGGATCCGCTTGGAATCTTGCGCATACACCCACAAAGATAAGTTATGTTAGGACGGCTAGTTGTTAAATAAAGTAAAGAGCCTATAATAGCTCTATAGTCGGTAGAGTTAACGAAGCTCCCTCTTTGTCTAGATCGATTTTAAAGTTCGTGTTCATGGGGATTTTAACCGGCTTGCTTGGAGTCGCGGCCGAATCTTTTGAGAAGATCTCGAGTGTATTTGGCTTGATTGATGAAGATTCCTTCGGTGATTGCTTCACTTGAAATCCAAGGAAATAATTCATCTCTCCCATCATGGACATCTCGAATTTCTCTTTCATCATCTTCTCGAACTGGCCGGCATATGGTCTCATTTCTCACGTAGAAAATGATGTCGTCCACGTAGATTTGCACCAGTATGATGTCATCTCCTGACTTTATGTTGAATAGGGTGCGATCTACCGTCCCCTTCGAAAACCTTTACAAGTAGAAAGTCCGATAGGGTATCATACCAAGCCACCGGGTGCTTGTTTTAACTCATACTGAGCTTTCCTAAGTCCGTACACCTGATGTCCCTGCTGAAAGTCGGGCGGTTGTTCCACGTAGACTTCTTCCTTCAGTACGCCGTTCAGAAAAGCTGACTTTACATCCATCTGATAGACTTTGAAGCCTTGATGTGTTGCATAAGCTAGGAATAGACGAATGGCTTCCAATCTAGCGACTGGAGCGAACGTTTCATCAAAGTCAATTCCTTCGCTTTGATCGTATCCCTTTGCAACTAGTCTTGCTTTATTTCTGACAATGACGTTGTTTTCATCTCGCTTGTTTTTGAAGACCCACTTAGTACCAATCACGTGATGATGTCTAGGTCTGTCAACAAGCTCCCATACTTCATTTCTGACAAACTGGTTCAGCTCTTCTTGCATAGCAATGACCTAGTCAGCATCTGTAAGTGCGTCCTCTATCGACTGAGGTTCTTCTGTAGACAGAAAACAAAAGTAAAGTGAGCTTTCTCCTTGACTTAATCTTGATCTCGTCCTTATAGTTGCTGATAGATCTCCAATGATAAGATCTGAAGAATGAGCATCGAGCCACGAACGCCTGAGTCGGGCTTCTTCTTCTGATACTACTTCGCACACGGTCGGTAGGAGTGTTAGGCATTTCGATAGTATTGTTTCGCGATCGTAGCAATTCGGTAAGAAGGTTAGGATCTACCGAGTTTCCGTGTTCGGGGCATTTAGCTCGGGAACATTAATCGTTCCCCCCGAGTTTATATTCTCGGTAGAGGTCTCGATTACCACCGGGGCTTCCTCATCGACCAATGTTACTCGTTGTTGATTCCGTTCGATAGAATCAACTAGGTCGGCCTACATCGATCGTTGGTTGAGTCCGAGTTTGTTCATCGTCCGACTCATCATCCCAACAATGCTTTGGATCTTTTCAGCTTTATCATTAAGTCTCGAGATCATGTAGCTTGCTGCCGACATCATCGATGATTTGACTCGTTTTCTTTCCTCGTTCTCGGTAACAAATTCATCAAAAACAACATGAGGGCTTTCCTCCACACAAAGAGTCCGATAGTTAAAGACTACGAAGGCTTTACTTGACTCGAGAGTAACCTAAGAAAACTCCTTGATCGATTTGCTATCAAAGACCTTCAGCGATCTTTCCCATTATTGTGGATAAAGCAAGGACGTACCGAAAATATGAAAATGAGAATTAGAAGGAATTCTCCCTTTCCATAATTCATATGGTGTCTTCATGTGTTGCTTTGAGTGAGTAGTGAGCGATTCCGAGTATAGCAAGGCGGTGTCGGTAGCATCGGCCCGTAACTTCGAGGGTAGTCCGGAATCTGCGAGGAGCGTTCTTGCTTTGCTTCTTTGAGTGTTCTCGTTCTTTCGTTCGGCAAGTCCGTTCTGCCGAGGGGTGCGTGCGGCTGATGTCTCGTGCTTAATTCCCTCTTTATCGCAAGTATGTCTTAACTACGAGTTTAGAAACTCTGTTCCTCCGTCCGAGCGAATTCTTTGAATCTTGATGTCCTTTTCCACACCGAGTTTCTTCAGCCAGATTGGGCAACTCGGTTTGAACATCGATTTATTGGCGATGAAAATGACCCAAGTATATCTCGAGTAGTCGTCAATAACGACGAGGGCATACTTCTTGCCTCTTATAGTCATCGGAGAGACTGGCCCGAATAGGTCCATGTGCAGCAGCTGAAGGATTCCATCAGTGGAAGGTAACGGAATAGGTGGATTGCTACTCTTTGTTTGCTTTCCCTTCAGACATGCTTCACAATTTCTGTCTTTAACGAACGATTCGTTGGGCAGTCCTCTGACTTTGGAGTTCTTGGCTAGCTTGTTCATGGTCTTGAAGTTCGAAGTGGCCGAGTCTCTTGTGCCATACCCATCCTGACTTGTCACCAGATTTTGTCTGTGCTAGTAAGCAAGCCTCAGGTTCTGCGGTTTTCCAGTCTGCAACATAGATGTTTTTCCTCCGCGAACCTGATAACACTGTTTTCCTCTTGGAACTGTGGCAGTCCCAATTGTCAGCGTTCCGTATCCCCTTGTATAACCTTTGGAGTTGTCACCGAATTCAATTCTGGGACCATCTTCTTGTACGTAGTTGGTCGGCGAGCTCTTCCGGTAAGTCATGTGTCTCGAGCGGCCGTCGTCCACTATCCAAGGGTCCTTATGCACCTGCAAAACAGAGGCATTTTTAGGTACCCTTTGGTTCAGTTGGGTCCTTACTGGTTAGTGGGTGATTTCGGAACCCAGATATGTCTAGGAACCTTAGAAGTCTGAGACTTCTTCTTCTGAACCTTGTCAGCTTTCTTCTCCACAGGACTTGGAGATACTGACTTTCTGCGATGATTTTGGGTTCGGGCGCTTTCTTCTTCGAGTCTTAGCGCTTCTCCCGACCCCGGGCTCATAGTAGTACGAGCCGTCTTGAGCCGGATGCTCATATAATGGCTCTCGCATCTTTGTTACGCCCATCCGACCTTCTTGGTTCCCCTTGAATTTGATCGTGGTGTCCTCGGGGCCGGAACCATTTGTCACCGTTTCTTATGATTGCTCGGGCCGAGGTGCAATCATTTTCTGTTTATTCTTCGCCTGAGGTGTAGTGTCAGCAGTTTGCACTTTCCCCCTGACGAACCTATCAGCCAGCGATTCTGAGCTTTTAGAAGTGGAAGCTTCGTGAATATAACCAAGGCCTTCTTTTACAGTAGTTGGCCGTTGTGCTCTGAGCATGCTTTCTAGCTTCTCCTTAGCTCCCAGTGCATGTTCGGTCATCAGTCCTCTCCGGACCTCATCACTTCTCCCGAGAGAATCATAGTCCTTCTATACGTCTGAGAGTTTCTGACTGAGTTGGGCTATTTCAGTCTCTTTCTCAGAATTGTCCTTAGTCAGGACTGAGATCTGAGTCTCTTGAAGCTGAGACTTAGTCACAAGAGATTCAATCTCTTCCTTGAGTCTCGCAACTAGATTCTCTGACTCAGTAGAGACCTGACAATCGAAGAAAGTCTCCGATTCTCGGCCTTTTTACTGTTCTAGTTCTCCGGATGGTTTTGCTCTTGAACTCTCTGCTCACCGAATCTGTTCCTCTAGTAGATCGTCGTAGGCTTGTACCACATCTAGAGGATCATCTCGAGACCGAGCACGTGTCGTGTGTGCTTTGTGAAGAAGAGGTAATATTAAGTTTAGAATTTACCTCGGCCTCTTCTCCGGCCATCGACACTTTGTTCACCGATTCCTCGGGAACCTTCTCTCCGACTTCAACAGCTACGAATGCGGCTTCATCTTCGAAGAATACATGAATGTATCTTCTTCAATTGAGTTGTCGGATATCTCTCCGGCTATGTAGGCTGCGCTTCGCTTGGCAAATTTTTCTCTTCGGCTGCCGTTCGCTCTTTGAGCGGTGAGAATTCGGGACAATCATACCGATAGTGTCCCTCCTTCTTGCGGTTGTAGCGGTGGATGTTCTGCTTGCTCTTACCATCCGAGTTTTTAGACGGACCGGCGCGAGACTCCGATTTCCCGCATTCGGTAGAAGGATTAGATTCTTCTTTCTTATGATAGTCTTTCTTACCCGAAGAAGAATCTCGGTTGTATTTCCTCGGCTTTCGACTTTCTCCTTTTCCCTCTCGATATTTGAGAGCCATCGGTGCTAGGCGATCGGGGCCTGGAGTCTCGGAAGACTTTGCTGCGATGTGGCCACGCTTTGCTTGAGGAAATAGGCTTGGCTCTCGTGTTCTTGATCGTTGCCTTGAAGGCATGGTCGAACCGTGTGTCACTGGGAGCGCTTAAGCACTTTTGGGGTAGGCTATGCTCGAATTCCTCCGATTTTAATTACGAAAATATAACATCGGGAGTTAGAGCATTTAGATCGGAGCGACGTAAATAAGTAGCAAAAGGAAGCCACTTCGTCTGGGGCAACGCTCTCAAGATCTTGGTGTTCATCTCCTTGTTGGTGAACGACCTCCCCGACCCATTGATGACATTGACTTGATTGGTGAATACGACACTCGGCTCGTCAATGGTTTCGATGAGGCTCCATTGCAAAGGCGTCGAACTTCCGAAGCTCGAGCTCGAGCTTGTTTTCTTTGATCTGAGGGGTTCCATGGCTCAGTACAGCCAAGGTGTCCCATAGCTCTTTCGCCGTCTTGCAATCATGTACCCTTCCGAGGTGTGAGTCACTGAGCGTAGTCAGTATGGCATTACGTGCAACTCGGTCAAGGTTGTGCAACTTCTTTTCTTCGGGCGTGAAGGCGATTTATCTTTGGGAACCTTAGCACCAGTTTGTGCTCCCGCGCCTCCTCCAGCAGCAAATACTACGCTGTCGATCATGGGAATGATCGGTCCTGACTCTAGGACATCTGACATGCTGTCGTGGAGTGACGTTAGGTGTGCCTCCATACGTACGTGCCATACCGTGTAGTTCTCTATTGAGAACATCGGTACCATCCTAATACCTGACATATCAGACATCGTAAGAGTAAGAGTATAAGGATGCTCAAAAGATGCTTATGCAGTGAAAACGGTTTTCAGGATCAGTTCGAGAGGACCAGTATTTCAGAACCGGCGATCAGTTGAACACCGTGAGCTTTGATACCAATTGTTGGTCCGGAGACGATAAGTCAGGTGTAGAGGGGGGGTGAATACACCTGAGCTCAGTTTCTTTTTCTCAATGAAGGTCAGCTTAGCTGTTGATTGCAACTGATGAACAGTGCCAAATAAGCCTTCGATCGCGGGACAGAGTGAGTCGGCCATCGAGCTCTCTCCTACTCGATCCGTTGTCGGTATTTCTTTGAGAATCGGTCGGAGACTGAGTTGCGGAAAGTGTGGGGCCCGAATTTGTCTCTTTTGAAAACACGTTTTAGCAAATTAAATCTTTTGGTTGTGCGCTTTATAAAATACGTTTTATGCAAGCTTATGATTTTCAAGTCAGTTGAATGCTATGCAATAAAACAGTAAAAGAACACAAGCGATTTAACGTGGTTCGGATACGCAAGATCCTACGTCCACGGTCCCGAACAAAGCGAAAGAACTTGTTGATTATTCTCGAGCAAGCCTCGGCGGGGATACTGCGGCACCGGACGAGTTCCTCTAAGTTATAGTCCTTAGCGACTTTACAATCCAAACCTAAGTCTGAAAGGGAAGGGAATATTCTCCAACTGAGAAGGAGTTCTTACAATAAGAACAATTCACTAAATGTGAACTCCTTCGAATCTAAGCTATAAATATGACAATGAGCTTAGTCTAGAGAAGAAAGGGATCTAAGAACTCTAGAGAGAAAAACTGAGAAATCTTCTAAGTACGCAAGTTTTCCTCTGGATGATCTTTGAGTGTTCTAGAGCGTTTGTGAACTTGAGCTTGTCCCTTCGAAATTCCGTCACTCGGAGCTTCAAAAACTTCTCTATTTATAGTTGTGAGTTATGGCATATGTCCGTTGGAGACGACGATGCCACGTGTCACAAGCTTCCAAGGAAAACGGCCATAATTCGAACTTGTTGCAGCAGGGTAGTTAATGCACTGTTCATGAGAGCAGCTTTACTGTGTAGAGTAGGTAAGCGTTGTCGGCTTCTCATTGGTCGAGGTTTGTAGTTGGTGAGAATGTCAGAGTTGACCGTTCAACAACCTTCGTATGTCTTCCGCCGAACTTCTCGAAAAGACTTGAATAGTCGGGTCGCTTCCGTAGGATACATGGAGCCGAAAAGTCTCTCGTCTTCTTCAATGAGTCGGCCGACAGGGGAATGTAACTTCCGAGTAAGTCACCGGGCGAGCGAAGGTACCGGGCTTGCATGAGTTCTTCTGCGATGGCTTATCAGCCTTTGGGTTGTCTTCTACTGAGGTTTACTCAGCTGATGACTGAAGAACGCAAGCGATTACACTGATGACGTGGGGTTCTGAAAAGTATCTTCGACAGAAGATCAGTTCAACAATTACCCGTACAGGACTTAGACAAGAATATAAAAACGATTACAACAAGTCTAACCTATACATCAGCTAATCCTAACGACACACTAATCTACTGATATCAGCTAGGTTTTGGGATCTTCAATTCCATAGTACTACTATGATTTCCCCCAATTTTCTTTTAACCGAACAACAGCTGAGTATCATCTACTGACTCATATCCAACACAAAGACCAGCTCCAAATTAAAAGAACTCAACTTAATTAAATTATATTTAATTATGGAGATGAATCAGAGCAGTTAATCATTGCAATAATTGATATCTTTCCACTAAGCTTAGCCTAACAAATCAAAACTTCACACAACTGAAGTTGTACTTAAGATACGTTTTTCTATCAAATCATTATGTCCTTGCAAGAAATGGACATACCAAAATATCTTACTTACTCGATCATGTACTAAGTCTCTACAATTAAATCGGATAATAATGGAATATATATAAGGAATCTATCATGTAAAAGGTTGCTTAAAATTAGAAATAAGAAGTAATTTGTACCATTTATTTCATCACTTGATGGTTTGGAATGAATATATAAGGTTTTACTACATATTCGTTATGCATATTTCTTATATGTTTAATACATAAGGGTAAAAACGTAAAAGTTATATGATTTATGCATTAAAAAAAAGGATAATACATGAAAAGTAAAAAAGGACATATGCATATATATATTTTCTCCATAACTTTGCATTCCGGCTGGATCCGTACCATATATAATTATTATATAAGTCAAACTAGCGAAACTTGTATCAATTTTTTATAAACATGTAGAATAATACAATGAGAATCCTGTGCCACAGTAAAATCTTTTTTTTATATAGAAAAAATAGAAGAAAAACAAGTACTGAATGTAAAATGTAAATATTACAATAGATTCACATAAAGTAAGCACAGCCAGAAGGCATATACATATTTTCTGAAATAATATTAGTAATATATCTAGAGAATATATTTTTGGTTAAGCTAACACTTAGACTCCACCGGAGAACGCCTCGGTCGGATCTTGACCACGAGCGGGTTAGCCATTTCGCACGACAACCTCAAATGTTCCGACAAATCAACATTCTGACTCGAAGATTGATGGAATTCAAATTCGTGCAAAAGCGCCGCCACCCAAAAGTTGACCGTGTTCATCCCTAACGTCTTGCCGGGGCAGGACCTCCGACCCGATCCGAACGGTGCGATCCTAAGATCCGACCCGAATACGGAGAAGTCCGTATTCGAGTTTTGACCCAAGAACCGGTCCGGTTGGAAGGTCAAGGGATTGTCCCAAATCTCCGGATCCCTCATGATGGCCCACATGTTGACCATGGCTGTGGTCCCCGCTGGCACGTGGTAGCCGTCGACGACGGAATCGCGGATGGATAGACGGGACCAGGACAGAAGAGGGCCCGGTGGGTGCAACCGTAGGACTTCTTTGACGACCGCCGTTAAGTAGACTAGCTCCGCTAGATCCGACTCGTTGACCGCACGTGACCTCCCGACAACCCTGTCCAGCTCAGCGTGGACCTTTGACTGGACATCAGGGTGCAGTACTAGTCTCGCTAATATCCACTCTATTAGAACTGCCACCGTGTCAGTTCCTCTGAATATCATTTCCTGCAATAATTAATTAATCATTAATTAAATAAATCTCCAAGAATTTTTAAATCTTTATTCAAAGGCATGTATGATAAATTGATAATGATTCTATGATGTGACAGGAGGAGCATATGTGCTTATGCTTTAATTTCTGTTTTTTTCAATTACATTTCAATATCACTAAATATATATGGAGAAAATTTGAGTGTCTTTCTAATTAAGTCGCGATAAGATAAGAAAATTGAGATAGTAATAGTGAAAATGGTGATTATAGGGCTAAACTGAGATTGAAAATATTGTGGGGAGACAAAAAAAAAAAAAAAAAAAAAAGAGACGAGCTAAAAATAATTCAGGTTTGAATTAGTGGAAGAGACTGATGCAATAACGCCACATAGAAAAAATGAATGATATCTAAGACGAAGGTGACAGACAGTATAGTTAATTGATTTTAATTAATTAATTTAAGTTTAAAGATTTTCGATTCTTACCCAGAGAACGGCGATCATGTCTGAATCCGACAGTTTATCGGACGGCGGAAGAGAGAGGAGAACATCGAGAAAATCACCGTTCGTCAGGGCGGCGGCGGCGCGGCGGTTCTCCGCCCTCCGCTCGGCGATGATGCGCCCGACGAAGCGGTTCACTCTTGGCATGAGGCGGGAGCACCTGAGCCGGATTTTTTGCAAGTCGAAGCCGGATAGGAAGGAGAGGTGGTCGGTCCAGTTCACCAGCCCCAGCAGATCATACCCCTGCTCCACCAAATCGTTCAACTCCTCCGTCTCCGAACCGACGTCGTATTCCCTACCGAAGATCGTACACATCATGTTGCTCAGAGAAGCCAACTTGAGCACGTCTCTGAAGCGGATATCGTCGGCGCGTTTGTCGGCGGCGAGGAGGGCCACCACCTGATCGGCTATGTGGCGGCGCTGCTTCTCCGAGGCGCGGATTTGCTTGGGGCAGAAGAGGTGCGCGGCAGCGATCTTCCGCAGCGCGGTCCAGTAGACCCCGTACGGCGCGAAGCCGATGGACCGGTTGAACATCAATTCGTAGGCCGATTCCTTGACCGGCCGGTCCGAGAAGGTCGAGCTGTTAAGGATTTCTTTCGCTACTTCCGGGTCGCACGTGACTACGGCACGTGTCTGGCCTAAGGAGAAAGCCATTAGGCGTTTGGCGCCGCAGGCGGCGGCGGCGGCGAGTTTGTGGTGCGCCAAGCCGTCCATGAGGCTCATGCTTCCGATGATTGGGAAGCCCTTAGGGCCTGGGATTGGGGTAGGATTTGACGAATTTGCCCTTCGCCATTTATAAGCTCCCCAGGCTGGTCCGCCGGAGTGAGACCAGAAGATGAGGTGGAGGATTGTACATGAAAGTAGAGAGAGAAATGCTAAAGAGACGATGTTGAAGAGAGAGAGGGATTCGCATTTGGATGCAAGAGCCAAGATCCAAAGACTATCAACGTCTGTATTGATCATGACGATGAAGAAGAAGAAGAACTTGAAGAAAAGGTATGTTCCTTTTTGAGAGCTTGAAACGAGGAGACCATGTTATGGTTTATATAGAGGGGAAGTCAGTAAAAGGCATTCATCAGATGCTCATAGTTACTCGGAATAAAACATCGTTTAAAAAAGTTTTAAAGAGATTTTTAATAGCGATCGTGAATTTATCATGTCATAAAAAATTGCATAGTCATATTATAATATGATGAATGGATATCTTAATTTTCCTTTACCATAATCTAGGCTTGGTGCCTTTAAATTACTAATCTAAGTAATTTGCTTGGTAATTTAAACTAATTAATCTAATTTGATCCTCTTAACCCTGTGTTTTGTCACTATTTAAACTTTAAAGTCGCCCACAACCTCTAAACAAATAAGAACTCGAGAATCAGAAATTTCGATGCCTGGTATTATACGATATGAAATATATAAATGTGATTAACTTTTACGTGATTTACGAGCTAATATACAAACTTTGACAGCGTGCGAAAAGAAAAAGAAATCCTAAATAGGGACTTATGTGGCATGGAAGGTAGTCGTGCCGAGTCTTGGTATGTGATAATATTTTAGATATGGTTAGTTAGGATAAAAATAGGAAAGAGTGATTTTGAGAATTTACTAGAAATGTGAGTAACGCCGCCAGACAGCATACAAGACAGATTGCTAAGACATCATTAGCCTTCCACCAATCGCAACAAATTGCGTGCTTACTAGTTTTATCCTAAAAATATTTTTGTTTAATGATGTGTGTTTCTTTAGTGATTAATCTAAGTGTTTTCATTTATTTATTGTCGTGTGAGTCTGTGAGGCTCAATTTATTAATTACTCATTCCATCCAATTTCATTACTCTATTTTCCTTTTTTTTTTTTACAGTCTTATTTTATTAATCATTTTTCTTTTTCGGACTGTCCGACTCCATTAATCTATTTTTTTTAATTTAAAATAATATTCTAATATATTATATTGGGTTCCATTGTTTTATGCTCTCTCCGTCAAACAATTTTAGGCGTGATATTTTAGAAAATTTGTTAGTTGTGTGATCCTCAAATAAAGTATTTGTAATAATTATCTATTATAGAAAATGATAGTGGAACAGAAATTGTGGGATAGATGGAATACTATTTTACTCACAATTAATAACTTTATTGATCTCTGTGTCGAAAAAAAAGTTAATTATAAATGAAGTGGAACGGAGGAGTATTAATTTATGGAACCCACTCCATTTCTTAATTTTGAGGGTCGAAGTCTATGAGGTATTGGTGGTGTCTTCACTGTTTGTCATTCTTTCCGACGCTAATAATTTTTTAAAAACCATTCTAGTGGTTAGAAAGAAACAAACATTTGTTTCTAAAATTTATTATTTTAAAACATTATGAGTATGTTTAAGACAACTTTTTACCAATTTAAATTCTAAATAAGGGAAACGGTCCAGTAATTCTACCCTATAAAATTGAAGAACATTGAATGGATGTAGCTAGTTAAGTAAGAGTATAAATTTTATAATCACTAATATAGTAAATTGTCGAAAATACCATTAAAAATTCATTAACTACTTAGTAAACACATAGAAAATACTTGTACAAACCTTGAAAAAAATATTTTTATTATATAAAATTGCCCGTAAATCTTGAAAAAAAGTTAAACTATTATCTCCGTCCCACAATTATTATTCCACTTTCCTTTTATAGTTGTCCCACAATTCTTGTGTAATTTTCTAAAATAACAAATTATTACAAATACTTTATTTGAGGACCACATCTTAATGCACAATTAACAACTCTCGTAAAATACCGTGTCGAAAAGTGTTGGAACAATAATTATGGGACATATAGAGTATAATTTTTATGAGAGTGACTATCGAAATTTTCTATTTATTCAAATTGACTAGATTTGCAATTGTTCGCTCTAGTAAATGCACAAATTGTAATTGAAGACCTTAAGTCCAAATAAAGAATGTAAAAATGCCTCATAAACCGGAAGCTGCTTGGTTGTCGGTAGTCGAATAGACGGTAAGAGAAAAGCCATTTCTATGAGGAAGTTTCCCATTAATACTATTAAATTTGCAAACATACATACAAGCTAAAACGATGTTTTATCTTTTATTCCAATAATATTGAAACTCTTGACTACTGACTAATATAATAATATTAATTATTGGTCATGAAACGAGAATCCATTAAAAAAATACACGCGATATAAACTTTTCGCTTTAACATGAATAGCATTTGAAAAATTTAGATAAGGAGTGGTCGATAGATTGCGGTGTCGGAGGTGAGGGAAAGATGTCACGTGACGCCCATGCGCCCGCCTCAAATAACACGGCTACTACTAGCCCACACTGGTGCCGGGTCATGGGACCCGGACCCGGACTCCACAGCCCATTCTGATTTCTGCCCACAAAATTTGATTTGGGGGTAGAAATGTAATTTCCATTAGGGAGGAATAAGACCGGAATGGCGTGAAGTACAAGCAGAACTGGTGGGACCGGACGATTTGTGACGGTCAAAAACTTGTCAGCACATTGGCTACGGACGGCTGAGATTACGTGGAAGGGATTGGAATAATTCCCTGGCCGTCGATATCTGATTGATTGGGTTATAACGGAAGAAAACAAACATGAGGATCTTGGGAATATTTTCCTCGCTTTTTCCACAAAATTAACAACGATTTTTATATTATACGGATTGTCGTAATTTAGTTATATATTTATTTATTGAAAAAATAATAATATAATTCAATAATTTACAATCTTAAAATATAAAAGATTACAATTTCTATTTTTGAACATCCTAACTACCGAGACTTTCCTCATTACGGCTGCTAACGAGAATATCTAACCGCCAACCGCTAATCATCTGCTACACGCGCGCCTTTGGTATAACACTTGTATATTGCTATTAAATTTATCTTTTTAATGACAAATAATATTAAAATTAAAATTAAAATTAATCATAAGTAAATGAGAATCAAACAGAAAAATAACAGTTGGTAATTGTCGAAACGAGCCAAATTAGGCATCACAATTGGTAATAATCTTCAAGTCAACCCTGATATACATCTAGTGATGGAGTCACGATTCGGAAAAAAATTAAAAATGATTGACGGAATTATGGTTCTATTATGATCTATTGAAGTTTTAAATATTTACACATAATAATATGAAATTATAGTTGGCATTGTCAGTACTACCACCTATCTTCGCTAGTACACATCACACTCAAATGATATAGTACAATAATAATAACAATAGTGTATGTAAAATATTTATTTTTGTACAATGTGATCATCAAGACGTACCCTCTAAATATGGTGAGGCAGGGAATCCAAATCTCCGGCGTATAAAGTCAAATTATGATTAAGATTAGTAGCATTATGTGCCAACGATGATCAAAGATTCAGAAATTTAAATAATTATTATTACTCACTAAGTAAGCTAAGAGAGTATCATTTGACCCCTATTTAGATGCGGCCGTGACATCACAAAATTTCAGATAAATAAAACTTAATTAACAGGCGTAAATTGCTATTACAACAACTGGCAATTTCACCTCTTATTATTATTTTTTAACCCTAGATTTGATTCCTTTCTTAATCATGTTATCTAATGATGTAATAGTATTTCTGATATCTGTATTAAGCAGCTGTTCAGACTTCACCCTTATTGGACTATGTTTTAATTAAATTTAAACCAATATTATGAGGATATAAAAGTAAACCAAACGACTGCACTGAGCCGTTTGTAGATTCGAGTTCAATTTCGTTCTCAATTCAAAATTAATAGTGAATTGTATTGGCATAATAAAATATTATCACTGTCCCACTATTTCTGCCTCATTTTTTTCAAAACAGACATCTCACTATTACTTACTTCTCAATTTGGTAAAATAATTATTATCATCTCTTCTATTTTATCATCTTCTATTTCCTATTTTCTCCTACTTTATCATCTACTCTTATTCATTTTATCTTTCATGCTTTATCATCTACCCATTTCTCATACTTTATCATCTACTCTCTTAATTTCAGTGTCGAAAAGAAGTGAGTTTGAAATAGTGGGGACGAAGGTAGTGTAATTTATTATCTCGTGATTAAATACCATCTCGAAGAATTATCCAATGGTTGAACTACAAATCTTCTCCATTAGACCCACAAAGTAGGCAATCATCCGTACCATAATAAGACTACTCGAGCACGGCATTATATGATTAGTAATAATTAAGTTGTTTAATGTGACCCCATTTGCTTACTTAGGCTACTTGTAAGAAAAGCAAGCTTCAAGGACCACAATTCAATTACCTCTAAAATATGACTTACATTGGTCCGAATGAGAATAATATACTACTAGTATGGACAGAATAAAGGGCGCTAAATTCAATGTAATTTTTGAAAGAAAAAATAATCATTTCACCTCAAATTACCGTTTTCACTACCAATAATTTCTAATACTAAATCCGCGCATACAATCGTAGAAAATCATGAGCAAGACTTCCATTAATCCAAATGATAAGAGTAAATTTCAACCAAATCCTACCAAAAGTTGACTTACTATTTTTTTAAAAAAACATTAGCACACAATTTTTCATCTTAATGTTGATTGGTGGATTAGATTATTAATCAAGACTAGAAGTGTGTACGCGTGCATGCTTAGGCTTTCTTTTTAACTAACATAGAACACAGCTGTAGTACTTATGTCTTAAGACCATAAATTAAACTTAAAAATTATAAGAGTTCATAGAATCGGATTACCTTAATCTCCCCCATGATTAATATGTTGAAGTGGGCAAGTAGTCACCTAACCCACTCATTTCCAATCGTCAAAAAATACAATTAAAAATAATATATATGCAATTACGATCCGATTCGATCCCCATATGATGAGAGAGAAGAACGTGATAGAGAAGATCAAATGTGATTTCTTTTGGGTGGGCAAGGTGTAAAGATTCTTGAGTCACATAATTTTATTTTATTTCTTTAGCAAAGTTTGAATCTTTGAAGAAGAATATGTTCGTGGTCCTGTTCTTGCAACTTGGGCTCTTTTTGGGCATGCAAAGGTTATTGGATGGACCTTTTTTTATTCCTTGACTTAAATAGTTGTTAATTGCCTTCACTAGTAATTAGCCCCTCAACTTGATTATCTTTACATCTTTCCTCTTTGGGAAATGTTTAGATTGCAAATCCCAAAGCCTATAATTCTTTCATTTCATTATAGGCGGCTAGTTGGATGAATAATTATTGCTTGCTATTCATTGCTACTAATCATTTTAGTTGCATACATGATTATTTACTTATATTTAGTAGTATCATGCGTCACACCTAAATCTAAGATCTAAACATCATGGGCTTATGATTAAGGTTTCTAGCAAAATCAAGTACTATATATATATATATATTTGGGAAATAAGCAAATTAGAATCAAATCTTTCGATGAAAACTAGGAACAATTTGTACCTTTAGAACAGTCAAATTAGAACTTGACCTTTAATACATAATCATTTTATATTTTAGGCATAATTATATTTATCGTGCGTGTGTTTCTACTTCTAGTGAATCAAAATATATATAAGAAACCTGAAAAGTAATATCTATGACTTCATATTACCTTGTCCTATAAAGATTTGATTCGAGCCAGGTTCACATTAACAATGAAAAAACATATTGTTTTTTAGGCAACCAATACCCGTTACTATGTTTCTTTTCCAATTGTCCCATAATTGAAGTTACAAGTTAATTTCGCAACTTGTATATATATTACACATACATTATACACATTCAGGCGCATGGTCGTCATCTCCAAAATCGTTCAAAATCTCATTTTTTTTAAAAAAAATTATTATTTTATCCTCTACTGGGTTTTCAATTTTTTTCAAATGTTCTCTTGGATTTGCATATTTGCGCCTCTATATTATAATCTAGGATATCCGCCCCGCAAGATCATTGAGAATTTGTGGTTCGATGCAATTTTTTAAAAAACACTCCTCCCGTACCATTGTGTTTTTTTTGTTTTTTTATTTTTATTTTTGATTGTTCCACTATTTTTGTCTTCATTCAAAAATGAAATTAATTTGCGGACCATGTTTAATCTGAATAATAGATCCCACCAACTTTTTTTCACTCACTTTAACACACTTTCACCTATCTACTATGACAAGAATAGTGGAACGGAGGAAGGATATAATTTCACCACTCTAAATTATAAATTTCTCGCTCGTTCTCCCTAGATTGCAAAATCAATCTTAATCTTACACCTGCACCTTCATATATACTCATTATAGAGAATTAAATAAGCCACATTAGATCTATGATAGAAGAATCATGAAATCCCTAGATGAGCCGTAATCCCAATTGACCCAAATGATGAGGTCAACTAAAGTAATTACGCACTTAATCATATTATAAGCCATGATTAGTGGAATGTTGCTTGTCTCATGGGTAGGTAATCGGCAGCAGCATCTTCTTACCAATAACAATCAATTAAAAAAATTAAATGAAATTAATTATTGTACGTTTACAATTAAAATACGTATTTTTAACTGGAAGTTCAAGTGGATTGCATATATTATTAAAATAATGTGGTCAAATTTGGAACAAGTCAATTGGGTTAACCTTGGTTAGAAACTTAGAATACCACTTTTTCAAAATGGGCCACACGATTTATGCCTGGTCATGTAATAAAATTCGGAACAAATCTTGAGAATTAGTTACAACTAGAGCCGGCAAAATGGGCCCGACCTGATGGGCCGGCTCGGGGTACCCGAAAAAAGGGTTGTATTGAACTCTGAAAATAGAAGCCCGAAGGTGTGCTGGGCTTAAAAAGCCCGCCCAAAAAAACCACGGGCTCTATGGGCTTTGGGCTAAAAAAGCCCGGGGTTTTTGGACTAAAAAGCCTGCCTGAAAAAAATGCATAATTATTAGATAATATTAATATTAATACATAAATATAAATAAAAAAAAGATGGGAGAGAAAAAATTCTCAAAGAAAGATTCTTTATTGTCTTAGTTTGAATTTTTGAAACTTGACTATTTGAATTTTCAAAGAAAGATTCTCAAAGAAAGAAAAAATTCTCAAAGAAATATGTTGAAACTTGACGATTTTAAATTGTTTATTGTCTTAGTTTGAATTTTTGTAATGTTTACTTGTATACGGCTTTGAATTTTGATATTTATTTATACTTATATCTATAATATGATTTATTTAGTCTATTTAATCACTTCATAATTTATACTTTATTCAACATTAATATATTTAATTTAAATTATACATATTGATTTTATTTTTATACAACAAATATATAATTATAAAATTATAAAAAATATTAAATAAATTAGTGAGCTAAGCCCGCCCGCCCGCCCGAAAGCCCGGGGTCGGGTTGGGCTTCATAAATCATGACCCGATAAAGTACCGGGCGGGCTCGGGCGGGCCCAAAAATTAAGTTGGCCCGATAGGCCCGGGGCTGGGCCGGCCCGCCCGCCCATTTTGCCACCTCTAGTTACAACAGGTATCTTGGTCGGGCCTCGATTCATTTAAAATTTGACACAATAAAAAAAAAAAAAAAGAGAGAAAGAGAAATCCTATAAATCTTCCTCCATTATTCTCATTAAATTATTTTGTATATTGATATGGACGTTTGAATAGGATTATTATTGGCCTTAATTATTTTATATGATGAGACTAGCGGTCACCTATTCAAGGTATACTAAATAAAGCTCATATATAATAGGTGTAAATTATAAAAGACAAGTACAATATACTAATTAATTGTATGTGACTGAATTGGATGATTGTCTGAAATTCGAAAGCGTAATCTTTGAGTCGAAGAGAAAAGGAATTCGGATGAAAGGAATCGAAAAGCTATATGTCTGATTGTCAATAACTTTTTTTATTTGTATTATTCAATACTACCAATTTTCTTAACTAAAACACAAAACTACCAATTCATACAAAAACTATCTACAATAGACCCAAGTTTACATAAATATCATCACATGTTATAGAAAATACACTCTTCCCCAAAATTGTCTGGTGTTTTGTTGAATTTTCATGATCGGACGTTGATTTGGCACGTTCTCTATCGGTATGAAACATAATTGGACATGATATGACACGTGCCATGTCGAACTTGTATCAAGCATTAGGGTATATGTTCGGACATATGGTCGGACAATGTTAGAGAACTTTTCTAAAAGAGAGAGGGCATTTTCGTAAACTTGATTATATTGTAGATAGTTTTCATTGATTGGGTAAATTTATATTTTACTTATGCCCCGTTTAGAAGAACTTATCAGCAACTTATTTCAGCTTATTCTAAAATATAAGCGTTTATGCACGCGTTTGGGAGAGTTTATGAAAACGTATTTATTCTAAAAAATAAGTTGTTTTTGACTTATTTTCATAAGCTGGTAGGAATAGCTTATGAGAATAAGTCAAAAACAACTTATGAAAAATAAGTCATCATATCAAATCATTTGACAACAATTCTTAAACTCTAATTTATTTATTTATCTAATTAAGTGCTTATATATAAATGTATCCAAATGCAACAGCTTATTCAATTTAAATGCTTATAACATAAGCATTTATACCATAAACTTATGGTATAAGCACTTATTTAAGCTGTTTTCCCAAGCGGAGCTTTAACCAACTTGGGGTATTACATCAAACATCCCTTTTTTTATTTATTATGACAATTTTTTGTGTCTATAGAATGTTCGAATTAACTAACAAAACATATGATACACAAAATTATACTAATTTATATCAATAACATATAACGGATTTATAATAGCAATTTTGAAACCGCTTATTGGACAGTATGAACTGGACTCAGTAGCCTAAAAAGGAGTCGATATGAGGCGAACGAAGCCCGGCCCAAGTTAACATGAATCGAAAAGCCCGCCAAAGTTTGTAAACCCTAAATATGGATACATAGACCATAGCGATTGCATTTGCGACTGCGGAATTGGGAGAAAATGCAGATCTTTGTGAAAACCCTAACCGGGAAGACTATAACGCTCGAGGTCGAATCGAGCGACACAATCGACAATGTGAAGGCCAAGATTCAAGACAAAGAAGGTGCGGAAATTGCTCGTGAGGAGTTATTCGTTTGTTTTTATGTAAATTAATATGCAATTTATGTGATTTTCAGGAATTCCACCGGATCAGCAGCGTCTGATTTTCGCCGGGAAGCAGCTGGAGGATGGCCGCACGCTTGCCGATTACAATATTCAGAAAGGTGACGACTTATTTTGAGTTATTCGAAAGTCTACGCTTCGATTGTTCGATTTCCAAGTTTGTTGAGTGATTATTATTTTTTTTAGAGTCGACATTGCATTTGGTTCTGAGGCTTCGCGGAGGAATTATCGAGCCGTCGTTGATGGCTTTGGCTAGGAAGTACAACCAAGACAAGATGATCTGCCGCAAGTAAGCTCGTTATTATTCATGTATATTGTTTGTTTTACGGTTGTATTTTTTTTTCTTTCGAAGAAATTGTGATCTATTAACCCGTATATTCGTTGATGTTGGTTGCAAAAAGTTTCGTATATTTGATATGCTAGACTTACAAAGTTAGTTATGAAACGTTCTTGTTCTGGAAAGAGTCAAATTCACCTATCCCAATAACAAAAAAAAAACGTTCTTGTTCTGGAAAGAGTCAAAATTTTCTACATTGAATCATTTAGATCTTTATGGGTTCATTTGCTTCTTCTGAGTCTTGCTCGAGCCTGATGATAAAAAATTATCATGATGTGTTCCGTGGGGATGTATCTATAAGAATTCACCTATCCCAATAACAAAAATACCTGATTTAAATGATGCTATATTAAGAGCTAAATTGGCTAAAGGCATGGGTCATAATTATTACGGAGAACCCATATGGACGAATGATCTTTTATACTCCCTCTGTCCCCATTATATTAAGGTGCGGTTTTTAACAAGAGTTGTCAGTTGTGTAGAGTGGTGTTTCCCACAAAAAATTATTGTGCAATAATTTGCTAAAAAGAAAATTGGATAATACATTTGGGACGGCCCGAAATGGTACATTGTACAAGATCTATGAAGCACGGATACGTGCAGGAGCAAGGCGAATCCGTATCCCAGGCGTTTCCGATACGGATACGCCTGGGATACGGCTGGGATACGTATAAATACGTTTCCTAAACGTATCCCGTTTCTTTTTAAATTTTTTTTTTTATATTAAAAACGTTCAAGATACGGACTTGAAACGGGAAAGAAGTATATGACCTAAAATAAGCATAATACCTTCTTCAATTCGCCTCTTTTCTCCAAATCGAAGCCAACGCTCGCTTACCCACCGCCGCCGCCGCCGCTCGTCCACCTGCGCTCGCCCACCCACCGCCGTCGCCGCCGCTCGCCACACACCGCCGTTCGCCCACCCACCGGCGCTCGTCCAGCGTAATACCTTCTGATTTTTGTTGAATGATTTTTTCGCTCTGATTTTCGCGCTCTGATTTTCGCTCTGATTTTTCGCTCTGATGTTCGCTCTGTTTGTTCTGATTTTTTCGCTATATATAATTTAATTGCTGTGATTAGGTCGGTCTGATTTAATGCAGTTAGGAAATGCTCTGATTTAATGCGCTATATTCAATGAAAATATTCAATGCTCTGATTTAATGCAGTTACGAAATGCTCTGATTTAATGCGCTATATATTTGCAGTTAGGATTAGGAATTTAAAATTGCTTTGGTCTATCCGAATGAAAATATTCAATGCTCTGATTTAATGCAGTTAGGAAATGCTCTGATTTAATGCTTTGATTTTCAATATATTTTTTGATTAGGAATATCCGAATATCCGATTAGTCTGATTAGGAATATCCGAAAATTGCTTTGGTCAGTTGGTCTGATTTGCAGTTAGGAATTTAAAATTGCTTTGGTCTGATTTGCTTTGATTTTAAATGGACTAATTTGAATTGAATTTGTATTAAGCTCATGAGTTGTGTTATTATGAATTTTAAATGCACTTGAATCTTGAACTAGTACTTAAAACTTTTGTATGAATTTTAGTACTTTTGAATTTTGAGGATTTAAGTTGTGTTATTATGAATTTGAACTTTTTTGCAGTATAAAATTGTATAATATATATATTAAAAATAAAAAATGAAAAACGTATTTCAAACGTATCCGTGTCCTGCTTTTTTGAAAAATGGCGTATCCCCGTATCCGTAGCTTAACGTATCCGTATCCCCGTATCCGTTTCCGTGCTTCATAGTACAAGATAATTGCGATGGAGGGAGTATATTTTCCGGCAGTAATTCTAGGTACTATTGCAGGTCACAATTTATTTAGTTTCCATGTTCTGAAGACAGATTGTGGTATTTTAGCTCAGGGGTTCTGTTGTTTATGGAAACCTGATTCATTCAACTTGATATGTTGCATGCATTTACACATGAGGTCTATTGAAGTTGTCTTCTTTAGCCTGATTTAATGTAAATTCATTTTGTTAATCTCGTTTTTGAATTTCAACATAGACTTAGAAAATAGAAAGGGTTCGAGATTTTCTTGATTTGAAGAATTTGAGGCTTTATCAGAGTGATGGACCAATTGTATGACATTCTTTTATGTAGTATGGGTTCATAATATGATAAAAGGGTTTTGTCTTCTCGTTTATTTCTTTTTGTAAAAGTTTCGGTGCGTATCTCATCTCATGAGTATAACTTTAAGCTTGGCTTAAAGACTTTCAATTGGATTGATGTGGTGACTTTACATCAGGTGTTATGCCCGCCTGCATCCCCGCGCTGTTAACTGTAGAAAGAAGAAATGTGGCCACAGTAACCAGGTGATTTAGCTGATTCATCAATCTCGTTATTAGTGTTTAGGTAGCCTAGAAGAAAAGAGATTAATCTGTCTCAATTGGATTCTCATTTGCAGTTGAGGCCCAAGAAGAAGATCAAGTAGATGTTTGTAGCTCTGCAAGTTGAGGCTCATTTCGAATTCTATCCCATTTTCAGTGCCTTTTGTTGCCCTATACGAATCACTTGTTGGGTTTTGTTTTGCCTTTGATTTCACAATCTTAGTATGTCTAAATACTTAATTATGTTTATTTTCATGAAATTAAATTTTATCTATTAGCTTTGACATGTCTTTTTGCTTCACTTGTCTTGTGCTCATTCCATTAGTTTAGCTTCCCTTTTCTGGCGGTTCTATTCCATTTGTAGTGTCTGGTTTTTTTACCACTATTATTAATAAAATAATATTGTACGGTGCGTGTATATTATTTGATTTTTTAGTGGTTAATTTACGGTCATAAATTTTTTATTTTTTTAGAAACAAGAGTGGTTTTTTCTAATTATTGCAACTAAACATCAAGAAGTTTTTTCTTAATACATTTAATAGTATGGATGTGAAAGTACTACTAATGATCAGAACTCCTTATTAAGATGATGTCACGCTAAGTTCGTCCTTATCAAAACTCAAACCAAGAAGTTAAGACACTAATATGAGCAGTTTGATGTCCGATCAACAGTTTCCGATTATGAGTCCATCAACATCCATGGGAAGAAGCAGTTTAGACCATAAGCATCTGGTAGAAACCATTTCATCCGGCTGAACAATCATGAAAACGTCACTAACTCTATGCAAGACTCCAACCACACTCACTGAGCTGCCTTCTTTAACATACCTACCAGATCAGTCGAGTGGCAGCAACTCAGAACGCGATAACAAAGATAATGTAGTACCAAGTAAATATTAGATTACCCTTCCTGCAAGCATAACGAACGAGCTTCACCACAAACATTCCTCTCCGCTAACCATTTCTTGAAATCGGAGGACAAAACCCTGCACCCTCTGGATGTTCTAATCAGCCTACTTTCCAGTATCAACGGAACAAACTTCGAATCGGGGCCAGCCTTCACAAGGGCTCGGATCCCGGACTTGTGATCAGTTATGTAGAAGTCACTTGAGTTTCTCTGCCACAACAAAGTTGAAATACTTCAACTAATCTTATTCCAATAACACATGTATATCAGAGCCTATGTTTGTACCTCTGAATATGCCAATCTCCAAAGGGAAGGTATGTCTACTACTCGCGAACACACGTCTCTACGCTCATACAGCGTAGTGGACGTGTAGACGCAAGGCGAAACCTTTACGTATGAGGACTCCAATGTGATATCTCCACAAGAGACAACCTAATGTACCATCACACACACACACAAGAGTGCTCATAAAGGAAAGTTCTACTCAACTTGGACATAAGCCTTCATCACAATATCAAGAAGATGATTTTATGGATTTCAAACACATTGTAATAAATCTTCATTAGTTTGACATAAGCCACCTAGATATAATGATAATCCCACTACGAGAAAGTATCAATTTTGGTCCTCTAATGTGGCTTATGTCCGATTTTGGTCCTGTAACTTTATAATGTGTTTGATTTTTATCATATAACTTTACAAAATGTACGATTTTGGTCCTCCGACAGAAATTGTCGAACAGAAAAAGGCACATGAACAAATAAGACATTTTATAAAGTTTCAAGACACAAAACAAACACTTTAAAAAAATTATAAGACCAAAAAAGCATTAGGAACTAGATTGTTGGACCAAAATTGAACTCGGTTTAATGATAAAAATGTTTGTTTGTTTGTCATGAAACTTTACAAAATGACTTATTTTAGTCATTCGACGAAGTGTGAAATCACGTTTCGACAATTTCCATTTGATGACCAAAATCGAACAATTTGTAAAGTTATAGGATCAAAATCAAACACATTATCAAAATCAGACACTACCACATTAGAAACCAAAATCGGACACTTTATAAAGTTGTAGGACCAAAATTCAATATTGTCACATTAGAGGATCAAAATCGGTGAGATGAAGTTCAAACACACTGTAATAAATCTTTATTGCTTCATCACAACACTGTCACCATTCTACTAAGCACAAGTCATCTAATTGCTTCAAAAGTACTATTTCGACAGAGAATCTTATTATTTCAATCCAAATAAAAAAAATAAATTGAAAAGGAAAAGGGTCAACTTTTCTACAACAATTAGCATGAAAAGACTCAAGCTTTTTTCAGCCAAAAGGTACTTTCCTAAAGAGAGTCCAAGAAAAAAAAAAAAAAAGATTTCAATTTTACCAACATTGATAAAAATTAAATAGTGGGTTTCAACGCGGAAAAGATAAATTGCAGAAATCGCAACATACCCCAGTAATCTTGACGAGCTGGCCGTGAGCGGCGGAGTTGATATCGGAATCGGGAAGAGAACGGAGGAAGGAAGAAACGGCGGCGTTTCTTGAATTCCAGAGCAAGAAGAGGGCGATGAGTGTTGAGATGCAGAGAAGCAGGGCAAGGAAGAGAGCGTTGTGGACTACAATGAGGAAGAAAGTAAAGACGCATAGTCCCACCAAGAAGAGGCCTACAAGAATGTAAACCGCCGCCGCCGGGATGGGGCTCCGCCAGTTGCGGCGGCGGTCGCAGTTTTTGGTTGTGGGGGGATTTACATTTAATTTTGGGAGGGTGTTCATTTCATTATTCATATCATCTCATTCTTGGAGTTGTCACACAATTTTCCCAAAGTTTTCTAAAAAAAAATTTTGTAGTGAGTGGTGGTAAAATAATACTACCTTCATTCCGCTATTATTGTCTCATTTTCTCAAAATGGATATCTATTATTTCTGTTTTACTTCTCCATTTGACAAAATAGCCGCTATCATCTTTCTTATTTTATCTTCTCTCTTCTATTTTCTTTTACTTTTTTTTATCTTTTCTCCCCTCCTTTCTCTTACTTTTTTATTTTTTCTTCTATTACTTTATCATTTACTATCAATCATCTTAACTTTCTTACTTTATCAGCTACCCATTTCTCATATTTTATCATCTATTTTTTTAATTTGCATGTCGAAAAAAAGTGAGACAGAGATAGCGGAACGAAAGTAGTATTTTTTTTATATAATTTTAATATGGGCATAAAATGAGAATATTGAGATTCAAATCTTAGTTTTATTAATTCGAACTCGTAGATCTCAACTGCTATGTCATCCGAAGAGTTTCGGGTCAATTTGGGATTGAGATATCATTTGATATGCTATTGAATATATTTGCATTCAACAAAATATGCTGTTAGGCTTGGACCCTCTTTTTTTTTTTTAATTCGTGAAACCCACAGCCGCTATCTTCGGTGAGCATTGAGTAAATCTCGCTTCTTATGCAGTAGCCTGCAAACCACACATGAAGTTTAACTACCTTTAATATGAAGGGTGACAAGCAAATTACATAATTGTGTTGGTGGTAATTGAACTCATGACCTATCGATCCCGAGCTACCCACCTTCACCACTACGTCATTCCATAGGGATAGAACCTCTTTCTTCCAAGGCTTTGGGCCTTCCAACTTAGGCCAATTTGTAATAAATATGAATATTTGTTTAGAAAATTAATTTGGGAAATAATGAATATAATGATGATGTAATATGATACGAATAATCAAGGAACAAGTTTCTAAGCTCGGTCGGCGCCTAAAACGCATCATTAAATTAATATTTTATCTCCTCTCTTTAATTTGCCAAATCTTGGTCTTACACCTCTACCCAATCACGTACTCCATCCATTCCCAACTGAAATATTCTATTTCGAATTATACCATAATGGAAAATTAATTAAGTATATATATATATATATATACTCCTTTTGTTTCATAGAACGTGTTTTTTTTTACACGATTATTTTAGAGAGTTAAAAATTATATGTAAAATTATATACAGTAATGGGTCCCACAAATAAAGTATTTATAGTAATTTACCATTTATGAAAATACGGACATATTCTATGGGACATCCCGATTAGGAAATTAAGATTCTTTTTATGGGATAGAGGAAATATAAGATTAGTTGTTGGTTTAGCGGTGAGACCTCGCCTTATTAGGCTCTTGGCATTGAGTGATCGAATCTCATATTTTCATACTTTTTAACATTATATTATCCCTCTTTATTTTTCTTTTCTATGCTCTTTTTCTCTCTATAGTAGTCTTATAAATGAGTAGTAAATTGGGCCATTGAGCTGAGTTTCTAGCTCCCGCCTTTAGTCCATCACAAATGTCTTATTTTTCTAAAAATAAAATAAAATTAATAAACAAAAATCCTTTTTGGAGCCTTTTCACACCTTTGTCTATCTTAACATAAAAGTTGCATAAATTACGTGCCGAAAATAAATAAGACATTTCATTTGGGTCCGGAGGATGTATAACTTTCTATCCATGCGTGTAGAGAGAGAGGGACTTAAAGGATTTTCTATCCATGCGTGTAGAGAGAGAGGGACTTAAAGGACGGTGTACATATGTGTGTGTGCATGGTTGGTGGCTATTTCTGGAATTCTAGCTAGTAGGGTCAGCCTTTTGTCTTCTTGCTTTGGATTTTTCCATCCTATGTTACAAGCCTTCTCCTCTCTCTCTCTCTCCTTTAAAAGAAGGCGAGAGTTTTGGGAGATATATTAAGCGTTGAGAGGGCAGAAAGAGTACATATATTATTCTATGATAAGAGGATGCCAAGAAATAGGGGGAGCTTAATTACTTTCTTTTGAGGGGAATGTTGTGTGGCTCGACGACTCACCGATTCCTACCGAGTCACCGATTCCCGTTGAGTTGTCGGACCAGGCTTCATTCCCCCCAATTTCTGCTCCTCGATCCTCCCACCACTCATTCAAAGGTCAGACCTTTTCAATTTCCGTTTCTTTTTCAGATTGCTGTAATGATTAGGGCATCTTGAATTTAGCCTTTCCTCAGTGTTCTGTTGCAGAAACATTTTCATCATAAAATTTCCTGTCTTCTCTCTCTCTCTCTAGATCTTCTACATTCTAGTATCTTGCAGTTTCTCAAACGTTCTATCAATCTTATCATCATATCTATGATTGCTTGCCGACAACCTAATTCATAGTTATATACTCTCTCCTCGTTGCTATCGAAATTAAGGAAGTTAATAATGATTGTGTACGAAGGATTAAAAAAAAGGCTTTTTTCTTAGCTAAATAAATTAAGTGAAATATTCAATATTATATTAGTTTATCATTATTTAAAAATTAAAAAAATATCTATATGAAAGTACATTTTGTGGAAGACATAATAATTGAGCGAAAAAATTGTCCATCAACATGTTTTAAAAACTAATAACAATAATAATAATAATGAAGGGTCATCGATCCTTAATATATTAAGGGACGATGCGTCGGTCATAAGATTGATGCCCCGGACAACATGGAGATGCCTATTCATTAATTTTTATTTTTTTTCAAAAAATATGTTGAGGGCCGATGAGGGTATATCTATCATAAAGTGTACTTTCATATTTATATTTGTGTTTTTAGATAGTAATAGACTAATATAGTATTTAACTTAATTTATTTAGCTAATTTTGTATATTAACACATTAAAAAATAGGGAAACCTAGTAACTTATGTAGAAGATTATTTTTATTTAAAAAGAAAAGTGGACAATTAAAGTGGAAGAATGTGCAAAGGAATATTGAATTTTAAATAAAACAAAGGGAGTACTATAGAAAATTTCAATTTTAATTATGTATGTCATCCGTCATTTAAGTTTTAAATCTACCAAAATCTAGATTTTTTACTATTATGTAACTAATCAAACTGTAAGAATAAAACTAGTTATTAAAATCAGACCGACGCTTTTAAATTGATTCCGCGAATCCAAATTATGGATTTAGCGAGTGTAGTAATAGCAGTAGTAGTAGTAGTATAACAATCAACTCATGCTTACATTGTTACCTCCAAACATTAAAACAATTTTCTTCTTTAAATTTCCTATTTCTGAGAATTTCCGAACCTAATGATGATGTTGTCTTGGATTGGAGCTTCGAAGCGTCAAACCATGCAAGAATTTGGTGTATCCCAACAAACTCAGTTTCCCACTGCTCGTAAGCCAATCCCGAAGCAACGAATGCGCGCTCGGGCCCAGGTTTAACTCCTGCGTCGACAAATCACAACCATTCATACATGTTATGGATTTCCCAGTCACGCAAAAAATTATAATAGTTAATTAGTAACTCCCTCCATCACATCCGACTTGTCATGTTTTTTTTTTCACCACGAAGATTAAGATGAATGGATGACTGTGTATAGAAAGGTAGACCCCACAAAAAAAAAAAATTGGAATTTGTGTAGTAACTATTTTCCATTTTAAGAAATAGAAAATCACGTGGGACAATCCGAAAATGAAAACAAGACACGTCAAGTAGGACGGAGGGAGTATTAGTTTGTACATACCCGGGCTAATTCCTCTAGTGAAATAACGCGATTGCCCTCCTCTTCGAAATGGTGGAAAGCTGTTGAAGCAATCTGTTCCCATTCTTCTAGGGCTTCTAGCTGGTATGTGCTGATTGCAGCTGCACAGAACTCTTCAAACTCCATCTTTCTATTAGACAATGGTGCCATCTGAATTTAGACAAACACAAACTTAATCGAAGCTAATCTATAAATACAGGGTGAAGTTTTATGTTCGATTAATTAAGCTAACCGCTTGGAGGATATCCGGGACCCTAGATGCTTTCATTGCATCCGTAGCGTTGCTTGCAAGAGCCTGCAAGCCAAACGGTTATATGTTATGTTGCACGGACACTTCGAAAAACTACTGTGTCCAATACATTTGAGTACACATAACATCTATTTCTAATAAAAATATACTCCATCCGTCCCATTATTGTTGTCCTGTATTCTTTTTCGGATTGTCCCATTATTGTTGTCTTGTTTCTAAAAAAGGAAGCAATTTGTTGACCACAATCACTTAAAATAGTAGACCCCACCACTTTAACACATATGTACTAGCTGTCTTAATCTATGTGCCGAAAACAAACAAGACAACAATAATGGGACGGAGGGAGTACAAAATTAGTTTATGTTAGACTTGGTTATATATTTTTATATATTTCAGAAAATGCCGTATAACGTGTCACATGTCAGTGCAACCTAATTTATATGTCTTAAGTGGGGTGAAAAGTAAAGCGTGTTGTGATGTAAGTTTAGTCGAAAAACCTTTTTGAAGTGCTCGAGAGAGATCCGTCCGTCCTCACTAGGCTCAAAGAGCATGAATTGTGCGCGAAGATAGATCAACACGTCCTCGGTTAAAGCTTTTGAAAGAGCCTATAAACATGGAAGAAGATCAATATTGTATGAAGAAGGGGTTGTAAACAAAGAAACGTATACCTTTAGCGCTGCGCGTTTAAAAGGCGTAGCGTGTAGATACGACTTCACTAACTTGTATACCAATATGTCTAATGGGATAGGATGGCTCTCACTTCTCAACCAAGGATGAGCTGCATTTGAAGAGAATATATGTTCAGTCTGATAATCGTAGAAAACGTGAAGGTAATGCAAAGTCGAGATTAACTCAAAGCTTGAGCAGCAGTCATTCTTTTGCGGTAGTCTTTGTTTAGGAGTCGTTTTACGAAGTCTTTGGCGTGAGGAGAGACGGATGGCCAAGGCATGTCATCGAAGTTTGGGTCAGCTCTCAAAACAGAGCGGAAAATTCCGGACTCTGTTCTTGCCCAGAATGGTCTGCTTCCACAAAGCAAGATGTAGGTAATCACACCGATACTCCATATATCGGCCTCTACGCTGTAGGACCTGTGGAGAACCTCGGGTGCTACGTAATACGCACTTCCGACAATATCATTTAATCTTTCATCTGTCAAGTTAAAGATGCGGACGAAATTAGAGTTGTGCGAAAGAATTACACTGTTGGCAAAAATTTAAGGGCATTGAAACAACAACAAAAACAAATGTTTCTAATGATATTTTCGCGTTAGAAAGGTAATGTTTGTTTTGATTACGGTTCATTAATCGGCCTCTAAAAGTTGGACATGCACAAAATGTTCGGGAAGAAAGCATCAAAATCTAACTCACAAAATTCAGACAGCCAAAAGAATGAAGGAATAATATGTATAAACGAAATTTATCATAATCTTCGACAGAACAGCTGGAAAAAATTTGTTTCGAACGGTATGCACAAAAAAGTGAAGCTTCATAGAAATTCTTGAATGCATAGACAGCTAGCGAACAAGAATGGCAAGCACATATATAACGAAAATATTACAGGTCGCACCTTAGTACAAATAAATAGGCAAAAAATGAATTATCAAGCATACCAGATAAAATTGATTATATTACCTGTCCGGATGAAGTCAGAAAGACCAAAATCAATAAGCTTCATATCAGCATCTTCGCTTCGGGAAGTAAATAAGAAATTCTGTTGATTGGGATTAGCATGGAAAGTTAAATTCTTCATTCAAGAGGTATAACAAGTGGTTGCAAAAAGAAGTTTCCAGTATACCTCGGGTTTCAAGTCGCGATGAACAACACCTTGAAGATGACAAAATGCAACAACGCTAAGAATCTGAACAATAATAAGTTTTGCTTCTTCTTCAGTATATCTACCACCTCTGTAATGAATAAACTATTATGAGTTTTGCTGCACCCGTCGGAAACATGGCTTAAAATTAGATCTCAAAATAATATCCGATTCTCTCTCTCTCTCTCTCTCTCTCTCTCTCTCCTCTCTAAAATATAAAAGGAAAACTCTAATGTCACTTACTTTGCTAGTATTCTGTCTAGCAGTTCTCCACCTTCACACAATCTGCACGAAAAGAAAGAGAGAGCTAATATAAGAATATAGTCTACTGGTCAAAAATACATGGAACAAACTTTAAATCACCTACCCATCCCAATTTCGAAATCGTATTTTTTTCCCAACACATGTTACACAATGATTTCAATTTTAACTATTCCATAGCCTCCACTTTTAGTATATCTGTATACAATTTCTAATCTACACAGTGCTTCTTCAAAACCATAGAAACTATAACATCTACAATCTTCCGAGGATTGATCGCTCTGATTACGAATTATTATGATTTCACATATTTCCTATATTTTTGTGATAATTTTCTATAGAACTTGTAGATAGAATTGCTGAACCAGAAGAGATTAGGGGGTCTTCCTTCCATCAACTGAAGGCCATTTAATGTAATAAAAAAAAATAAGTAAAACAACACAATACAAACTTCTATAACTAAAAGGAAACTGGCAGTTATCAACGACAGAGAATCCGACAAGGAAAGAGTGTCAATAAGAAGAATTCTATGCTTTATTTGATATTGATTCAAACTAAGTATGCAAGCAAGTGTTGTGAGAAGCATACGGGAATGAGAATACGTACTCCATTATTATGTACACATTATTGGCATCCTCGCAAGCATCATAAAATCTAACTAGATGTCTATGACCTGAGAGAGCTTTCAAAATTTTCACCTCTCTGCGAACATCTTCAATAGATATTGCAGTTGTCATCTGCAAAAAACAAAGCATTAAAATCAGATAGGAGAAGGAAAAGACCATCGTCAGTTCGAAGACGATGTATTTTACATGTACAGCTCTTCCCGTTTTGGTTTACCCACTAAAGTTGGAATCTCTATCGATGAAAGACCTACATTCACTGCTTAAACAGAAAAGAAATCTTTCCACAAATTCATTATGCTTTCCTTCATATAACTCTAATCCAAATTTTACTTCTTACAATCATCTCCATAAGACAACCAGCAGAATGAAAATCCCCAACTTCCTATAGCCCTATACAACACGGAACTGGATTCTGAATTGTTATTTATGTAGCATTGCATCAGTTAACAACTTGGTCTAAGAAAAGGTTTTGCAACTTGGCCTTCACAATGACAAAGATTTGATCCGATCGAAAACATCTTAAGGCTTTCGTAGCAACAGTTCTAACTTGTCTTCAGATTTGCTTTTGTGTTAATTTTTCAGCAACCTATCTACACCGGGATTACAATGTGATCGCCTAATATACCCTAACAGAAGACGCATCTTTCAAGCTTCACCAGCCAAGCCTATGCTTCCCCTCTGTTTAAAAGATATTGAAGACCAACATCTTTCCATATTTGTCCTATCATACATTCCACTATCAGCTAAGCTATCAATTTCTCAGTTGAACCTAAACTAGAACGGTGGACGATCCACTAAGTTTCTTCCGAAGCTACGAAAATCACTGATTTAGGCTAAGTTGAAGTCCTCAAACTCACAATACTACTAATCCAAAGAACTCATTTATACACTTTAGGCCTCTCCATTTTTATCCCAATAAGAATCAACTTAACAATGGCTTCTACTTTGGTATCACGCCTATATACTATTTGCAACTTCTCTCACTCCTTTTCTCTTCCCATCCCTCAATCAAAGAAGCACATTATATACGAGCTAAAATTTAATATAATCTTGAAAAATTAAAGTGATTAACCTTGGCTTTGGAGATGATCTTGACGGCAAGAGGCACCTCCTTGAGCTCCCCCTTTTTCCCCTTGGCATAGCAAGTATGACCAAAATGTCCTCGCCCCACCTCCTTCCCGAGCTCATACTTCGCCCCAAAATTCTTATTATACCCAAAACTCTTATCCAGCGCTTGATGCGGCTGCTGCTCCGCATCCTCCGCCACGTCCTCCGGAATGGGCCCCTCCCGCGGCGGCTTCTTCTTCTGCCCCAACTTCCTCAGCGACGCCCTAATATGCTTCGCCGGCGACGGCGGAGGAAACGGCTTCTTGAAGAACCTCCGCGGCGTCGACCTAGCCGGAGAAGGCGATACGCCGGCAGGAGTTGCGCTGCCGGATCCGAAGGGGTAGGGGCTCGGCCATGGGCTGGTGGCGGCGGAGGATCTCCCAGGAGTGCTCTTCCCGTTCGGAGGCGGCGCTTGGGAGGGGAGATCGGAAGCTTCGGAGGCCGCGATGGTGGTGATGGTGGTTGGGCACCCATCGTTGTCTACGGTGGGGATCGTCTTACCGTAACATTGCCCCATCGGCGTCGCGTGATTGTCAACTCGTTGGAGCTCTCTCTCTCCTCTCCGATTAACTATACTCCGATTAAAAAAGTATATACGTTTCTTTGTCTGTATTGCAACTGTATGCGTCTACATATCATTTATTTAATCGAATTACGCTCATAATTTCAAGTCAGAGACGAAACCAAACAAACGCACGAGAGAGAGAGAGAGAGAGAGAGAGAGAGAGAGGTGAGTTGGAGAGAGATCTGCGGCGACAAACGATAAAAGAAGAGAATCGAAATATAAAAACGTTATTAAAAACCCAGTGAGATTTTTACCACACGCAAATATTATTTTGAAATTAAAATTAAGACAGAAGGGGCAAATAATTGTCCGAACAAAATAAAGAATCATCATCGTAACGGTAAAATGTGGGCTTAAATAATTTATTAGGTGTGATTAAATTTAATTAATATTGTTCCTTTTCAACACAAAATTGTTGACAGTTTTCGACAACAATTAAATGGACAATAATAATTTCAATAATGTGAAATTACAAGCCACCTAGACACAACCTATACATAAACAAAATTGAATCTAGAATGTACTATTTCATTACATGCTAACAATAAATACACGTATCTTGTTTTTTCGAGAAACATATTCCTTTTAATTTTTGTATCCATTTTAATAGCTAGGAAGTGTATATGAAGTATTTTAATCTAATGATCAACGGCATACAACATTTCAACCATGAGATCGTCGGAAATCATTCTCACGTATAATAGTTAGGTTAACGAGGCGAGAAGTTGACCAATAAAATAAAGCTACATTAACTTTGTTGGAGGCCCATGTTTATTGGGCCTGTAGTCCGTATGGGTGTAATGCTAAGTTACTCCCTCCATTTTGTTTTTTGCGGCTCATTTTTAGTATTTTATGGGCCAGTCCAGTTTAGTATTTGATGGGCCAACCCAGTTCAGTATTCGATCTTGGCCCATTAAAAAGGAATTAAGGACACGGGCCAGCCCAGTTCAGTATTTAGATACTAGCCCATTATATCACGTGCTTCTTTCTTTTTCAAATAATCACGGAATTGCCTACTTCAAGGATTTATTATTAAATTCCTAGATTTTGATATTTTCTAGCCGTTGGGGATTATGATGAATTTGATTATATATAAGATTTTACAAAATCTCCATGCTGATTTCTGGGGCCTATATTAGCTAACAAATCCGGTTCATGACTATATTCAGTTCACTTGTGTTTATTGTAATATAAATAAGACATGGAACAGTTCGAAAATGAATTCAATACACGTTTAATGGGAAGAAAGGAGTATATTCTTGTAGCATAATAAGATAATATTATAAGGGATGTAATTTATATTCATAGATAATAATTTGACGTGCAATATCTGATATAAATAGTTCAAGATTCACGACTAACCAGGTTCAAGTTATCTCATAAAATGTATTTCATTTCTTTTGAGCACGATTATTAAAGAAAATTGGAAGTAAATTGTATAAACGGTTGGGTTTTACTAGTAAAGTGTTCATAATAATTTATTATATTTAAAAGGATTTATGGAACAGTCTAAAATGAAATTGAAAACACATTTTATGAGACGAATGATGTATTTAATTAAATTTAAATGAACTTTGATAGTCACATTGTATTCCAATCTTATAGTATCTTTTTTTAAGTAAATGGTTTCAAACTCAAATTCAATTTTAAACTCATCCAATAATTCAAGTGGGCAGTAATTTGCACATCTACTCTTGTAGATAATACTAGAATATGATAAGAGATTTTATTATTTATCCGAATGAGATGTCGCTATCCAAGCAAATCTTTGTATGAATATTTTGTTACCTTAATTCCTTCGAGTTCAAAAGGGAACTTTTGGAATTTCCTAATATACAGAAATAAGCCTAAACTAACTTCTGGCCTTTAGAACGGCGTCGTCCGGTTCTCCTTGCTGTCAACGATATCTCTCCCTCTGTCTACTCAGCGGACAGTCGCCTAAACAACCCACAGACGATGCCGTTTCAATCGTCTTCCAATGCTCAGCACGTGTTAAGGCTGCTAGTTTCTGCGCTCCCAAGTATCTATCCCTCTCTCTCTCTCTAAAAAAAATCTTGATCAAGAAGAGCTGAAAATCGAAGGAATAGAAGGAGGAGGAAAATCCAAGCCAATTGAACTCCGGTAATGTCTTCGCCTCCGCCGGTGATTGCTCCGACTCCGACAAAATCGCCACCTCCGCCCGGTCCGCCTTCTCCGCGGAGCTTCTGTTGCCTCCGCCTCTCCCGGAGAATGTCACTACGCCGACGGCGGCGGCGCCTCCACTAGAAACAATCTCGCCTCCAATGGCGGCGACCAACAGAACGACATTTATGGCGCTGGGAGTGGGGATAGGCATAGGCGAGATGATCGTGCTTGTTTGTGTGGGTATTTTCGTCTTTTTGTGTACGAGGAGGAAGGGCAAGCCCCTTGAAACGGAAGAGTTTGGTTATGCTCCTCCAAAGGGGCTCAAAGGTATATTATAAAAAAAATTATTAATTTTATATATTTTTTGATTATGGGTTTATTGATACTTTCTTGATTTTGTAGATAGTGTTTGTCTTTGGGATTCTTTTTAGTATTATCTGTTGATTTGTTGACTTGATGAAGACAAACACTTTAGTTGTCTTAACAATTGAAACATGATGTTAAGTTTGTTCTTGAGGCAAATTTGATCTTCCTTCATAGTTTCTTGATTCAGATCATATTCTTTTGGAGTGATTAATCTACTATCTTAGATCACATTTCTTTTAGTTTGTGTGTATAAGTGTATCCCATGAAGTAAACTCTTCATGTTCTTACTGCAATTGAGTTTACTTGCTGACTAAAACCGGCATTGATTTCATCCATCTAGCTGAAAAAACATTATGCTTATGATGAAATTCGATATTAATTGTCTCCAAAGTTGTTTAGGATGATTCTTACACTACAAAAATATAAGGGATGGTTTGAGTTGATCGTGCAAAGGGTTTTAAGACTAGTAGGAAAGAATGTCTATTGAGTATTGACACTATGACACCCTTGTTTGTCTTCACCACTATTTGTTATTCTTTTCATTCGTCGATTTTGCTTTCGTAGGTGATCCGTGTGCTCCACCATCTACCATCAACGTCGTTAAAATTCAAAACCTCATTTCGTTAATCATTTTACCAAATACCCACCAATCTACAATGGATGTATCTACTAGCCTCAACTCCTCGGAGGCCATTCCACAAACCGACCCTCAAGCAACCTTCAATACCACAAAAAATACATTCACATACGAAGAACTTGCACTTGCAATGGATAACTTTTCCACCACCAACCTCCTCGGTCAAGGTGGATTCGGATATGTCCACAAGGGAGTGCTTCATGATGGTAGAGACGTCGCAATTAAGCAACTTAAGGTTGGGAGTGATCAAGGGGAGCGTGAATTTCAGGCGGAGGTTGAGATGATAAGCCGAGTTCATCACAACCATTTAGTGTTGTTGTTTGGGTACTGCATTTCAGGGACTCGGAGATTGCTAGTGCACGACTACTGCACCGAGATGGCTCGGATGGTCGCTTGGGCTTCCGGATGCATTCGCCATTTGGCTCGACGAAGGCCCAAGATTAACCAGGTGAATCCACTTATCTTTCCTAAGAACTCCCTCCCTCTTCGCGGAAAATGCAAAAAATTAGCAGAATTGCGTAAAACTACCATATCTTCTTAAACAATGTTGCATGAAATACCATGTGTTCCTTTTTTTGTGTGAAATACCCTGTTTGAAATTTTGTTGTAAGGGCAAAAATGTAATTCTTTTTAAAAAGGGTATTTGGTGAAAAATAAAATGATACATGCTAGTTTTTATCCAATGTTTAAACTATATATGCCTCCATTTATGAAGATAATCCGAGCTCTAGAAGGGAAGCTACCTCTACATGAATTGGACGGCATCCAATCGAACACTCGTAACAATTCTAACGAGAGCTCGGACTGCGACTCGTTATACGACACGGTTCAGTACAGAGAGGATCTAATCAAGTTCAAGAAGATGGGCACTAGAAACTAGCGGGTTCACTCGACGACCCTCCAGTTCGAGCAGCGATGAAATTGTGTAAATTTATTTCGATTTCTTTTGTAGTTTAATTAGTTGGATATTTATGCCGCTGGTTAGTTATTAGTTATAACTGCCATTGTGATCGTTAAACGAGTCATGTTTGAAAAGACGCCTCTCCGCCATCGGATCGTAATCCGACAGCTGAGATGGATGATGCCTCACGTGATGTTAGTTGGAGGCTTGTGCTGCCGGTTGGTTATAACTACCATTACGATCGTTAGACGAGTCATGTCCGAAGAGCAGCCTCTCTGCCGTCGGATATTGATCCGAGGGCCGAGATGGATGGGTTGCGGTAGTAGCAGAAGGGCACGTGATGCGGCGACGCGGAGGGAATTTCCGCGAACCTGGGTCCGCTGACGTGGAAGGACAGCGACTTGGCAGGGGTAGTTTGGGAAATGATGACGTGGCGGATGGCTTTGGATTCGGACAAGCGTTAACCAATTTGAGAAGAAGGTTAAGCGTGAAAGACATGCAGTTAAGGTTTAAGTGTAGTCATTAGAAACGGTCAGCCATACAGCTTTCTTGCTATCTTGAATTTCGTATTTAAAAGTTACCACTTGATGTGCATTTATTGTTATTTTATTCATTGGATATTATTTTTATGGGAAAAGCTAAATGGATCAATCTTAAAAGACTATTTTCCCCTTTTCATTTTTAACTTTAAGTTTTATTTCTTTTAAATATAATAAATATATGAATATGAAGAATTTAATACAAAATTTATTATTGGCAATCCAAAAGTTTTTTATTTTTAATTTTTCATTTCAATTCAACTTTTCATTTTTTAAATTAAAAATCATTAACCTTTAAATTATTGACTATTGAATTTTAAATAATACAAAAATTCATTTTTTATTTTTTAAGTAAATATAATTTGATTGTATAATTTATTATACATAATCTGATTATTTTTATTTGTATATTATATAATATAATTACTGCAAATAAAATAAATTTATAATAATTTAGAAAAAAGATAAAAAAGTGGATATATATTATATTTTGATAGGAAATTAATTCTACAAGAATTTAAAAGAATATAGTTTCAATTTATCATTATATTATAAATAAGTAAAAGGAAAATTCTAATAGGAAACGTTATAAATATTTCCCTTTATTTTTTTTAATTTGCTTATAAATTAAAATAAATTTATAATAAATTAAAAAAAGGTAAAAGGTGCACATATTATTTTGATAGGAAACTAATTCCAAAAAAAAGCTTTTTTATTTTATAAATAAGTAAAAGATAAGTTCCAATAGTAGCCTAATAAATATTTTTATATTTTTTATTTGCTTATAAAAATTACAAAATATTAAATATATACTTGTTGCAAAAAAAAAAGTTAAATTCGTAGAATTAAATTATTTGTGAGCTCGTATTCGGCTCATATTTAAAATTTTGAGTCGAGTTTATTGAGCTTGAGGCCGAACTATTAAGATAAAGTTTGGTTTTTTAACAGCCCTAATGACATACATGTCAATAAGCTTGTCTTATGGTCAAATATTTATAGTTCAAATCTTAGTGATATCTTTATTATCAAATAGGGGCATTCAAATCTTAGTGATGTTTCTATTAGTGTTCAAGAAATTCATAGAATTTGGTCATATATGTCCACATGAAATTGATTTACCATTAGTTGGTCTACAAATTAAAAAGTATTATTAGTGAAACATGATATGAATAATTATAGAATAAGTTGATAAGAAAAAATTAAAAGAAAATTATATAAATTGAATATTTATAGTTTATTAGTGGAGGGGATTAAATCTTCATAAATCATTTCATTTTTTGTATTAGTTTTATAAGGAAGGAAGTAGTTTTTATTAGATACGGTCAATCTTAGTAAGATGACATCAATATATTTTATTTATTTATTTTATGATATTAATGAGATTAATGTTAATAAATTACATATTGAATATTTATAGTTTATTAATGTAGGGAATTAGATGTTTAAATTGATTCATTTTTTTGATTAGTTTATTATTGAAGTGGATTAGTCAAGTACGTCCTATTCGCATGTAGGATGCTATTTGCAACGATGGTCAATCAGTATTAAAGACTACTTATTTAGTCAAGGGAATTAATGTGATTTTGATTCTTTATAATTTATTACTGATTCCCTTCATTAATAAATTAATAATAAATTATAAAGAAGTAAGAGTATACCTTATAAATAAAATATTTAAATAATTAGTGATAAATAAGTAGTGTTAAAGAAGTATGTATGAGATACTATTTATTTGTATAATTTATTGTATGAGATCGGTCCAAGAAGTATAAGAACGAAATTAATGTGATTTGATTCATGGGCTCATTGCACTGTATTCATTGCATTAATCATAATAACAAGTTGGAGTATTAATTAGTATTAATTAATGTTTGACTAATAATAACTAACAATCTACCTAATTAATCTAACTTTCTAATATATATTAAACTAAAAGGGTAAAATAGTCATTTTAAAATTAATTGAAGCTATATATGGTAATTGATCCGGATCAAATTGATCCATTTAGCATCACCCTATTTTTATTTATTATTTTACGCATCTTAAATACGAGGATAAATTTTTTTGTCGGCTGCCAACTGCAATAGAAAGATTAATTTCTTTTATCGGTTTGACGCATATAAATATAGAAGATTCATAATTACAAAGGAGGCAAAATCCGTAATTCTAATATATATATATATATATATATATATATATATATATATGAGAGGTTCAAATGTGAACAACCTCTTATCGTGTGAACGTGTGAACGCTGCACTTTAAAGACAAATGTACTGCACTTTAAAGATAATTTTAAAGTGCAATACTTAAAGTGCAATACGTTTGTCTTTAAAGTGCAGTGTTCACACGTTCACACGATAAGAGATGTTCACACGGAACCACTCTATATATATTATATATACATAAAAATTGAATTTCGTATACTGGCGAAATTGGGCACACACTGTGGTATTCTAATTAATGAGTTCATATTAATTAATAAAGTCTTATGCCATAATTTGAGTAACATAACTAATGAGTAGGCGATGGAGAATAAATGTAATGAGTATCAATATCCTTATAAAATAAAATAAAATAAAGGAGAATATAAATATTAATAATGATAACAGACTAACAGTAAGGAGGTACAACTACTTAGCTGTTTATGTCAGGCAGTTGGTTGCTAATAAGGGCAGGGAATCCACCTGCCCCATTTTTTGGTGGGCCACACGCGTTGGCACGCGTGCATTGGTAGGTCACTTTTTTATCATAAGTCGACACATGTTCTCACTTTATTGGTAAGATATGTAGTGGTCCATCAAGTGTGGCAGAAGATCCCACTCGCTAATAAGTGCTATGAGCCACACAAAATAAATAAGGTTTCATTCTTTATTATTCCCTTGGACCACTTATAAGCGGCTTAAAATTTTTCGATACAAGAATTAAGAAAATAAATAATAAAGTATGAAAAAATAGATGATAAAGTAGGAAAAAGAAAATCATTGAGATAGTTGATGATAAATTATTAGAAAGAAACGAGTAATATAATGAGAGTAATGATAATATTAGAGAGAGAAATAATAAAATATGAGAGAAAATAGTATTCCCTTCGTCCCAAAATTCTCGTCCAATTTATTTTTTGCACGGTTTTTAAGGAGAGTTGTTAGTTGTGTGTAGATTGGTATAAAGTTGTGGGTCCCACAAAAAAGTTGTGTGTAATGATTTACTAAAAAAAGAAAGTGGACAAGAATTTTGGGACAACCCAAAATGGAATAGCGGACAAGAATTTTGGGACGGAGGGAGTAATTTTTTGTCAAATTGAGTCCGAATTACTTTTAGTAGAAAGTCTCAATTTGAAAAGTGAGCCACAAAAAACGGGACAGAGAGAGCATTTCTTTTTCACATATTTGCATTGTTCAAAACCTAATATAGAGAGAGTGGATTTGATTGGAATTCATAAGAACTAAAAATTATGTATAATTTATATTTTTTATGCAAAAAATATAAAATTTTACACTTTTATCATTACATAAAATATTCAATGATTATGGATAATTCGTTTTTCCTAGTTAAATATAGGTTCCTAATCCACTCCCCCCCTCTCTCTATATATTATACTATAAGATTCATTTACGACATATGTAAAAGATGCACATGCTGAGTATAAATACTAGACAGTTATCATGAGAAGAGTTGGGCAATTTCATGAGTTAGATTTGAAAAGATTCTCTGGTGAAAGCATCTTTCCTTGGTGGATGAAACTGGAGAGCACCGAATTTGCAGACAAAGTACAACATTTAAAGGGTAAAGTACTGTTAGTTTAACTTGTTACTGGATGAGCAGAAATGCTTCAAGAAAAGATTAGAGAGAGGAGGAGGGAGATTTGTAGCTACATCTTTTGCATGACAGATTTCGTCATGAATCTTTTTTACTATATTCTATTACCGATAACTTGTGGGAATAAAATATAGAATCTCTGGCTTGTGATTGTAAGCTTGTAACAACCTAATTTTTTCAAAGAAATCTCAGACAGAGTTGTTGAGTTTGGTGTCTTCGCCCCACATCTTCTTCACCTGAACTTCTTGTCGGATTTAGATATTTTAGTTGATTTTAGGACATGGGTTTGAAGCAAGATTCTTGATTTTGTACAGGGTTTGAAGCAAGGAGGGATTTCATCATTCATGGCTGTGATTGGAGCAGAATGCAAGAAGGGTTTGAGAGGAAAAGCTTTGATTTTGATTGCTCTTCTTGTTCTTGCTTGTGGGATTGCTTCAGCCCAAGAGGAAATAGATCAAGATGGGCCCACTGGAGATTCTGAATCTGGTTTCTTGAATCAAAGTGGGGATTTGCTCTCAAAACCAGTTTGGCCCGTAAGATCCTTAATTTTTCTCAAATTCTTGATTTCTATTGTTGTCTTTAAGCAATTTGTTGATTCAAGGAAATATTGTTTGAAAAATTTTAGGATATTGGTTTTGATTGGAGAATTGTTGTTGGTACTGTGATTGGATTCTTTGGTGCTGCCCTTGGAAGCGTTGGAGGTGTTGGTGGAGGGGGTATTTTCGTCCCAATGCTTGTTCTGATTATCGGGTTCGACCCGAAAACATCGACAGCTATATCAAAGTGTAAGTGCAGTAGAACTAGATCAAATGATATACCAATCTCTAAAAGGGCCTAGATGATTTTGATTTTCTTGATTTTGTTTGGTTTTAGGTATGATAACTGGTGCTGCACTTGCTACTGTCTACTTCAACATCAAGCTTCGCCATCCTTATCTTGATCTTCCCATAATTGATTATGATTTAGCCCTTCTCTTCCAGCCAATGCTGATTCTTGGAATCAGTATTGGAGTCTTCTTCAATGTGATTTTGGCGGAGTGGATGGTTACTGTATTGCTCATAGTTCTGTTTACGGGTAACGAAAATTCGCCTAAGATATGGTGTTTTCTCTTCGATGAAGAGTGCTGATTGTTTAGTAATTTGGCAGCTACCTCAACTAAGGCATTCTTCAAAGGTGTGGAAACATGGAAGAAAGAAACAATTATAAAGAAGGTGGTCTAAAATGTGTAATTTCTTCATGTCTCTGATAATAATCTTAATCTGATCAAGATTGACTCACCTTGCAGGAAGCTGCTAGGCACTTTGAATCTGATTGTAAGTAAGATTATCAAAATCTTTATGTTTGTAATTTGTTTAAAATTCTATTTTTTTTTTGGGGTTAATTTCAGCACAAACTAATGGAAGTGAAGAAGCTTCGTACAAGCTTCTACCTACAAGTCCAACAAATGAGACTCAACTGAATCTCAATGAACAAAAATCATTTGAGGTAAGGAAACAAAAGCCTCAACAATCGAGAAAACATCGGTTTCTGAGGCTGATTGTTTGATTTTGTAGGTTTCAATTGTCAACAATGTACACTGGAAGAAGCTTGGTATACTCCTTTCTGTATGGCTAGTCATCTTCTTCCTTCATGTTTCAAGGGTATATCTTCAAATTACTCGTAACTTTCAAGATTTTCCGTTTTACGGATTTTCCTCTACCATAACACTCCCACCTTTGTCCAGGATTTCATGCCCACTTGCTCAGTCCCATTTTGGATAGTAACCTTATTGCAGGTACCTCTGAAAAACAAACTCCTTATTTTCAAGAATCGCGAAACTATTTAAACTCGAATGATATTCAAAAAACACCTCAAAACTCGGTGAATTGAGGGTGTGTATGTAAATAGTAGCCTTTTGGGAGCTCTATGGGATTTCCACATCTAATCATTCTTCTCTTTGTGTGTAGATACCGGTAACTATAGGAGCCTCCGGATATCAAGCCGTATGCTTATACAAAGGTTGGAGTGTGGTGGAATCCAAAGGAGAACCATCAATCAATTGGACAATAAACCAGTTGATTCTTTGTTGCTTCTGTGGAGTTTTAGCTGGTGTAGTAGGTGGCTTGTTAGGCCTCGGAGGAGGGTTCATTCTAGGTCCCCTGTTTCTCGAGCTAGGCCTTCCTCCATCGGTGCATCTCTTTCCTTCTCTTCTCTAACTTACTCCCTCCGTTCCATTATTTATGACTCCACAGTTCAACAATTCAACAATTCCAACTCTAATTTCTCAAGTTCTTGAATGCAGGTTTCGAGCGCAACAGCAACGCTAGTCATGGCATTTTCAGCTTCCATGTCGGTTATACAGTACTACCTCTTGGACCGATTTCCTCCAGTCTACGGTATTTTCTTGAAAAAACCACCATCGATTCTTTACCTCTTCTTCGTGCTAAAATTGTTCGTTTTTCGCTGCAGCGTTGTATTTTGTTGCGGTGGCTACCTTTGCTGCATTGGTAGGGCAGTTTGTGGTGAGAAAGATTGTTAGTCTGCTTGGTAGAGCTTCCTTGATCATCTTCATTCTGGCCTTCACAATCTTCGTGAGTGCGATTTCACTAGGTATGTCGGTTTTTTCGTTTTTTTCGTTTAGGCCAGCATTGTGGTTGAGAAAACAGAGCAAGTTATGGGGCTCTGGTTTTTTGGCAGGTTGGGTTGGCATAGCAAACATCATTGGAGATATAGATGGAGATCATTACATGTGGTTGGACAACTTCTGTGAATACAAGCATTAGTTGCTGCCTGAAAAAGATAGGCTTTTGCTTTTGTCTGAACATAATTTATGCTTTAAATCATGATGTGAAATTGTCCAGAAACAGTGAAATCAAAAGAGAAATATCAGTTTCCATGCAAAAAAACTACACTTTTGCCATTGAAAGGCATACTCTGTATCTTTCATTATAATGTGTGTATATATATCAATAAGCCCTAAAAAACAGAGTCTCTACATAAATCTTCTATAACTCATTACAAGAAGAGAAACTCCCACTTACTGGACTTGTTACAAACTAAATTCTATGCATTCGTGTGTTGATAAATCGCCTTCCAAGAATCCACACGGTTTGATCATAGTTCATCCTTGGACGCGGGTTCTTGAGTTTTCAAACTTTTGTTGATAAGCGCTGCCAATTCCTTCGAGCTAGACTTTGTGGAGAGATTGATCTGCATATGAGAAGTATTACAAGAAACAGAGCTCAGCTAAAGGGGTAGAGTTTACAAAAAAACAGAGCTCAGCTATGGCGTTGATTACCGGATTTAATTTGTCGTTGGCAGGGTAAAATAGTAGTGTTGGATACTCCTCAACCTGCAGTTTTGGATGCTCATTTGTTGAAGCATCTATCCTTGCAAAGACCAGATTCTCAAGCCCCTTGAAGTGCTTCGCGAGTTTCTCCACTTGCTTGCTCGTCATTTCACATGTGATGCACCACGGCGTGTGGACCTAAAGAAGACTCCATGCTCAAGAACAGAACCAAAACAAAAGCAAGCAAGAAAGAAACAGAGTACTCCCTCCGTCCCATTATTTCTAACTCATTTCTTTTCAGCACGAGTATTAAGAAAGTATGTGATAAAGTATACCAGTAGATGATAAAGTAGGAGAGAGAAAATGAATGAGATAATGATAGAATAGATAAAATAGGAGAGAGAAGATGAAGAAGTAAGACTGTAAGAGATAAGTGTATCAATTTTTTACAAATTGGGACCGAGTCAGAAATAATGGGACGTCCCAATTGGGAAAGCGAGTCAGAAATAATGAGACGGAGGGAGTATATGAAAAAAGTTGAACAAACCTCCAAAACTATGTTTGCAGGGGTGTTAAGGACTAATTCATCAAATGTCTTTCCCACTACAGCTAGAATGCTGGCATTTGTCTGCATGAATACAATTTGAATATATTAAAAACGCGTTCAATTTTTAGTAGGATGCTTAGAGGAACTCACAGTATCTCGAATGGTTTGGGATTTGTAGTATGGGGTTAAAGTCCCTATATGGAGGCCTTTACAGAATTCCTGCAAATGGAAATATATTTAAAGGTTGAACAAAATCATGCAAATTCAAAGAGGATAGAAGGAGATTATTACTTCAATGTTTCTTGATGTAAGATCAGATTCTAGCAGATACTTGGAGTTCATATTGTAGTCAAAAGCAACAACCTACAGAATGGAAAAACCGAACCTTGTAAAAGATTTAAACAAGAAAATTATAGAGGAGATAGCGAGATTTGCAAGAGAGTTTACTTGTGGATCATCCGACTCTTCTAGACCGAATAAAGTCAAGAAGGGCTTTGCAAGATTTTCCTCGCGGATATCTGCAGCTACAAACATCATCTGCAGTATCATAGGAAGATTTTTCAAGAGATGTGTGAAGATAAAATCGACGGTTAAGGGTAGTTGTTTGGAGTTTGGTAGACCTTTGACTTGAACTTCTTGGCAATTTCTTGTAAAGGCTTAAGAAGCTTCTGCAAGTCGTCTTCCTCAGCAAAGACATAAACCTATGAACATGGAATTGATATTAAAAAACTCTCAAAATTAAAACATATGAAAGTTGGAAAAGTATATGTACCTGGAGCTTGTTCGAACTGGAGTATACTTTAGCGGAGTTGATTTCAGTCATCACAGTAACTAATGGGAACTTGTTCTCCAAAAATTGCAAGATTTCGTCCGAACTGAAGTTTCCATCTATTAAGCCACAACCGTTGAGTCAGAAATTATTACACTAGAGTAACTAGAAACTCGAGAACAAAAGGGCCGAATAATTCTTTAAAAAACAGGATAATATATACTCTCTTTTAGAAGGATGAACAGATTACCAATTACTAAGTAATAACAAATTAACCACTTCAAGAATGAACTAAATAGACTCACCAAATGATGAGTAATGCTCTGGTTCGTTTTTCACGAGACCGAAGCAAGGTATAATTAGCTTTGCATTAGGGTACAATACTTTGGCAGCCTCTACGCTGCTTGTTTCCACAAATTGTATTTCATTATCAGCAACAGCAGCCTTTATGAATTCTCCGTGATGCGGTCCCTGAATATAACGAGGTTGAAGATACGAAAAAGAAATCAAGAACTATATATAGTTCAAGAGAATCGCGAGCCCTTTAACAAGTTCAACATATATTACTTCATCCGAAATAAACAGCATTCTGCAATAAATCAAGATTTCAACAGTTTCATACCTTGAATTTATCAAATAGGCCAACTGCATACATGGTGTGCTGCTTCAAGAATTCGTTTGCATCAGCTACCGAGTTTATTCTGATTACGGGTGACCCTGTTTTCTTCCTTGTCCATATCACGAATTCTTCCCTTTTTAGTCACCAAGAGAGCTCCATATCAGTCGAGGTTCACAAATGAACTACATTAATATGCATCTAGGATCTTGACCAGTATCATATATACTCAACCAATTAAGATAAACTAGTTCAATTGTCAATTTCTTTAGCAATTTCAGTTCATAGAAAAGTCAAAAACATAAAATCATCTTCTTTTCATTCAAGAATCTTGACCAGTATCATATGCACTCAAATCAATTAAGATAAACTAGTCCAAGAATTGCCAATTTCTTTAGAAATTCAGTGCATAAACAAGTCAAAAAACATAAAATCATCTTCTTTTCAACCAAGAATCTCGATCAGTATCATATATACTCAATGAATTCAGATAAACAAGTTCAAGAATTGCCAATTTCTTTACTTGCATAAACAAGTCATAAACCATAAAATCATATTCTTTTCAAATCAAGAATCTTGATCAGGATCATATATACTCAATGAATTAAGATAAAAATAGTTCCAAGAATTGCCAATTTCTTTAGCAATGCAACAGGTACAAGTCAAAAAACACTAATCATCTTTTCAACCAAGAATCTTGATCAATATCATATATACCCCATCAATTAAGATAAACTAATTCCAAGAATTGCCAATTTCTTAAGCAATTCAGTGCATATACAAGTTTTAAAAAAAAAACATAAAATCATTTTCTTTTCAACCAAGAATCTTGATCAAGATCTCATATACTCAATGAATCAAGATAAACTAGTCCCAAAATCTTCCAATTTCCTTAACAATGCAGTAGTTCAAGAACTCAGATTTCAACTCCATCAAGAAGAACTAATGCCTTCACTCAAGCACTAAAAAATCGAAGTCTAAAAGCCAAGAAACAAACACCTACGATGAAAATCCACCGGAGTAACTCTGAGAGCTGCCATTGGTAAACAACAACAGAGTAGGGAACCCTTTGATCTCGAGATCCGAAGCCGCATTCGGATACCTCTCGCCATCAATCTTGGCTAACAAAACCCTACTCCCCAAACCCTTAAGCAAATTTGCAGCCTCTGCAAATCTTGGCATCAACTCAGCACTTCTACTACACCACGGCGCATAACCCAACACCAACACAAACTCATTCTCCTCAATTACCCTCTTTGCGGTGTCGCCGTTTAGCTCCGTAACCACTCTCTGGGCCTTGCTCAAAACCTCGGATTTCTTCCCAAAATCTTTACCATCGAAGTGGGCCGTTGTGGGATGTGAGTTTTCTCCAATTTCTTGCTCGTCGTCTATCGCTATGAGTTCATCTATGCCTTCAAGATCGTCAGCTTCTTCATTTTGTGATAGAACTGCTGCAGCGGTGAGGAGGAGGAGGATTAGAGGGAGGGAGAGGATTCTTGAGTTGAATTTGGATTTGTACATGGTGGGTTTGAGTGAATTTACAAGATTCTTGAAGATTTGTTGTGTCAAGATTGGAACTTTGATCAAGATCTGGACTTGTGACTGTTGAATGTGAATGTATTAATGCGGCAACGTGCAGAAGTGTGAAGGGTTTAAAGATAAATAAAAAAGCATAAGATTAGCACGAACAAGCAGCCGCCAATCACGGCGGTGGCACATTTTTAGTCCGAAGATAGAAAGAGAAGTCCATTACTTCTCTAAGATATTGTTAATATATTTGAAATCTCAAGCGAGAAAAAAAATACACATTCTATTCCAATTAAAGGTTTAAACATAAAGGAGCAAGAACAGAGCATACTAAAGGAGGGAACTTTCACATATTTGTTTAAAAAAAGTTTAAGCAAGTATTAAGAATCGTATAGTTTGGGATAATGAAACATTTTCGATTGCTTAAAATTGTATTTAATCAAAAGTTGTTAGTTTTTACAATATTAAAAAAAAGAAAAAAACAACTTAATTTTAGAGAAAATAATTTTGCAAATATTCTTATAAACTATTTTTTAATTATTTTAAGAAAAAAAAGGAAAAAATACATTTCAAATATTGAAAAAATGTTTTCCATTAAAAAAAACTCAAAGCAACTGAAAAAAAAAATCAAAACAACTTATTTAAATTTTTCCAAATACTCCCTAATTTAATCAATCATTACATTAGAGTGACAAGAAATAGAAAATTAAAGGCAAATTCTTTTCAGAAAAAACCCAGAAAAAATTGTGCAGAAATTCTTCAAAAAACTTTCAATTCTTGGCAAATTATACAAAAGAGATTATTATTACAAAAAAATTCACATGCTGTACACCTCTTAGTTTTAGTTCCAACCCATCTTTCAAAATGAAAACTTTTACATTCCCTCATAATAAAAGAAAATTCTTGCATCAACTATCACAATTGGGACAGTTCATGATCAATTCAGCTGTATGTGCAAGAATCCTTCTTGAATTTGATGGGCTTGTTGCTAACAGAATCGATGATCACCGGACAAGACACCCTTCTCCGGTGCTTCATCGTCACCAATTTTCCGACCACATCGCCCCGTGTTCTGATTTCGAACTCCAACGTAAGAGGAACCTGAACCGCGCCTTCAGTACTGACTACGAGATTCGAACCAGCTCCGTATAAGGGGACTCTGGTTCCCTCTATGTGCACCACCACATTCTTATGACTCTTCCTATGTTGATAGTATTTCTTCAGCTGCAATTGGGAAAGAGTATAAGATTACAAATGTAGAGAATTGATTGTATAGGAAGAGATCTTCAGATAAGAAATAAGACAAAATCTGCACCTCTAAAAGATTTCTTATGCATGATCCTAATATGTTTTATGTTTGAGGGTAAAGATGTAAAATTATAGAATTTATGCATAAGATATAATATAATGATTATGCATAAACAAGAATTTGAAATTTGCTACCTCTCCTTGAGCAACTATGACATCTGAGTAGATGAGATTGACCGGAGTGGAACGAACATGAATTCCGTAGAATGTGGCTGGATTGTAAACGCTGATTCTTAAGGATCCGTTGAGATTCAGCATCTTTGTTATTACACCGGTGAAGTCTGAACCCGAGCCTACGTACATGTTGCTGACTGTCAAGCTCTGCATTGAACAATGCAATGTATAGTTTCAGCTACAAAGCTTTGTAAAGTTTTAAGGATAATTGAACATAGCTTTGTGAAGTAAAGAGGAAAAATAGGATTAAAAGATTCGGTATTTTAAAGAGGGAGGGCTTAGATAAAATGCAAGTTGCTTTCAATCAACCTAAATGATCAAAGTTCTATCCCACTTCAAGAATGTATACAGCCTGCTAAAGTTATGGAAGAAACAAGTCTACTCCCTTATTCTTCTCACACGATTCATATATCGACTAACACAACCCAACCACTCATATAAATCTTGATCCTTAGGCAAATCATGGGGTTCTTTGCTAATGTTAATGATAATTTCGAAGCTTTACTCTGTAATCAACACTAATATGTCCACATTTCAATAAATAATTTGGAGAAATTCACAAAAATATAAGAAACCCAACCACTTATATAAATCTTGATTGTTAGGCAAATCATGGGTTCTTCGCTAATTCTAATGATAATTACAAGGCGAAAACCGGGCTATTTCATCAACCACCAGAATACAAGTAAATCCAACCACTAATATAAATTTTGATCATTAAGCAAACCATCAAATTCTTGGCTAATTCAAATGATCATTACTATGCCAAAATTGGGACCATTTACACCGCAATATGAACACACCATATCTCCATATTTCGACCAATAATTTGCAGAAAATTCACAAAAATTCGCATTAATGTAAATCAATTTATGCCAAAAGATAGAACAGAGCATGAATTGACTTGACCAGTGCAGAAACCATGAGGACTTCAACTTTAGCAGATAACAATAAACCTCAAACAAATCAAACTCCAACCAACATACTAAAATCCCCAACTCCTCAATTTTCCACAAATTCAAATATCAAAATCAATCATTAAAAAATAAATAAAAAAAAAAAAAAAAACACAAAATTAGATGTAATAAAAACTCTACCTTAACAGCAACATCAGCTTTAAACCCCCTCCCAGCCCCCCAAATGATCAAGCAGAAAACGGTAAACAGCACAACAAACCCTAGCACCGCCATCGCCGCCTGGCACCGCCGCGTGTACGCCTTCTCATCGTCGAACTCGTCGTAATTCCCCTCCTCCACTATCACATTACACTCGGGCCACCCCTTATCGTTCCGCTTCCTCCCGCCCTTCCGCCCCGACGACGACCGGAATATCCCGGAGAACCGGCTAGCCGACGAGTTGCGGGAGTGGCGGCCGAACGAGGGGTGGGAGGGGGACTCCATGGGGCTGTTGAAATTCGGCGTTGCATGCATGGACGAAGACTTGTCGCCATCGTGGGAGTCTCGCGAGGGGCTCTGCACGTAGTAGACTTGCCTCTTTGGGGATCTTGATGGGGAAGATGGGGCCAGGCTTGTCACGTCGGATTCCGACTTCGCGTGCTGCATTTTTCTTTAATTTCTTCCTGTTGGGGAACAAGGGTTTCTATAAAACATAAAAATGAAATTTTTCTGAGAAATTGTTGAATTGAGAGAGAACGGAAATGCGACTAATTCAGAAAAAGGTGAGATAAAGAAACAATCAGAAAGTATTTCTCTCTAGGTTCCAAGCAAAATTGAGGGTGGGTGGGTGGGTGGGTTGTGTGCATGGGAGCACTGAGTGAAAGTGATGAAGTGGGTTGAGTTATGTGGTGTGGTGATGAAAGCAACAAGGAAAGGAGATAATTTGTAGAGGAGGGAGCCACATTTGACAGGTGTAGAGTCCGAGCCTCATGCCGGACCTGGCCCCGAACCTACGCGTTTCTTCTTGCTTTTGGTTTTGGAAGTGAGTGTCGGCAGCCACAAGTCACCATCGAAACTCAGTGGAGTTGTGGGCCCCTTTTAAATGATTATTTATTGTTCTATAAATGAATAAAAATAGGATTTTCAACAATCAGTGATGATTAATCGAGTATATATAATTGATGACGAGTTCAACGATATCAACTTCGTACCTAAAATAATTAATTTTTCCGTTTCACTAATTAAGTCTTATTATTTTTTAACACGAGAATTTAAAAAGTGAATAGAAAAAAAAATATGTGGTGATCCATTTGTTTAGAGTGGTTGTGTCCATTCATTTCTTTTCATTTATGGAATATGACTTATTTAGTGAGACACTCCGAAATAGAAAATGATACTCCCTCTGTCCCATAGAAAATGTCTTCTTTTTATGGGGCACGAAAATTAAGAAAATGAAATTGTGTAGTATATATTGTTTGATTTTTTGCCTTGTTAATTTTGGTCCACATATTGTTTATCTTTTTAAGAAAAAAACACTTTTTATGGGAGAGCTCGAAAAAGAAAACAAAAAACTTTCCATGGGACGGAGGGAGTATTTGATTAGTGAAACAGATGGAGTACTAGTATTGTTTTCTTGAAAAGTCAAATATATTATTATAACTCACTTCCTTCGTCTAGTTATTACTGTTCGGTTTTCCTAATTCAGCCCATCCGATATTATTATCATATTTTCAAAAATAAAAAATATTCATTTATATAGTTAAAACTCGATAAAGTAATAACTTTTGGATGGAGAAAAAATATTCATTTAACGAGGTTATTACTTTATCGAACATTATTTTAGTCCATTGACCCATATTGGGATCGAAAGAAATTATTATCTTAGCGAGATTATTACTTTATCGAATATTACTTTATTGAGGTTTAATAGTAGTTTTAAAATGAAGTGAACCATTTTTTGCTCAATACTCACCCTACATTCTTATAATCTCTCTCACTAATTCTATTATGCTCCGAAATCAAAAATTTATAATTTTTTAACTTTTTTTACACTTTAAATTATTTTTTCAATTCCAAATTAAAAAAAAAATTAATTGCATCAACTATGCATTAATAGAATTTGAATGAATTTTCATTCATTCCTGTCAACCATTAGTCGAAAATGTGTCCCTTATTTAGTACTCCCTCCGTCTCGGATGAAACGTCCTCTTTCTTTTCGGCGCAGTAATTTATGCGGTGTACTTTAGAATTAAAGAATGGTAGAAGTAAAGAATGGTAATTTATGGGTAGGTGTGTGGTAGTGAGTATGTTAGATTTAATATTATGGGTCCCACATAAAGTAATTAGATGATTAATTATTTCCAAAAAAGGAATAGGGGACGTTTCATCCAGGACGGAGGGAGTATAATTAAAACTCATAAAATAAAAACATAAATAAATTTTCTTAATCTTCATATTGAAAAGAAATAAGAGAGTAATAGCGGAACAAATGAAGTAATTTGTAAATCAAGAGTTATTTGCATAACATACTATTTTATTAATCAACTTGAAAGTTGAAGCACTATGGGTTTTATAATTTAGTAGGTTGGGTTTCAGTAATTGAAGTTTGGTTACACCAACCCTTGGGGTCCACAAGTTGTCGTCATTTCTTGTATGTTTGTTAATTCTTACTTCTTAGTCTTAGTTATATGCCAAATTTGAGTTGTCATTATTACCATACAATAATATTTAATCTTTACTATAATGATACATCATCCTAAGTATAAAAAATTTATGAGAAAATGAAATCGGGCAAAACATCATTAATAAGAGCAACTTCTTAAATTAATATTAATATCACTAATCCTCTACAACGTAAGTAAAAAGCACCAAAAGTGAATAAACACTTATAAATAAACCCCCCAAAGGCCAGGATTTCATAAAAGTAATTGAATAAAGTTCCGTTTGGAGAATTAGCTTAAATAAGTATTTATGTTATAAATGCTTATGATAATTGTGTACTTTATAAACTGATAAATGCTTAAATTGAATAAACTGATGCATTTGAATACATTGATATATAAATACTTAATTAGAAAAATAAAATAAAATATAATTTAAAAAATTATTATAGTGGGAATTTAATATGATATTTTTATAAATTATTCCTATAGGCTTATGAAAAAAAAGCCAAAAAAACTTATTTTTTTAGAATAAGTTATTTTCATAAACTTTTCAACAAACATACAAAAATACTTATTTTTTAGAATAATGCTGATAAGCTTTTCCGGCTAAGTTTTTCAAAATTCATGATGTAAATGATAGGCTGCCACGTGGGATTTGAATTAGGAGCCCATATATCAAGAAAATGAGAGTCGGCCCATATGATTTTAATGAGCCATTATGGATCCATAATCTTCTATTCAAACCCAATAAGAATATTCTATATGGAATATAGACTAGAAGAATCTAAATTTGACCGTTCAATAATTATTTTCTTTATTGATATTCCCGAAATTCAAGGAAGTAAAATAAGAACGAGTTATTTTGGCAAGATGCTTGTATTGAGCTGATCTTTCCAAGATTCTGGCAATTATTAAAATAAAAAATACCCTTTGAAAGGAAATAAATACTTTACCCTTCACCCTTTATCCCTAACATCGTTATTCTTAACTATGATGCAAGAAAAGAGAGTCCCAAAACATAATTAAGGCAAGAAAAGTCCGTAAAGTGAGGAGAAAAAGGGTTCTTGGAATATGTGCCACCACCAACCAAATGACTCCACACATGGAGAAACGCCCATACTTTAACAGATACGTACAGACACTGCTTACAAGGCTTTGAGTAGAGTATGACTAACTCCCTTCTTATATAAACCGTGCTTTTTCTAGATGAGTGAGAGAATAGGAGATTTTGCCTTCTGGGCTTCTCAAAGATTCAATCTTTAACTACCTAGAGAGAGAAGGAGGTGTTCTTGAAGTGGGATTTGAGTTTGGAGGAAGATGTTGGAAGGGAAGGCTTTGGTAGAGGATACAGATATGCCATTGAAGATGCAGATCAAAGCAATGGCATTTGCTTCTGAGGCTTTGGATCTGTATGATGTCATCCATTGCAAATCTATTGCTGCCCACATAAAAAAGGTGAGATTTTTTTCACTGGAGAAGTCTGTTTTCTGATGTTGGTTTATGTGGGATTTCAAGATTTTTTGGCGTTTGTGTGTTGGCAGGAGTTTGATAAAAAGTATGGGAGTGGATGGCAGTGTGTGGTGGGATCCAACTTTGGGTGCTTTTTCACACACACTAAAGGGAGCTTCATATATTTCACATTGGAGACACTCAACTTTCTCATCTTCAAAGGTGCTTCTTCCCCTTAAAAGAGAGAGAGGAGAGAGGATTTGGAAATTGTAGAGAGAGAAGGTGCAGTGGAGCCAATGTCACACTAGTGAGATGGAATGTTAGAAGAACAGAGAAGGAGAGAAAATTGGTGTTGGTTTTCTTTTTAGCTTTTGTATTGTTGAGGAACTCCTTTTGATGATCCTCAGATGTAGAAGATTAGGTTGAGCAAATTTGATGTAATGCTCTGCCAGGCTTTGTTCATGAGGGACAATCTCAAATCCTATCAAAGAAAAGTTGCAACTAACAACTAGTTCATCCGTCCCATTTGAAACAATATGTTTCCATTTCTGCCGTTTTTCAAAAAAGGAAATAACTTTAAAAAAAAAATTACAATCTTTTCTCTTACTTTATTTTTTTCTCTTTCATATTTATCATTTATCATCATTATATTACTCATTTTTTCTTAAATACTTTATTATTTACTCTCACTGTCTCACTCGTCATTCTCTTACTTGATCACCTACTTTTTTCTAGTACTTTATTATTTATTTTCTTAATTCTCGCGCAAAAAAGAACGGATCGTTTGAAACGGAACACAGAAAAACTTGATCAAGACAAATCAACACATTATATTTAATAGCAAAAATGATAATCGAAATCCATCATCAGTATCCTCAAGTATGAAAAGAGTAAAATGGATCAAGATTGTCAAACTCAAACCACAGGAGTTAGCAGAGGCTTGCCTGAGAAGTGAGCTTCCAGATTCTGCACAACAAGGTCAGCCATGTCTTTACGCGTTTCCACGGTGGCGCTCCCCACGTGTGGCAACAGGACGACATTTTCAAGGCCAAGGAGCTGCTCGGGCACATTAGGTTCCCTCTCAAATACATCAAGTCCAGCGCCACCAAGACGGCCCTCAACGAGAGCTGAGACCAGTTCCGGCTCATAGACATGGGGTCCCCTTCCGATGTTGATGAGAACTCCCTTCGGACCTAATGCATCGATCACTTCTCGGTTGACAATGTGAGTTGTTTCTGGTGTCAGCGCACATGATATTAGTAGGATGTCGCTGTTTGAGGCCAACTCAACGACGCTGCTGTAGTAGTTGTAGTTAGTGTTGAGTTTCTCGGATCTTGAGTAGTAGCTGATGGGGCAGTCGAATGCCTCTGCTCGCTGAGCAACTGCTGAGCCGATTCTGCCAAGTCCTATTATGCCAATTCTTTTACCGCTGAACTGCATGGCCACGACTACGTATCAGTTATCACTATCAAAGACCAACATGCCACTAAGGGAAGTAAAACCCAAACTACACAAATGTGAATGATAAAGATTATGAAACCTGCAACAGCAGTAATCAACAGTATATGTGCCCAAAAACATGCTAAATTTAACTACTAATGTCTTCACGTAGATGCTTTGAAGCAATTCTGCATGACTCATGGTTATGCAAAGAAGTAGCTTAATCAATTATTATGAAGTGAAACAGGGCAGCCAAGAGCAGGGAAATTTCTCTTATAGTCACGACTTATCGAAGTCGCATTAAGATTTCAGAATATTTGAAAATGCTAATAGTAAGTGGAGTAGAAGGTGGTTCTGATTCTAGTTAGACTACATTATTACTAAACAAATCATGCAATGGAATATGCATTCCTTCCACCATTGAAAAGAAAATTAAGAGAGTTTTTGACGATAAACGGATACCTAGACTCAGATAGAATAATATGCAGATGAAAATCAACCAAGGAAGAACTCAAGAAGGATACATAGGTTTCTCCTAGTTAACCATCTTGAAATAGACAACACATAGAAAAGCAAGTCATCTAAGATCACTATGAAAGCACTTAAAAGAAATCAAAACTAAGAATGCAACATCTATCATTAGAATTGCCAAAAAACAAATAAAGTGGAATTATCACGGTTAACCATCAGAAGCAACTTCCTATGATTGCACTGAAAACTCCAAACAGTACAAACTACAGAGAAATCAGATAATTTACTAAAAAGATGGAGAACTAAGCAGAAAACTGTTCTTGATTCCCGATTCAATCTAACCTAAAAGCAAAACTAAGGATAATCATCCAGCCCACAAATCTCCAAAATCGAATGCATAATAACACAGAATTTAACGTCCTAAGTAAATTCATGAAATCCAAATAATTCAAACCGGGAGGAGCGGGCGCAGAAATTACAGCATACCTTCGTCGTCAACTTGAAGTCCCCCAATTTCCAATCTCCTCTCCTCACATACTTATCACACGCACAAATCCGCCTCAGAACAGCCAGCATCAACCCGATCGTCAAATCCGCCACCTCACCCGTCAGCACATCGGGCGTGTTGGTAACCCTAATCCCCTTCTCCTTACACTTGACCAAGTCAACCTTATCCAGCCCCACGCTAAAGCTCGAAACTATCTCCAATTTCGGCAGCGCCTCGATCAGCTCCGCGTCAGCACCGACTGTGGAGCTCCCAACCACCGCACGGATCGACTCGCCGTGCTCGGCCAGAAACTCGCCCTTCTCCGGCTGAGTCCAGTAACGGAACAGCTTGAACCGCTTGTCGAGCTCCTGCTCCAAGTACTTGTTAGTCGAGAACATCATGAGAACGCCGATCTCCTCCATTTTTAACAGCGGCGGCGGTGGCGCGGGGAGGGAGATGGGCAGGTGGCGTTTGAGAGTGGTAGTTGGAAAATTGTGGGAATGGTAGAAGCCGTTGGTTGGTTGGTTGGTTTCTTATAGAGAAGAAGGCGGCACGTGCTCGGCTCGTTGCAGATTAATACCTTAATAACGGTCACTTAACTATTGCTTAATCTCTCATTAGTAGTTTTATTTTTAAATAAAAGTGTATAATATCTAATATTATTATTATTTATTTCCTTTTTTAAGGTTAATGTGATTTACATATTCTGTTTAATTCATGTGCATTTTGATTAATTACTGTACATGTTTTTCTCATCATAAAAATTATACAACTAATTTTTAGCACGTGTGTGTTAGTGCGGTTAATGCAAAAAATTAGACAAGAAAAGTAGAAGTATATAATGTGTAATATTACTAGTATTTTTTTGAGAGCAAGAAAAGTAGAAGTATATAATGTGTAATATTACTAGTATTATTTCCAGTTTAAGATAATGTGATTTACGAATTTCGAATAACAATTGCAATTTTTCTCAATCTAAAAAATACAAAATAGGTATTACATAAACCTATTTCATGTGCCCATTTATTACAACCGTTTATGTAAAAATTAGACAAGAAAAAAACTAATCCCAAATAGCACAAAAAAATCATATTTGGAGAAAAATTAACAAACCTTCTCTTGTGTTTGTAATGTCTAATTCTTCCATTTCCTTCTTCAATCTACACCTCACATTCCTCCACCATTCCATAACTAAGCAACAAAAAACAAAAAAGGAAAGAGAAAAACAAAACAAATCCCAACCAATCCCAACAAACAAATTTTTCTCGTCCCATTCTCCCTCTCTTCATCCCTCTCTCTCTCTCGAAGGAAGGAAAAATCATCTTAATGTGTTACGCTAATGATTTGATCCACATGCATCCATCCATGCATTAGCTTGAGCAGTAAACTGATAATGGTTCGAGCCATGGAGGAGGAAGATCAAGAAAGTTCTAGATCATCGAAGCTTAGCCGGTTCAGAGGCATGCTGGAGAGCGGCGCCAGCAAGTTCCGACGATCCCTGAACGAAAACAACATACCGCCTATCGAAGACGACAACGCAGCAAAAGCCAACGCCTCTGCTCCTTCAACCGATGAACAAAGCCAAAGCCAAAGCCAAAACCAAACTCCGCCACTGTCAAGGCTAGCCGGAATGCTCAGCAGGACGGACAACGTCAAGTGCCGGGCCAGTGCCGATGGGGAGGCCAAGCCTCGGGCCAGCGCCGACGGGGAGGCCAAGCCCAGGGCCAGCGCCGACGGGGAGGCCAAGCCCAGGGCTAGCGAAGGAGACGCCAAGCCGCCGCCGCCCGCCACTCCTCCCATCACCAGGAGGGTCCCTACAGGCAAGAATCAAGAATACATAACTTTTTTTTACTCCCTCCATCCCATTAGAAATGACAAGTTTCTTTTAGCCACGAAAATCAAGAAAATGATATAGATTGTTTGACTTTCTAATAGTTAAATGTGGTCCATAGAATCTTTATCATTTTGTTATTGTGATGTTGTAGATACGGAAATGATGAAGGAGAAGTTCGCGAAGTTGCTTTTAGGCGAAGATATGTCGGGTAGAGGGAAAGGCGTTTCTTCGGCTTTGGCTTTGTCGAATGCGATTACAAACTTAGCAGGTATGTGGGATTTTGATTGAAGAATGTAGTGAAGAATCTGAGCATGACCCATGATCAAAGTTTGGATCTTTAAGAAGAATGTCTGCAGTTTGAATATCAAGGATGGATAAAAAGTGTTTGTATGGTTAAAAATTGCAGCTTCTGCATATGGAGAAATGAAGAAATTGGAGCCAATGGCGCCAGATACAAAAGTAAAGTGGAAAAAGGAGATAGATTGGCTTCTATCTGTCACTGATTATGTTGTGGAGTTTGTTGCTGTTAAGCAGAAGAATAAGGATGGCTCCACTTTTGAGGTCCGTCCTCTCTCTCTCTCTCTCTCTCTCTCTCTCTCTCTCTCTCTCTGATTAACATTTCAAGAAAACAGAGTTGATGATGATTCTTTCTCTTGCAGGTGATGGCTACAAGGCAGAGGAATGATCTGCACATGAACATTCCTGCGCTGAAAAAACTTGACACAATGCTTCTTGTTAGAGCAAATCTTATCTTCTTAAACTTCAACATTTCTTGAGGCTTCAAAAGTTTATAACTTTTCGACCTGTTCTTCCTGAACAGGATTGTCTGGACAACTTCAAGGAGCCACACGAATTCTACTACGGATCGAAGGATGATGACAAATCGGACAAGGAGGAAAGGAACGACGACAAATGGTGGATTCCGGTACCAAAGGTTCCCAAGAACGGTTTATCCGAGAATACGCGAAAATGGCTGCAGTATCAGAAGGACTCTGTAAATCAAGTACTTAAAGCAGCCATGGCTATAAATGCTCAAGTTCTAAATGAGATGGAAATCCCAGAAAGCTACATCGAAGCTCTTCCTAAGGTAAACAAGAAAAGCTTGATTTCATTTCATAGAATTCGAGTTTTTTTTGCTTACTATGTGGTTATATTCATATATACACAGAATGGGAGAGCAAGCTTGGGAGACTCAATATACAAGATGATCACAGAGGACTTCTTTGATCCGGACTATTTGCTTCAGTCCTTAGACTTATCATCGGAGCATAAGATAGTCGACCTCAAGAACAAGATTGAGGCGTCGGTGGTGATATGGAAGAGGAAGATCAATGCTAAGGATACTAAGTCTTCGTGGGGTTCGGGTGTGAGTATGGAGAAGAGGGAGCTTCTAGAAGATAGAGCGGAGACTGTTCTACTCATAATCAAGCACCGTTTTCCGGGCATAGCTCAATCTGATCTAGACATCAGCAAGATAGAATACAACAAAGTAAGAAATCACCACTCGCCGCTTTTCTTGATCTATGTATAGGATTGAGTGATTTTCACCTCTGCTCTGCTTTTTCTTGATCTTGAAGGACGTGGGCCACGCGGTTCTTGAGAGCTATTCAAGAATCTTGGAGACATTGGCCTTCACAGTCTTGTCTAGAATAGAGAATGTGATGAGTGCTGATGCTCAAGCAAGGGAGTCGTCGAGTGCGGAGAAGACGAAATCCTTGAAGGAGAGAACCGTATCTGATAAAATCACTAAAGAAGAAACGGAAAGTGAGACGCCCAACTCAAAAACATTACTTGACTTCATGGGGTGGAATTCGGAGCAGGGCGAGACGGATGGGAAGAATGCCAACGATGAGAATGCAATGCTTACCAAACCGGAGAATGCCATGACGAATAAGAAGCTATCATACATAGACAGGCTAGAGATTTCGAGAAGCCCAACAGCACGCCATTGAAACGAGTCCAATTGCATTCAACAGGTTATGTATATACAAAAACGTCGAAAGCATACAAAAGTTATGCTTTGCAAGTAGCAAGCATGGGTAGGTTGATTGGAATTTATCAAGTACTTTTAAATGTCCGACGAGTCATATTAATGACTCGTGTTTACGGATAGCAAGGTGTAGTTATTGAATTTTCATGTTGATTATGGTTGAATGATGTATTCATGTTAAAAGACTTTACACTTAAAAGCAAGATTATAGAAACATTAAAAAGGATAGCATAGAATGAAGAACAAATTTCAAGATTTAATGATGATTAACATTTAACAGTGTGAAGAGTAGGTTTGAGATTTACTTACAAAGCTGTTGAAATCACAGACCAACCACAACAGAGAGATTTTAAAATCTTAGACGATACGGAATTAGATTTTGCCACGTGGCCCGGGCTTAGGTGGAAGTTGAGGGACTTTGACTATAGGCAGAACATCTCCAGTTGCTTGGGAGCTCACATAAGCAAGTGTGGCGCCTCCTCCAATTATCAAGAATTTGAGCAGCAACCTCTCTTGGTGAAAGGGGCGGCAAATGTTTCGAAGAACTTGCTCTGCAGATATGATGAAAATGTTGAACAAACTTAATAGTCACACAAATAGGTTAACTTTCTTGATTACCAATATAATGCTGGTCCATTATACATTCTTGAATTCTTTACTATTCATAAAGATAAGCTAACCACAAGAATGCTCCCAAGTATTCACTATTTAGCAAAATAAAGATCGAATCCTTATAATGATTAAGGTCGGTCTAGAATATGTTTCTTGGATATCAATATAGTTTGACACCATTGTAATGCTGCTCCATCCATGCCTTTTGAAAGTAATACATTCTTGAATTCTATGCTTTTCATAAAGATAAGTATTTACTATTTAGCACAATAAAGATCGAATTTTTACAATGATTAAGTTTGGCAACAAGAGTTATGAACACTTGAAACTTAGCAAGAAGTTCTAGCAGTGAAGGGAATGGAAAGGAACCATATTATACCTGAAGCGAGTTGTATGGAGAAGGCGCGTCTGATCCGTACAAGTCCCATTGCCCGGTGGTGTTGCCGATATCCTCCAAATCGAAGTAAACACTCTTGTCACCATACTTTGCAACCACACCACCACTCCTACAGAACAATTTCAAATAAACCAACATTACAAATTTGGAATCCATATATTGATATATGAGTGAAGAACCTTCAAGATTCCTCTTTCTTAACAACGATGTCAATGAATAGATACAATACCTATCCCTACAGAAATCAATCTGCTTTGATTTTTTTTTTTTTTTTAACCCTACACTCTTTTCTCCTCAATTACCCTCAAATTAAAACTCAATGTGAAGACATTGATGCACATCCAACCTAGTATTAACATTCTCAACATTTCCCATGACCAAAATCGTAATAATCTGACCAAGAAAGTTCAATCTTGCATAACTCTTTCTCTGGACAATCGAAATACAATAGAGTCATAAACAATCAAATTCTATCAGTCTACAAGTAATCACCTGTAGTTGGTGGGCTTGAAGTTCACGCGAGATGTCTTGACATGGAGTTTAGTTCCGGAGATAGAGCTTCCGGCGAGGCCCTTAACGGCGGTTGGCTGGGCGGCGGCGATGGCCAGGGAAACCATCTTTTCGGGTAGAAACTGAAAAAACTACTTTGATCTTATTTGGCAATTAATTGTTTTTTTATGTGGCTTGATTGGATGCCGTTATGACACGTTGTTTTTTGGTCAAGAGAATCTTGAATCCCATTTTCCTTTTTCTTTGTCATTAATAATGAGAAAATTTTGCAACAGTTATTTAGGTGTGTATTAGATAAATTCCATACTCTTATAAAACACACGGAATTATAAAATATTTGAAACTAAGATTCGATTTGGCAAAGTTTATTTATAGCTTATTTTAACTTATTTTAAAAAATAAATATTATATATGTATTTGGAAGAACTTATAAAAATAATTTATTCTAAAAAACAAAATTTATAGGAATATCTTATTAAAATAAATTAATTTTTTTAACTATATTTATTAATTAAGTACTTATTATATAAAAATGTATCAAAGGTAAATTATAAGCATTTATTATATATTATAAAAAAAATAGATTATAGATTAATAGATTATACCAAAGGTAAAAATGTATCAAAGGTAATTAAGTATTTATTATATTACTTAATTAAGTACTTATTATATTCCAAACGAAGCCTAATTATAGATTATTAGTGAAATAGAACTTATAATCTTTTATTGGCAAAACATACCATAACGACTATAGAATTTTATCAACTCTAAAAGGGTTTCAAAATTGAAAATCGGAATTTATTTTTGAGCGATTTTATCCTTCAACTCTCAAACAGAAAAAAAAAAAGTAAAAAAAAAAAAAAAAGAAAGAAAAAAAAAAATAAAGAAAGATGGAAAGGAAAGGAAAGGGAAAAATAGGAAGAAAGAAGGTGAAGGAGGAAGAGTAAATGAAAGGAGAAAGGGGGGGGCACCATTCTTCATCACTCCTATCCAACCCAAAATCAAGAATGCTTCTAACAGCCCCACCCAATCTCCAATTCAAATCCCTCTCCCTCGCCACCCCCTTCCTCCATGGCGTCATCACCCCCACAGCCCTTCTATTCACACGCGCCACCACCTCTCTGTCCGTCCCACCGTCCCCCGCCGTAATCCCCGTGATCAGAGCAATGAGGACGCTACAGGGCAAAGTCGTCTGCGCCACCAGCGACAAGACGGTCGCAGTGGAGGTTGTACGTCTGGCCCCACACCCAAAGTATAAGCGCCGCGTGCGCAAGAAGAAGAAGTACCAGGCCCACGACCCCTTGAACCAGTTCAAGGTCGGCGACTCCGTACAGCTCGAGAAGGGCCGACCCATAAGCAAGACGAAGACATTTTGGGCGGTCCCGGTTCCGGTTCGGACCGGCTCCAAACCCAAGGCGGATGCGCCGCCGCAGGAGCTGGGGATTCCGTTGGAGTCGGAGTTGGAGCGAGTTTAGATGTTCTTGATTTGGTTGTGAAAGTTTTAGTATTTCTTTTCTTTTTTGTATGGCTTAAGCGATGCAAGAATCTTTTGTTTATTTGGAAATTGTGAAATCTTGATAATGTTGTGTACTTTTGTTGTTCTTTCTGCTTGTGTGGTTTTTAGTGTTGGTGATGATTTGATTTGTGCGAGTGTAATTATTTTTCTTGGTAATTTCTTGCTCTGAATTCTGATTCTTGGGTTGTTTGATTTGAATCTTGAATTTCATGATAATGCCATGACTATGAGGCAAATTCTTGAAATTGGTAGAAACAAAATTCAAGAATGGCTTGGAATGTTCTTTGTAAAGATTTATGCAGTGAAGAATTCACATTAATTGGACTTAAGATTGCATGATCTTGGTCCCATTTGCTGTAAAAACACGAACTTCCCTCAAAATGGACAATATCATAGTAATATGAAGATTAAAGGTATATCCCCTGGTTTGATCTTCTTGATTAGTTTTTGTAGGAGTGTTGATGGAAATAAAGGCATGCAAAGAAGGCATATAATGTCTCAAAAGCTATTCTTAATCTGCATAGAATGTACAATCTCACACAAAAATGCTGTCTTTCACCATACTAGCATTAGCAGTAGTATTAGCATTCTTTTCATCTTTTTGTGAAGGGAAGAATGCTAATATAATTTTGCTAATACTACTACTGTGGTTCATCTCATAACTAGTTACTAATCACTTCAATCTTCAATCTTCACACTGCAAACTGCTCTTTATCTTCTTCACTGTGCAGGATATGAGAGTCTTAACTGAGTCTACCGACTCAACAGAAACTTTCGCCGTCGCTGAGCTGCTAATTAGTATTTGGAAGGCCATAGTAAGCAAAGAGCCTCCTTCTGAGCTATTCTCCTCTTGCCTAGAAGTGATCACCAGAGGCCTCGACTCGATCCCATCAGGGAGAATTGAGAAGCCAGAAGGCAGAACAGCTGTGTTGCTAGAGTCACAGCCTGTCATCACTTCTTGCATGCCGTTGATCTCCACAGGTGCGTAGATGATCATTGATTCATACGCGTTTGTACTACTATCTTGAAGCAACCACATTTTGTGCTTATCGTTTTTCATTGCCTATTAGTAGAAGTTAAGATTAGTAATATGTAAGTGAAAGTTATGCTTATTTAATGTGGGAGAGGGCTAACTTAGACTACAATAAAGTAATTACTTTGGAACATAAAAAATATTCGTTTAACGGGATTATTACTTTATCAAATATTATTTTAATGCATTGACCCAAGTTGGGATTGGAAAAAATTATTATCTAAACGAGATTATTACTCTATTGAATATTACGTTATCGAGGTTTAACTGTAATTAGTAACTTACCATGATTGTGACTGCATTTCCGCGGTCTTTCCCTTTAGCTAAGCTTGCTACGGTTTGTACTTTGCTTCCATTAGACATGACATCCCACTGTGATTTTTTTCCCAGAAAAATCAGTCAAAAAACAAGTTAAACTAGTGGTGATTTTGGACTGTGAAAAGTTTGAACTTTGAACCTCGTTTCTACGGTTTTCGTCTATTAGGAAGTCGAACAAGACATGGTGAGGAATGGGCAACCAGAGCGAAGAAACGGCTGAGAGAATCGTCCCAATCGGCTCTCCCACGTCGTTTTGGTTCTTCCTTGTAGCCACTCTGATTTCATCTCCACCATTTGTGGTGATTTTATTCCATGAATTGAAGGTCGAGTCACTTACGGCTCTGCAGAAGCTTCTGTTCATTCTCTGTGCTAATTTCAGTATGCTTTTCCTCCCAGCAAGAGTAGCCACACCTAAAATATAACTCAAATCTCAAAATTTTTTAGGGCAAAATTTTGATGGAGTTATTAGTTTTGTTACCATTTGAGTCTTTTGTCGGAACATTTGTTGCTACAAGGAAGACAAGCCTATCACACTGCTGCTGCAATGTGGAGAGCCAGTGCTTTGCTCCGAATGCTAGGCCGGTGTTGATTACGGTTCGGTATAACGAATGGACTGTACTTCGCTGGCATTCCAAGTGCTCCACCCAAGTAACCTAAGAGAAAGACTAACAATTTGTAAGTATGTCAGTTTCTTGCTAATATGATCAACTTCAATCTCTTACAAATTACAACCTTACAATGGCCATTTGATTTGTCTTCAATGATGCAACCTGATGGCTTCTTTCTGCATTTCTGATCGATGTTGTCGAGTGAGAGATCCACGATTGCCCAGTGATGCGCGCTTATTTTCTTGCTGTATCGGACGAAACGGACTTCTCTTGTGGCGACTAGTGGGGTCAGCATTTGGATCTCTGCAAACATCTATGCAAAAACAAAAGAAATGCTTCAAACATACATACTCTATGTTATGAATTATGAATTTATCATCATTAGATTATTTTTGCGGATTTTGTTACCAGATGAGCAGCTCCGTCTCTATCCGAACCGCCTCCATTGGAGATAACATCAATTGTGGCTGCTTTTGTGATCAAGCAAGGGAAAAGCTCCTTCCATTGATCCTACAGCCAAAAAGGTAAACATTTCATTCAAACTATACTATGAATTTATATGATATGAATTCATAATTTCATATAATGACATAAGGGATATTTACCGCATCCATGAAAGTCTGCACAAGCCAAGGAAGATCAACAAAGATAAGTGCAGTCTCTCTTGAGGCCTCTATACATTTCATTGGCTGCATATTTGTGTAATCTTCAGCACAAAATTCTTTTCGATACTCATCGTAGTTGAGTATTTCACGCCCCGTTTCGTAGCTTCTTAACCACAAAGGCTCACCATGACTAGCCATCTTTCTTAGCTCATCAACTCCCCTATTAACAGCATCCATAACACGCGTTTTTTCAAGGCCCGAATGTATACTGTAGAATTCGATTGAGCTTCTGTTTTCTTGATCTTTGCTTGAAGGGTAGGAAGTGGAGCTTCTGGGAGATGCTTTATCAATGGCTGATTTAAGTTTTTCAACCTGCAAGGTTGAGTTTTTGCGTGTTTGAAATAAGGTAAATGAAAAAAAAAAAAAAAAAAAAAAAAAACAATCTTGAAAAACAGAGGATTTGCATTATACCTCTGCTTTGAGCCTAGCATTTTCAGTTCTGAGATTCTGATCTTCACTGCCTAGAACTGCATCTAAATTAGGGCTAGCAAATCCACATTTGGGGCAAGATTGCTTCTTCATGGACTCTCTTAATGATCTATTTTCTTCATGAAGTTTGTCTATTTCGGATTTCAGTAAGGAGTTTTCGTGGCGCTCCTGTATAGCCTGCATAACAGCGGTTCAATTCAACAAAAGCTTCGTTTTACGGGCTATTGCACAAGAGCATGTTGAATTTACCTTAATTTGGGTTCTACGATTTTGGAACCAGAACTTGACTTGCCTTGGATGAAGGCCAAGTTGCTTGCTCAGCTGCTGCCTCTGCTTCTCATCTGGATGAGGAGACTCTTTGAATAACCTGCAAATTGATCAAAATCCAAATTATTTTTTCCCATCATTTTTTAGCTTTAAATTACTTAAAATACTACCCCTCCTTCTCATTAGTAACTTTTTTGGGCACATAAATTAAAAAAGTAGTGTTTTGTGGTGTATATCATTTGACTTTGGAGTAGTTAATTTTTATCCACATATTCTTTGTTTTTTAAAAAACAAGACATTTATAATGAGACACCTCAATAAGGATTACACGACGTTACTAATGGGACGAAGGGAATGCTAAAATTAAAGAGGCATTTGCTCAAATAGCCCAAATCACTATAAAAAAACACAAATGTAACCAAGCCTTAAATTTATATATACAAAATAGTCATTTTATCCCCCTTTCCTCATAAATCACATCGTTTTGGGCCGATGATAGTTCCTGAGGCGGGACGATGGCCTGCAATATTTGAGAGAATCAAGATTCCAATCAAAGAGATTGGAAGGTTTTTGTTTCACCATCAACCTTTGATTCATACTCTCGGCCCCTTCTCAACTCTCGTCCATTTTTAATTGTTTCTTATTTGACCAGACAAAACAAATAGAAAATAATTGATAATAATTGATATTTGGCAAATAGACCAAACAAATAGAAAATAATTGATATTTGGCAATTATATGTATATAACAAATGATTACATTTGTATTTTTTTATAGTAAACTTGACTACATTCGTATATTACCAACACTAAAATTAGACTATATGATAATATTGAAACTAGTAGACATAGGATACAAACAAAGTCCCACATCCATGTCAGCCAAAACTAAAATATCATAATATAATATCTACTTTCCTTTCAGAGAAATTGACATCTTCGGACACCTTTGTCCAACTGAAAACAACTCTACGCCCATCAAGAAAAACGTGGTACAAAAATATACACTAAATTAGCTTATTTCAGATCTTGTCTTAATCTTAATTATTCTTGTCTTTTTGAAGGTGTTCTTGATCCACTTCTGAATTAATTTAATTTTGCGAAATCATACCAAAATTCAATTTTTATATATAATTTTTCAATTTTTTTTGTTTTAGTTCCTCACCCGACGGTAGAAATCATTTTATACGTATTATAAGATTATAATAACAAAACAAACAAACACATAGATATAGTGTAGATAAATAGAGTCAATTGTTAAAATAACACTCCCAAATTTTTTTTTCAAAAATAATTATCAAATTAACAATCTTTTTGCCACCTATACACTTATTCACTAAATAAATATCTACATGGAAAATAAATTTTATTTTTGCATTTAATTTTACTATTAAAAGAATAAAACATAAAAAAATATTTTTACTTTTAGTTAGAAAATACGAAAAAATATATTCAATAACAAAGCAAATAATAAATATATTTTTATTATTTTTATTTGAAAAATACCGGAAAAAATTATTTCCAACCTAATTGTATATTTTTTTATTTGTTACGTAATTAAAATAATAGAAACATAACAAAGTTCCGTATTTTCATATTAATTTTTTTTTGCTTGAAATATAATTAAATATAAATTAAAGAAATAATTTTTTTTATATTTAAAAACACGGCACACTTACAAAATAAATAAAAAATTAACAAATATATTTTATCCATTTTTATTTGAAAATGATATTTTATTAATAAAGTATACTGCTTTGTAATTAAGTAAATGTATTAAATTAAAAATAGGCAAATTTGATTTTTTAGTCCCCAAAGTATGGTCTTTTGAACAATTTGGTCCCTTATTTATTTTTTTAGTTATTTGGTCCTCAAACTATGAAATTTTGGTCAATTTGGTTCTTCCGTTTAATTTTCCGTTAGTTAACCGTTAAATTTTTATTTTTTTAATTAAATAAAATAAAAAGGGTATTTTCGGAATAATTTTTTCGAGGACCAAAACATCCAACTTATCGAACATTGAGGATCAATTTGGCCAAAAAATTTCGTTACTTAAATTTTTCTAATATTTTAGTAATTTTATTTTTTAAGAGCCAAATACAACAATTATAATATTTTTCTCAAACTAATAGTTAATCATGAAAATTAAAATAAAAATATTATATTAATAAAAATCATAGGATACTTTTTCTTCAAATACAACATAAGTATTTATGATTAACTATTAGTTTTTCTTACATAACGAATTTTAAAATACTTTCATTAATATAATATTTTTTTAAGTAATAAGTCTTTATTACACTAAAGTTGTTTGGAATAGGTTTTATAAGAAATTTCTAGCTACTTATGCTTAAATTTGCTTAAAAGTTCATTTTAACAAAAGTTGTTAAGTGTTTGCCAAAAATATATATATATATATATATACATATATTTTTATACACTAACGAAAAATTACTAAAATATTAAAAAAATTTAAATAATGAAAAAATTTATATATAAATATATATATATATATATATATATATATATTTGGCAAACACTAACAACTTTTGTTAAAATGAACTTTTAAGCAAATTTATGCATAAGTAGCTAGAAATTTCTTATAAAACCTATTCCAAACAACTTTAGTGTAATAAAGACTATATATTTTTGAAAAACACTAACAACTTTTGTTAAAATGAACTTTTAAGCAAATTTATGCATAAGTAGCTTGAAATTTCTTATAAAAACTATTCCAAACAACTTTAGTGTAATAAAGACTTATTACTTAAATATATATATATATATATATATATTTTGGATCATATTTTATAGCCCAGTGACACAATTTATCGAACATATTACTATAAAATATGATCCCAAAAAATATATAATTTTTTTTTTTGACAAACACTAACAACTTTTGTTAAAATGAATTTTAAGCAAATTTATGCATAAGTAGCTAGAAATTTCCTATAAAACCTATTCCAAACAACTTTAGTGTAACAAAGACTTATTACTTAAAAAATATTATATTAATGAAAGTATTTTAAAATTCGTGATGTAGGAAAAACTAATAGTTAATCGTAAATACTTATGTTGTATTGAAGAAAAAGTATCCTCTGATTTTCATTAATATAATATTTTAATTTTAATTTTCATGATTAACTATTAGTTGGAAAAAAGTTTTATAATTGTTGTATTCGGTTCTTAAAAATAAAATTACTAAAATATTAAAAAAAAAATAAGTAACGAAAATTTTTGGCCAAATTGATCCTCAATGTTCGATAAGTTGGATGTTTTGGTCCTCGAAAAAATTATTCCGAAAATACCCTTTTTATTTTATTTAATTTAAAAAAAATTAATGGTTAACTAACGGAAAATTAAACGGAAGGACCAAATTGGCCAAAATTTCATAGTTTGGGGACCAAATAACTAAAAAAAATAAATAAGGGACCAAATTGGCCAAAAGACCATACTTTGGGGACTAAAAAATTCAATTTGCCTTAAAAATATTTTCCATATAGATATTCATTTAATAAATAAATTTACAGGTAGCAAAAAGAGTATTAGTTTGATAATTATTTTTGAAAGAGTGCTATTTTGAAAATTAAATTTTTTATAGTTATTTTGACAATTGACTAAAATAAATACGTATGTAATATGTATTTAATATACATACGATACAACATAGTGTATGTGTATACGTACAGAAGAGAAAAACATACCTCTCCATCTCTCTAATCTGCTCCAGCGTGTGTCTGTGATATTTCTTCCTCTTCTTCTTCTTGCCGCCGTCGTTTTCATCTTCCTCCTCCGCTTCGTAATCGTCGTCCGACCGCGACTTGCCGCCGCCGGAGTTCTCGCTGCTCACCTCCACCGTCTCCTCCCGCCTCCCGCCGCCGCCCTCCTCACCATCCCGGAAAATCCCGGCCTTCCAAAATAACATGCAAAATCAAAATAACTACTTAAAAGAAAAAAAGGAAAAAAAAAGGAAAAAAAAAAGGAAAAGTAGAGAGAGAAGATGGCGAGTACGAGCGTTAGAGAGAGAAGATCTCTGGCCTGAGAGCTCGGAAGATTCGACATATCTACATGGGTCATTGCATTTGCCTATTCGATGATAAATTGCTTTCTTTATGCTTTCATGAACTACTGATTTTTTTGGTTTTATATGAGCCTCGTTGAAGAAGATGGTGGGTGGGTGAGGGGTGGGTGGGGTATGTTCATTAAGGATATGAGAACAAAAGAGGATTTATTGCAGTGTGGAAAGGTTAATCAATACACTTTATTTCACATCTTGTCCATTTCCTAAATAAACACTATCTTCACATTTAATGAATAATCTTTTTGAGGTTATTTTACAATTTATTTTGTGGAGATATATGATATATTGATAATGAAATTAAATAATTAAAGAGTGGGTGAAGTAATGGGAAGGTGGAGATCGAGTTTGACAGTTAGGTATCATGGAAATTGCTTTTGGTCATTCAATTTGTACGTAGAGCCTAGTTGTATCAAAATAGGCATTATGTAGAGTAAATTTCCAAACTAATACTTTTTGAAACTTTAATTCCCAAAAATAATACAATCTTAACATTAATTTCCAAACTAATACATTTTTTTGCCACATAGATGCCACTTGGAAAATCTTAATTGTATTTTTTTTTTTTTGGCCACATAGATAGCCACTTGTATAAGTTATTTATCATAAATAATATTACTAATTAATAATAATATTTGTTTCAATTACTACCAGTTCTCGGCAATGATAAAATAATAACTTTATTTATATGTTCAAGTACAATTTGTTAATTGTTTATTATATAGATGACTCATTTATATGAATTTTTTTATTCTTTTTCTAAGCAGTCTCGTATTTAAGTAATTAAGTGTTTGATTTATCACCAAGTAAAAGTTTTCTATGATGTTTTATAAAAATATTGTCAAAAATATCTTACCTTCAAAAATAATTTTATAGGATATAATAATTAATAGATTAACAGAGAATAATTAAAAGGTTGACTAACTTAATTTTGAAGCACAATGATACTATTATGTAAAACTTTTCTCACTGCTCATACTTTACCACATAATAAATAGTTGAGACTAACGTAATTCTGATGGAGAATGATAATATGATATTAACGTTTTATCATGCACCAATTTTCTTGGTTAAGAAGTCTTGTGAAAGGGTCACTCGAGATACCTTCTCGCAGCAAAGCCATCAATATTCCTTGCAACTGGTTACTAATCGTACTCCTTGCAAAGCGATAACCACCTGTGTAGGATAAACCCATCAAGCTAATACAAGAATAACAACAAAGACTGCATCTTTATTAAAGATAGCAGAAAATAGAAAGAATCATTATCTTGAGCGAGTAAGTGAAGTCGACGAGCACGAAGAATTAATCCAAGCTATTGCTTGTGATAATGATTGAATTTGAAGAACAAGAACTTAAAGAATTTGCGTTCAATGTATTGCAGAATAGGGGTGTCTTCTTAAGGCAAAATCTGGAAACAAGATGGATTTGGGACAATTTTGCAAGTCGGCGAGTTTTGTATCACATGCTGCAGAATTCGCAGTGACCAATCGCTTGCCGACTTGAGAATGAGATTTGGGTTAGGTTAGAGTTGGGGAGGAGCGTGCTGGAAGAAAGAAGGAAGAAGGAAAATTTGATTTACTTTAATTATTTTCCTTAAACATTATTTTTTAGAGAAAGTGTTAAAAATTAATATTATAAGTGTAATAATTATTAGGACTTATAAATATAGTAACCAATGCAATATTTCCTAACCAATGTTATTTATAATAAATAATTTGTCTGTGGCCAAAAATAAAAAAAAAAACACCATTAAAATTTTCCAAGTGGCATTCATGTGGCAAAAAATATATTAGTTTGGGAAATAATGTTGAGATTGTATTATTATGGGAATTAAAGTTTAAAAAAGTATTAATTTGGAAATTTACTCGCATTACGTACTACTTTAAGAATATTTTGGTAATATGCATTGGCATACTATTAAAATGAATCAAATTGATAAGTCTATTACTAATACGGTAATACCCCAACAATTATGCAAGTTTGGATTGTTTGAGTTGTAAATAGTGGCTTGAATTATTGAGATATTTAGTTATATAAAAAATTCGTGTGAAAAGAACCGACATTTATTATTCAGGTTAGATTTTAATTACTCTTTTCCCCCCGTTGAATAAAACGTTAAATCTTATGTGCTTGTTTTACGGGACCGCTCACCTTTGTAAGTACTTGATTTTTAGTGTACTTTTTTATAAAAATAGTAATATTATTATTCTATCAATTGAATTTGCAAATTTTGTCATGCTCTTCCGTTCATATTACTAGATCCAACCTTCTATCGATGAGTATTCTCTATCCTAATTTTTGTGTCTTATTCCATATCTTACCAATCATAACATATGTATTTTATTTTATAATTATATACCATGTATAGATTACTTAACTCTAGGGATAAAAAATAATTTAGGGAAAGTAAACATATATCATCATTTTATTAATGAGATTTGAAATGAGACAAATAAAAGGATCCTTAGTGCCCTTGTAAATGAAAAATATCAATTAAGAGTATTTAATAATTCGGTTGGTTGTGTTTTTTTATTTAAATTATGAAAGGACAATATATATAGGCAAGCGTGCGTGTATACATATATAAAATAAAAAAAAATATATTTCATCCATCCCACAATTCTTGTCCCCTATTCCTTTTTGGGACGTCCTATAATTCTTATTTCTTTACTTAAAATAACAAATTATTACACATACTTTATTTAAGGGCCCACCATCTTACTCACAACCAATCACTCTCTTAAATTTTCTTGTCCAAAAAAAAGGGGATTATAATTATGGGATCTAGAGTATATATAAAGAAGGAAAGCGCGATCGAGTTTCACGTGGTGGCCATCATAATTGGTATCAGAAAATGAACGATTGGTTATTCATAAGGAGGGCCATACTTGCAATCATAGACCACCCAATATACGAAAAAGGTGTAAGGCTAAAAAAATAGGAAAAAAGGAAAATCTTAAAAGTTTTAAATTACAATAAAATAATATATTTCCTCCATTTCGTTATTTTTTTTTCCTGTTTCACTATTTGTCTCTTTCTCTAAAAAATAATAATATGAGGATCACAATTAATTTAAATAATAAATTCCACAACTTTAATATATCTCTATCAACTTTACTTCACTTTTACTTATTTTCTTAATCTCAGCGCTACGATCCATTAAAACAAGAATAGCCTGAGAGAAAGTATCAAATAAAATTAGGCAAATTGACAAATTTGGTCCCCAATGTTTGCCACTTTGGATGAATTGATCCCTAATCTTTTTTTTATTTATTTATTGATCCCAATGTTTACTAATTTGGATAAATTGGTCATTCTGTCAAATTTTAAGTTAATTAAATGTTAATTATAGGGGTATTTATGGAATAAAAGTTTCAGGGACCAATTCATCCAATTTTTAAATAAAATTTTAATTTTTTTAATTTTTTTTTAAATTATGATTTTTTTTCGGAAAAAAATTAATTTTTCAAATAATTTTTTATTTTAAAAATTACTTTTTTCATCTAATTTTTTTCTTTTTTTTTCAAATAATTTTTTTTGTAAACGAAAAAAAATTAATTAATAATAATTTTAGGGATCAATTCATCTAAATAATTTTTTGAATTAACTTTTTTTCAATTTTTTTTTATTTAAATAAAAATTAAGTAAATTTAGATTAACTAATAATTTTGCATTTCACGGTGAAGGAGGGGAGCGGATCAACACAACGGTTGGAGAATGTGTTATGTCCTTCGAGGAAAAGAGCAGCTGGACGACTAGAAGGTGGGAGGCTATAACTGGACGACTAGGAGCGGGTCGTCCAGCTGCTCCTCTCCTCGAAGAACATAACACATTCCCCAACCGTTGTGTTGACCCGCTCCTAGGGTTGTACACGAACCGAATCGAAGCGAATATCTCTGTATTCGATTCGTATTCGGTTCGATATTCGAATATTCAACCTTATTCGTATTCGATTCGATAATGCTATTCGAATTATTTGATTCGATTCGAATATTCGATTTGTTTGTTTGTTAAATAATAACTATTCGATTGTTCGACTATTCGATTCATATTTGGTACTATTCGATTCGAAATTATTCGATTCGAATTTTCTTAGATAGAGCTCCTTCTCGCCAAAGCATCTCCAAACTGCTAAATTCACACCTCCAATTTCGCAACATCCAATTTCACATCCAATTCCTCAAGAACAGAGCCTTCTCGTACAAATTGAAAGAAGTGCAGAAATTGACATACAAAATAAATAACATTTACTTCATGATCTTGTGTAATCCCTTCTTGTAGAGATGTGTGGGGGGAGCCGCGACAGATGATTCATGAGGACGCGACGGCGACAGAGGCGTGAGGAAGAGGCTGCGTGGGGGAGCCGCGGCGTGGGAGAAGGGAACGAAGGTGAGGGAGCGACGGCGTGGGGGAGCCGCGGCGTGGGACGGCGGCGGCGTGGGGAGCAGTGGCGGCGTGGGGAGCCTGGGCGTGGGGGAGGGAAGACGTGAGTGAGGAGTTGGGAAAAAGGGAAAGGAACAAATGAAATTGAGTTGGGGAAATGAAAAAGGGAAAGGAGCAAATGAAAGTTTACAAATGAGTGGGGGAGGGAAGACGTGGGTGGGGAGTTGGGGAAAAGGAAAAGGGAAAGTTTACAAAAATATTATTATATATAAAAATAATTATTAATCGAATATTTACGAATATCGAATCGAATATTACAATTTTGTATTTGTATTTGATTAGTAAACGAATCAAATCGAATATTTATAATCGAATTCGAATCTCAAAATCTCGAATACGAATATCAAAAATTGAATACGAATACCGAATCAGATCAAAAATATTTGATTCGTTTACATCCCTACCCGCTCCCCTCCTTCACCGTGAAATGCAAAATTCTTAGTTAATCTAAATTTACTTAATTTTTATTTAAATAAAAAAAATTGAAAAAAAGTTAATTCAAAAAAATATTTAGATGAATTGGTCCCTAAAATTATTATTAATTAATTTTTTTTCGTTTACCAAAAAAATTATTTGAAAAAAAAGAAAAAAAATTAGTTGAAAAAAAGTAATTTTTAAAATAAAAAATTATTTGAAAAATTAATTTTTTTTCGAAAAAAATTATAATTTAAAATAAAATAAAATAAAAATTAAAGTTTTATTTAAAAATTGGATGAATTGGTCACTGAAACTTTTATTCCATAAATACCCCTATAATTAACACTTAATTAACTTAAAATTTGGCAGAATGACCAATTTATCCAAATTAACAAACATTGAGGACCAATAAACTAAAAAAAAGGATTAGAGACCAATTCATCCAAAGTGGCAAACATTGGGGATCAAATTTGCCAATTTGCCATAAAATTAAATGGGATCTGGTTGCTCGTCTGTCATGTCTTGCTTTTGGCTAGCAGTATTTGTTTTTGTGGAAATATGTGTTTCTATTATCCAAAATTACTATATAAAATACAAATATATCCAAATACTATAGTTATATTCACCAAATGTTCAATTTGACCATTATACCTTACTTTTCATGAATTATTTGTCAGTTTGGATTAATATTCAAGATTTCTAATCATTCGTGTTATGTTCCGTTCCAGAACAAATAATATTAGATTTTTGAAAATTGACTTTCATGGGCTAAGAAAGCCTATGGTGCTGATAGAATAAAAAACAAGACCATCTACTCTCTGTTGCAAAAACAAATTCCCTGAACAAATCCAGTGCCGATGGCCATCAGCACCCATAAACACTCCATCAACACTGAAGGTTTTATATGTAAATGAAAATCTAAACGAATTGTCACCTCATTAATTTAGAAATAATGACAATCACAAATAAAAAAATAGTTATTATTCACTAAATAAGAGAAATACTTAAATACTATTACTATAACTTAACTCTAAATCACAACGATGACGTTTTCTACCGTCTATACATCGTCAAACTCAGCACTCCAATGGTCGAAAAAAAATTGGGAATCTATTGCCTTCAATTACAAAAATTATAAAATTCATCCATTAATTCGTCAAGGTCTGAAGTTTGTAATAAAATTATAAATGGATTATATTTCATGTTTTATTTCTAACTCTATTAATAATAGGCTGAAACAAAAAAAGGCATAGATGCAAATAAACAAATCATAACACGACACGTGTGATGAGGCAATAAGAGTACACGAGTCTGTGTATCAGCGGAACCTAGTCTCTCCAACAACTAGGCACAGGTGTCTCCTTGTGACTCGTGATCTCGCTCTAGATCCTTCGTCCTTCAACTCTGCTTCTTCCTTAATCTACACTCTCCTCACCCCTCACTTCACATGCGCACCCCTCCCTATCGTACGCCCACCGCATCGTCGCTCAATAAAGTGAAGAACCAAGCTAGCGGCGCACGTTCACCGTTCCGACACGTCTCCCTGCCGCAATCGAGCTCTTTTTCTCCGGATTTTGTTTCGATCAAGTCTCGTAGCTTTAAATTTCCGAATCTCATTTGAATTCCACCGCCGCTGTGCATTGTGAGGTAATCTGAATGATTTCGGTAGCACATCGTCTAGATTCGTATTTGTATGTCAGTATGTGGATTGTGTACGTACACTGCATGTATTGTATGGATTCAGATACGCGTATCCGTATTGAGTAACGGTTGGATGTATGATGCATCGTATTTAGTGCCATTTTTTTCTTTTTATTCTGAACAGTTATAAAATTAGTTGTTTCTGAGTTGTAAATCTTGAAATGATGCAGTATTTCATGGTGTTCAGTTTCGAGATTTTTGAAATAAATGGATCATTTTGAGGAGCTGTTGGTTTTTGGATTGAGTTGCATTTATTGTTTGGAAGTGTTCAAGTAGAATGCCAGATTATGAACCGATTTATGGAGATTTTTACTTTTCTTTTGTTCAATGTTTGAAAATTAGGTGTAATGCTTATTTAGAATATTCTAATTGATAATATTGAATGATCCAATGTAGCAGAGGTCACTTGGGATCTCTGCAGTGCAACTGAGGTATGAGAGGGCGCCATACTGAAACCTTTCATGTGCACAAGCGTGCACCGTCTAAAGACAATCTCAATGGCTATGACTATGACTATGATAGAGAAGCATTAGTAGGTGAGCCAATTCACTTGTTTGAAAATCCAGCTACTTACGTTCATTTATAGTAGCATACTACTTGCCTTAGTTTTCGCGAATTGAATGGTTCTTTACATATTATGTAGTTGTTCCTCTCCATCATTATTAACAGAGTGTAGTAGGCCATGTTTTTTTCAAGAGAAATCATATTCTTATGAGCTTATCACAAATAAAAACTGAGGACTCTTATATAATCTTATTACGAGATATGTTCTGCAATTCTAAGTTCATAAGGCCTTATGTCATTTGTGGTAGTGGCTTATGCAGCAAAAGCATGGAAGTGTACCCCTCTGACTTGGAATTTCAGGTCTCTCACAAAGTGGTCTGTCAAAAGATATCGGCAATCCTTCGTGGAAGCGTCCTTTACCTCATGTTCTTGTGGCAACTATGTCGTCGTTCTTATTTGGCTATCATCTTGGGTTTGTCATCTCTTTGAAGTCTTTCTCTGAGGGTTTTGGCATTAGGTGTTATTGATCTTTTCATAGTTTTAACATAATGAACATTATTCAGGGTTGTAAATGACACAATGGAGAGCATTTCTCTGGAACTAGGCTTCAGTGGTAGTACTCTGGCCGAAGGTGATCCCACTTTTAATGTTGTAAATGAGATTCTTATCATCTATACTTCTAGAACCTCCCTCTGATGAGTTCATAATTGTGATCTAAAGGTTTGGTAGTGAGTACATGTCTAGCCGGTGCACTTCTTGGCTCTTTATTCAGTGGTTGGATATCTGACGGGCTTGGTCGTAGGAGATCATTCCAATTATGTGCTTTACCAATGATCATTGGGCCTTCCATGAGGTAAGCTTTCTTCTTTCAATTGTTTTCGTCGCCTCTTCTAATGACAGATAAAACATAAACAAGTGAGGACATTGGCATATTTATGTGTTGATTTGATGACAGTCTCTTTTCTCAGTGTTATCTGGTTGGTTAGTTATACTTTGCAAACTGAACTGTCTTTATTATATTCTCAGTGCAATAGCTAGAAGCCTGGAGGTTATGCTTCTAGGGAGGTTTCTTGTTGGAACTGGCATGGGTCTTGGTCCTCCTGTTGCAGCACTCTATGTGTCGGAGGTATACACTACGTAGCTGTTTGCATTTTAAATAAACTCAGACACTGCATTTCCTGTCATCTCCAGAACTGGTTTCTTATTAATAATCTATTTTATGCAGGTTTCACCGGCTTTTGTGAGGGGCACCTACGGAAGCCTCACCCAGATTGCAACGTGCCTTGGACTTATGGCAGCACTCCTCATCGGCATTCCTGCCAAAAATGATCCTGGCTGGTAAGAAGCATGACACTAAAAGGCAGCATGCTACTGTTAGTTATTTCAAGTAGTGTAGGTGCAGACAAATGGAAACCATACCATTTTCAGCTTGCTGTCTTATCTTAGAGCATAGAAGATTTTGTAGTGGCCCTTTTTAATAATGATGGTTGCAGGTGGAGAGTTTGCTTTTGGGTATCTACTCTTCCTGCTGCCTTGCTGGCTGTTTTGATGGAGTTCTCTACAGAGTCTCCTCAGTGGCTATTCAAGGTGCTTACGTTTCGCCTTTTCTTTGGATTTTTACCTCTGTTTTGTTACTGCTAAGATTCTTGTTGTAATGCTTCTGCATAAAGTAAGAAACTAAGACCTGCCTAATTGGGTGGTTAGTTGCGTTCTTCATCTTACTTTTTGCTTATTAGGGGAATTACTTTTTCATGATAGAGGTGTTATCATTTGGACTTTCTTGGCTCATCTGATTTCTCTTGATTGGCTTAGAGAGGGAAAATTGCTCAAACTGAAGAGGAACTTGAGAGACTTTTTGGAGCATTACATGTTAAACCTGCAATGGCGGAGTTGTCAAAATCAGATAGACCGGAGGAAACAGATGCTGTTAAACTTTCAGAATTACTCCACGGGCGTCATTTTAAAGGTAAATTTTTATTGAGTGTGTGCATATTGCTCATATACCCTCTCTCTCTAGATGTATATTATGAACTTTAAATGTAATCAAAGATGATTCCTGAACCTAGATGTTATTTCTTCCTTTTCTCTTGTGGCAGTTGTGTTCATTGGGTCTGTCCTATTTGCTCTTCAGCAGCTATCTGGAATCAACGCAGTATTTTATTTCTCCTCAACTGTTTTTAAAAGTGCTGGAGTGCCTTCAGATATTGGAAACATGTGTATCGGAGTAGTAAACATATCAGGTAAAAAGTAGTCCCTCCCAAATATATATTCCCTTATCCTACTACTGTAGCCTAATCTTTTTCACTTATGCAGGATCTATAACCGCAATGATTCTGATGGATAAATTAGGAAGGAAGCTTCTTCTTCTTTGGAGTTTCTTGGGCATGGCACGTAAAACTCTCAATACTCTTTTTCTTCTATGAAAAATAGTGTTATTTGAATCAAATCCGCAACAATTATCCGAATCTCTTGTTTTGGTTCAGGCAGTGGCTATGGGATTTCAAGTTTTTGCAGCTAGTGACTTTTTATCTATCTCTGCAAATTTATATCTCTCCGTTGGTGGAATGCTGATGTTAGTACCTACCTGACTCAACTAACAAGTACAAGATAGAAGCTGAATTTTCTCAATCTCATGATATTTAACAGCTAAACATAATTTTTCTCCTCCAACTTGTACAATATAGACAGGAAAGAATCATCGAGCAATCAGTATCTAATTCGGATAATCATTTTTGTCTTGTACAGGTTTGTCTTGACATTTTCTTTAGGTGCTGGACCAGTCCCTGGTCTACTCCTATCCGAGATACTACCGAGCCGAATTAGAGCCAAGGCAATGGCTGTCTGCATGTCTGTGCATTGGGTAACTTCACTTAACACATTAATGTCTTGTATTCACCCTTCCTTCTTAGACTAGGCATTAAACATGCAGTTAAACAACCTATTTAAAGTAATGACACTGGGACCGAAAGAAATATTTGTTTAACGAGGTTATTACTCTATCGAACATTATTTTTAGTCTATTAACCCAAGTCGATCTAAGCGAGGTTATTACTCTATCGAACATTAGTTTATCGAGCTTTAACTGTATTAGTTTTCAATGCATTACTCTGTCTTCTCAGGTGGTCAATTTCTTTGTTGGGTTATTTTTTCTGAATCTGCTGGAGATGCTTGGGCCACAAATTTTGTACACAATCTTTGCCACCTTCTGCTTGATGGCGGCTGTCTTTGTGAAGAACAACATTATAGAAACTAAAGGGAAGTCTCTGCAAGAAATTGAAATGGAACTGGTTCCAGTTGATTAGCTTCATTAGGTCAATTTTCTGACCAGGTATTTGCTTTTTTCTAAATCAATACATGCTGACTATATTCAGATTCATCATTTGATTATTTGATTCCTATATTCAGGGAACTTGATGCAAGAGCTATTCTACAACTCAACATTAGAGGGGCTGCACTGGGCTCCAGCCAGTGGAAGCCCAAAAATTTAATGATAAATGTTAGAACAAGTGCAGCCCAAATGTTGAAGGCATTTAAGTTTACTGGATTTGATTTTATTGGTTTAAAAGATTTGGAGACATAAAATTATTAATTCGTTAAAAAATATTTTAAATTGTTTTCTATACATCTATAATCTCCAACTCCTAGGCAATTAATTTCTTAGTATTAGTTTATTTATTTATTTTACCAATAGTATGTAGCTTAATTGGTATTTTCATTCTTATGTGAATTGGTTGATTTACTGTTTAATTTTTATTAGAGTTTATTTAATAATAATAAAAAAATACGTTTCCCACGTGTAAGAAAATGGTAGTTGATAAAATGTGTAAGAGATTGGAATTAATGTGTTGAAGTTTTGTAAAAGCTTGCCGTTGGACATACTCGAGGCATGCATGGTCCGAGGACGTCCCTAATTGAATAGGTGGAGAATGTCAATCATGTCCTAGAGATCTTAATGTATATAATTTTAGAATTGTATATAATAATTTTACAGAAGCGTATAAGCAACATGTAAAATATAGTGGAAGGATTTATGAAATAGTGGATAAGAAAGTTTTATTTGTAAATTAATCACCTTTATATTGACTTATTTAGTAATATAACCACTAGATAATTGGCGCCGCACTTGCGCGGTGCCCGGCCAATTTGAGTGGAATATAATTTAGTGCATCAAAATGTAACTTAATACTATGCGAGTTTTTGATATATTGCCTTAATAGTTTGTTTCTCCCTATTATGTATTTTCAATTGAGTCATCTAAATAATAATAGTGGCTGGATTTTATCGAGAACAACAATTTGAAGCTAGGATTTAACTGTTTTCCAATGGAGAAGTTGATTCCGAGATAGAACTCTATAAAAACTTGTATTGTGTTTAGATCGGGAAAAACTATCCCAATATATGTTGCAGAGTAAGCGAAGTCTTTTGGAGGGAAAAGCAATTAAAACCATAATTAAACACCTAAGCTAATATTTGGTGAGACCCTTTACTTGCGGTCTTTCAGCATAACTAAAGGACGAAATATTACAACATTATTTCTTGTCTTAAATTTAATGTGATGTTAGCTTGAAAGTTATTGAAATTTAGCTTGAAGGCCGTGGAACTCCGGACTGTTTGATTGCTATCTAGACCAAACAAATGGTAGGTGATCTTGCAACTTACTACTATAACTCTTGAGCTTGTGATTTAGTTGAGTTTTCGGTTTTTGAGTTTTGACCATCAGATTTTTATGCATATATAAATGCAAGATTTTTTGACAAAACTAATGTTTTTGCAGCTGTGATGACGGCGTTCTTACCGTGTGTCACATTCGGACAGATAGCGGAGGTGATGGATGAAGGGGAAATGAGTAAGTTCTACTCCCTCCTATTCTTTTTTAATGTCGTTTTATGATTTTGAAATTTTGACGTTTTTGTACTTTATCTACCCTTACCACTGCATTAATGTCTCTGTGTTCCCGTTATTTGATATATTTTCAAATTTCATTTCATCATTATCTCATTAAAAAATTGATTATTTCATCCGTTCTACCGAACTTGTCACATTTCTTTTCGATGCAGTTATTTAAGAAAATTGGTGTAGATCGGTAAAAAGGTGTGTGGCTTGTACAAATAATTAATTATTTAGAATTAGTTTATGAGGTAAGAGGGTGAGACTCATTCAATGAATTAGTATTTTTAAATTAATTTGTATTGATAAATGTGTGTGACCTACTTCCTTTTAGAAATAATATAAGTTTTGGAAGACAGCCCAAAAAGAAATACAAGACAAGTTCCATGGGACGGAGTGAGTATCATTAGCTCGGCTTAAATTAGGTATAACTTTTGTTTATTAATTAGGGGTGTTTGCAAATGCTTAATATAAGTACTTTATATTTATTTTTGCTTAAAGTTGAAAAAAGTTGTTTTAAAGCAAAAGTAAATATTTTTTGGTATTAGGATTAAAAAACAACTTAAAGCAGTAGGATTTAATTTTTTGGTGTTTGGTTAAAAAACAATAAAAGTACTTGTTTAAAATAAAATTCAGATTTTATAGGCCATAAAAAATAAAAATAAAATATTATCAATTAATGTATATCGTGAATTTTAGCAACTTTAAGCAACAAAAAACACCTATTTTAATGCTTTTAACGTAACGAAGTTTTATTGCTTAAAACTGCTTAATTTTAATTAAATGACCAAATAATTTTATTTTTTTACAAACACATTAAAAGTACTTAAGCAGTTAAAAAAATTAATGAGCATTTAAAAAAATCCCTTGCAAAAACCCTCTTAGTGTGCAAAAGCATCAGACGACATTTAGAAATAATAGGAGGGAGTAATTAAAAAATATACAAGATAACATGAAACAAACGTAAGATTGTAGTAATTTGTCTTAAAAGTCTAATTTTTTTATGGTGAAATTGGTGAATTCTTGAATGCAGCTTGTCCATTGGGAAGCTGCATATACACATTGATGATGCCTTTCGTTTGCTCGCAATGGCTGATGGGATCAAAGTACGGAACCAAGATGAGGAACAAGTACGCCTGGTCGAGGCGCCCCATCAAGACGTCGTCTCCCACATCTTCTGCTCATGCTTTTCGCCCTGCCAGGAGTTCCGAGTCGAGGCCTCGACCCAGCTCTCGGTAATACCCACGAGATTCTCTATTTCAAATTCTACTTCTCCTTCATTACTTCATTACTCTTAATTAGTACTCCCTCCTTCCCGTTATTATTGTCTACTTTCATAATTGAGTTGTCATGTTATTACTGTCATATTTATTAAAATAGTAAAATCCTACTTAATATTCATCCCCACATTATCATACCCTCCCTCATGGGCAGACCCACCCTATGGGCTGGGGTGGGCTCCAGCCCCGGTAAATTTATTTTTTTTTTTTTTTTACTAATAGTAATTCTAGATTTTTTTTAAATATAGCTTAAAATTAATAGTCCAGCCCAACGTATTTTTTTCGATTCATGTCCAGCCCAAGGTATTTTATTGGGCTGGATCCGCCCGTGCCCTCTCTCCAAAAATCTATCCCTCACACGGTTTTCGTTATACTCCGTAATCGAAAATGTATGATTTTTAATTTTTGAAAACTCAATATTATTTCTTAATACACAATATGAAAAAAAAAATGATTGCCTCAACTATACCCTGCAAAAATTTGGATAAATTCTCATTTCTTCCACTACCTACTTCTCGAACATTGTACTTATTTCTCAATATAATTAAAATTCATAAAATACACACTTAAACAAAACTTCTTAATCTCCGTACCAAAACCAAAGGGGATAGTAATAGCGGGACAGTGCAGGATGGCAAGGGATGATGGCAAGGGATTATTGCTCATGAGCAAGCAAGCAATGCAGTATACGGGTGACAAGAAAAGCATACCTTCCCCACCTCAAGCTATGTCCAAATAGATTTTGGTTTGCTATTAAGGATTTTCCTCGTCATAAAATTTGGTTTGTCGCTACGGATTTTTCCAGTTTTCTTGGTTGTCCCACTTTTATTATTTTCTTACATTTCCTACTTTCTTATTGTAAATTTGTAATGTGTATTAAGACCAAAAACATATTCTCTCCATTTTATTTATATTGTCTTGTTTTCCTTTTCGTGTTGTCTATTCATCTTGTCTCATTTCAAATTAACATATTTTCTGCAAATTATTAACTACTCGTTTTTTATGGGATTCATCCATTTACTCACCATTAACAATTCTTTTTAATATACGTGTCGAGAAAAAGGAAGCAAACTCAATGAGACGGAAAGAGTATAAATTGTACCAATTTGTTTTTTGTCTGACTCATTGTAGTAGACACCGCTATTATAATATTTGTGAGTCGTGCAGACATATACTCCTATAATACTACCTACTTTGGTGTGTCGATATTATTGAATATTTAAATATGAAATAATGTTACTATGTTGTTGGATGTCACGTGATCACAAGAAATTACATCACCGTTTATATAGCTGCGGTACCGGCTTCTATTTAAGCAGTTGACATGATGTTTTCATTTATTTCCAACCCATAAAATTACTAACAATATTACTAATAAATGCTATAGATTAAATTGAGGAAACATATATTTGCGGAAGAAAATAAAATACAAGTATTTTTAAAAAGTGAGAAAGTAATCTCCTCGGACAACATAAGGTTGATTTGATTTTCTAACTAAATATTACTGAGTTCCAATTCCACCAAAAAATTAACAACTATTTCATAAATTGATCATGACTAGTAAACTTAAAAAAAGAGAAATTATAGAAAAATCAATTCTCATATAAATTTAATTTTTTAATCGAGTTTGGATACGTTAATGAAGGTTATTCTTGAATTTTCCTGGTCCAAAATAAAATCTTCCGTTTAGGTATAAAGATTCAATTCATCAATCGTCCCAACGGTAGGCTCGGTTTCGACATAAACCCAGTAAAATTTGTTGGTTTTCGACCTAAGCCCAAAAACCCAGCCGCTCTCAAACTCAAATCCATTTGGTTAAACGCATTCATGCTCCTCACGAAATCAAGAATCCCGTCAATTCGTCAAGAATCAAGAAGCCGCAGATAGTCGCCGAAAATGGAGTGGGACGCCATATTCTATTAAAATACGTAACTTATACTACTATCTATCTTAAATTCACACCACCTAATCGGATGTGTGTATTTAAGACAACCAACCATATGGTCCGATTGGGAGTCTTGCATTACTGTCCTCGCTCTGTCCGATTCTTGCACTCTTCGACTTGTTTTTCTCTTAAAGTTTCCAAATTTTCTTCGTCTCAGACTCGCCTGCTTTCTTCTGGTAAGTTAACTTGTTCCTTTGTATCTTCCCTTTTCTTGATAGTCTAAGATGATGGATTTATGTATTTCTCATCGTTGGTTGTGTTGTAAGACAAAATTCTTGAATTGAGAATTCAACTTTATTTCTTTGTATCTTCCCTTTTCTTGATAATCTAAGAGGATGTATGTATGTATTTCTCATCTTTGGTTGTGTTGTAAGGCAAAATTCTTGAATTGAGAATTCAACTCTATTACTCTGTATCTTCCCTTTTCTTGATAGTCGAAGAGGATGAATAACTATCTCATTGTGGGTTGCGTTTGTAAAACCAAAATCTTGAATTGAGAATTAACTTACTTTTTTGTATCTTTCTCTTTTCTTGATAGTCTAAGAGGATGGATATCTTTCTCATTGTTGGTTGAGTTGTAAAACCAAAATATTGAATTGAGAATTAACATTTTTTTTTTGTATCTTTCTCTTTTCTTTCTAAGAGGATGAATAGCTTTCTCATTGTGGGTTGTGTTGTAAAAGCAAAATCTTGAAGTGAGAATTATGGTTTCTTGATCGTTTAGTGTCATGATCCAACCGGATCTGACAAACAAAGAGGTAAAGACGGAGGAAAATGAAGCGGAAACGAGAAGAGAAGGGGAGGGTTTACTGTTAGTATTGTTTGTGGAGGAGACGAAGAGTGAAAATGAAGATAAAGAAGAGATATTTTATGATATGCTGGAAACGTTTCCGACCGTAGATGAACGAGAGATAAATCCAACGGTAACAAAAGAAAGTGGCTGAGCCGCTGGATGAAAACAAGCGTGGATGATCAAGATCCATCCACGTCTAAGTACTCTTAATAGATAGATTTTATCCTTATTTAAGTTATATCTTTATATTATTAATTGCCTAGTTTAAATTAGGGTTTAGTAAAGTTTGGGGTTATAAATACCCGTTATTGCTACTCGTAATTGCAAGTAATAAATTTATCTCTTTTCCTTAAATTTTTTTTATCTCTTTTCTCTCTCTTTCCCTTTGATCATATCTCTCCCTCTCTCTCGTGTTCATACTATTATTCATCACAAATTCCGGCAGTTAATTCTGCAAACTACAGATTACAAACATAAGCTCATCTAGTAGACCTTCGGTCTATTACAGTGGTATCAGAGCAGTCGGCTCCATGGCGAATTCCGGGCTCTCTCCTATTCCCGAGGACGGCAAGGTGGAAGACTTAGAAGAACCCGTCATACAACCTGCACAATTAGACGCAAATTCGCAAATCTTAGCAGATCAGATCACAAAAAATCTATATCAGCAGATGGCGTTAAATAATCAAAATCTGAAGAATTCCTTCAACGGTGCGATTACTACTCTCACTAGTCGATTGGAATTATTAGAATCTCAATCTAAAACGGGGCCTACAGTAGCTCCGTTACCAGGAACCCCTCATTATGCTAATGCCCCGCCCCGTTTTTCCTCACAATCACCGCCAGGATTTAAACATCACGGTAAGGGAATAGATGGCGCTGGGGGGTCAAATTATTTGGAGGATGGATTCGAGAATTTCAGGGATAGTTTAAATCTAAGTGGTGGATCTCCTCGTACCTATATCGGATCGGCTGGGGGAAATTATAGGGGGAATGGATCTAGGAATTTTTCCTCAAATTCGGGAAATTCTAATGTTGGAATTATGCCTACCGTGGCTAAGATAAACTTTCCTAAATTCGATGGCACTCGTTCAAGATCATGGTTGATGAGGTGTCAAAGTTATTTTTCTATGATAAATACGATACCCGAAGACCAAAAGGTGGCGTTCGCATCTCTGCATTTCGAGGGTGCAGCTTTGGAATGGTATGATAACCTTCCACTAAAAGGGGAAGATTTGGTTTGGGCCCAATTTGTTAAGATGATATCTACAAGATTTCAGGATTTGCAGACAAATAAAGCTATTGCGGAGTTACATAAGTTGGTTAATATGGGAAATTATGAGGAGTACGTTTCAAGGTTTGAAGAATTAAAGGCTTTTATAATCCACGATAGGTGTGGAGCTTTTGATGAACAAGATTGATTGCGGCTTTTATCGGCGGATTAGACAAGGATATACAAGCCGGGTTGGATATGCCGCAACCCAACACTTTAGAATCGGCCATTCACTTGGGAAGGCAACAGAATACATCCGAACGATTCCTTGATGAGGAAGATAAAGGAATTCACAAGAAATAATTCGAATTCCATGACCGCAAGGAAAACCGAACCCAAAACCCTATCGAAAAAATCATACCCGTGGCGATTCTACTAAGAAACCGGGATTTAAATTGTTGACTCCTACCGAGATGGACCAACGAAGGGCAAAGGGACTCTTTATAATTGTGACGAGACTTTCACCCCAGGACACAAGTGTAAAAATAAGTCGAATTTTATGATTATGAGTGTAGAAGAGCAAGGGGAATTCCTTCACAATCTAGAGGAAACAAATGCAGAGGGAAAATTTTAGTGATGCCAAGGATGAATTAGGTATGGCAATGATTACACTTGGATCAATGGAGGAGGACTCGGAAAGCACATTATGCGGCTTATTGGAGAAGCAGGAGAACGAAGATTAAGGATTTTAGTCGATACAGAAGCTCCCCGAGTTTCCTTAATTCCACGGTTGCCCAAGAAATACAGGGAAGTCCGTAAGCCGCTACATCGGTGAGGGTAATTGTAGCCAATGGGGATGTTATGATTAGTGACAAGAGATTGCGAGGATTCAAGTGGAGAATGCAAAATATCGAGTTTGAATATGACATCGAAACTTTTACCTACATCGGATACGACCTAATTTTGGGAAGTGATTGGTTGAAAAGAGGATCTCCTATCATCCTAGATTATGAACAAATGTATTTTTCGGTTTTACATGGAGGAAAAAGAGTGTCTATCTATGCGGCTAAAGGACGTAAACTTCAACGGCCTACTACGGCGGCGCCATATACCGCTTGTTACAACAGAGGCGGACAACACCGTGTCATTTTCTCTGTTAATGTCTCGAAAAACGAAGAGGAACAAAATAATCCCCACAATGGATCCACTATTAAAAGAATTCGAGGATATATTTGAAGTTCCTAAAGGATTACCACCTAGCCGGGGAGTGGAGCATAAGATATTATTACAACCAGGAAGCATCCCAAAACATCAATACCCGTACGGGGTATCACATGCACAAAAACTCGAAATAGAGAAAACAAGAAAGGAGCGCTGGAACCGGAGAAATACGGCCCAAGTAAAAGTCCTTTTTCCTCACCCGTATTGTTGGTCAAGAAGAAGGACAACACGTGGAGGATGTGTGTGGATTACAGGTACTTGAATAAACTCACTATTAAGCATGATTATCCCATTCCAGTTATTGATGAGTTATTAGATGAGTTATATGGAGCAAGATATTTTTCTAAAATTGATCTCGAATCGGTTATTTTCAAATTCTTATGGATCCCGATTCTCGATATTTAACAGCCTTTTAGAACTCATAATGGACATTATGAGTATTGTGTTATGCCTTTTTGGGCTTTGTAATGCTCCACCACATTTCAATCTCTTATGAATCAAATATTCGGGAGATCAATTAAGGAAGCGAGTTTTAGTTTTCTTTGATGATATATTGGTGTATAGTTCCACTTGGGAAATGCATTTACAACATGTACGGGAAGTCCTAGAGATCTTAAGGAAACACCAGCTTTTTGCAAAATTCAGCAAATGTGCTTTTGGAAGGGAATCTGTTTCCTACCTTGGACATATTATTTCTCAAGAAGGAGTGGCTACGGATCCTGAAAAAGTGGCTGCTATGGTGGATTGGAAATCACCCACAAATCTAAAGGGGTTAAGAGGTTTCTTAGGGCTTACAGGGTATTACAGGAAGTTCATAAAAAATTATGGGATGATCAGTAAGCCCTTGACTCAATTGCTGAAAAAGGGGTCTTTTAAGTGGGAATCAGAGGCTGAGGTGGCTTTTCAGAACCTTAAAAAAATTATGACTACAGCTCCTATTTTGGCACTACCAGATTTTGATAAGGAATTTATTCTTGAAACAGATGCAAGTGGATGTGGTATAGGGGCAGTTTTAATGCAAGAGGGGAGACCAATAGCTTTTCTGAGTAAAGTTTTGTCTGGAAAAAATCAGCTTTTGTCAATTTATGAAAAAGAATTTTTGGCAATATTAATGGCAGTTCAAAAGTGGAAGAACTACCTACGGGGGCATCACTTTACTATCGGAACCGATCGGCAAGCTTTAAAGTATTTGTTGGATCAAAAAATCACTACCCCTTTACGACGAAGTGAATACCTAAATTGCTAGGTTATGATTATGCTATAGCCTTATAAGAAAGGAAAAGAAAATCGGTGGCGAATGCACTTTCAAGGAAGGAAACCTATCATTGTAATGCTATCGGTATGGCTATTCCTTTATGGGTGCGAAGGTGACGACGGCTATTCCAAGGATCCTCGGTTAAAGACATCATATCGGCTAAGGCGTGGACGGTAACTCCTATCCGAGAATCTTTTTTACAGGAGGACTATTAAGAAAAGATAATAAAATTGTTGTAGGAAAGGATACTAACTTAAGAGAAACAATCATTCAAGAACTCCATGATTCAGCACGGGGAGGACACTCGGGGGAAGGAGGCACTTATCAAAGAGTGAAAAAATATTTTTATTGGAAGGGATTAAAGACACGGGTTTTAGATTGGGTTAAAACTTGCTCACCGTTCTCAAAACAAAACCGAGAGGAAACCATCTCCGGGGTTACTACAACCTCTACCAGGTTCCTACCCAAGCTCGGTCCCATATCACCATGGATTTTATAGAAGGACTACCAAAATCACAAGGAAGAACAATCATACTAGTGGTGGTGGATAGGTTGACAAAATATAGTCACTTCCTAGTGGCTCAATCATCCCTATACGAAGCCACAAGTGCACGGTATTTCTAGATAATATTGTTAAACTACATGGACAACCTTTGAGTGTGGTTACGCATGCAGATCCTGTCTTTATCGGTATTTTTTGGGCTGAATTATTTAAGTTGTTGGGAATTAAGATGGATATGACATCAGCTTACCACCCACAGTCTGATGGACAGACAGAGAGGGTAAACCAATGTTTAGAGACTTATTTAAGGTGTCTTATTAAACAGACACCTAAACATTGGTTTAAATGGTTAGCCATGGCAGAATACTGGTATAACACAAACTACCATACCAGTCTGCAACTAACCCCGTTTGAAGCGTTGTATGGATACAACCCCCCTATATTTTCTATAGGGCCATTTCCTCAGACAATTTCAGTAGATTCCCTAAATCTAGCTGAAGAACGTACTAAGATGCAGCAAAGGTTCAGAGAAAACTTATTATTAGCCCAAGAAAAAATGAAGAAACATGCAGATAGACATAGAGTCGACAGACAATTTGCAGTGGGCGATAAAGTGTATCTAAAATTACAACCGTTCCGACGAACGATGTCGCACTCGGACAAAATCGAAGTTGAGTCCAAGATATTACGGACCTTACACAATATTGGAGAAGATGGGAGAAGTAACTTACAAATTACGGCTCCCAGTGGGCCAAGATATGGCCGCATTCCACGTGTCTCTTCTTAAAAAATCGGTGGATCCCAAAAGAGTCCGTTCGACAGACTTGCCGAGTTTTCTTCCGACGGATCTATCCTTTGTGTACCTACAATCAAAGGCAAACGGAGTCGAAGAACGAAAAAGGAAGAATAATACATTCTTTCCTAATAGAATGGGAAAGTGAAGGATTAAAACAAAAAAATTGGGTAGAAGAGTCTTATCTGCGAAGCTCCTTCCAAACATTTTACCTTGGGGACAAGGTTCAAAAAAACGGGAAGGTAATGTCATGATCCAACCGGATCCGACAAACAAAGAGGTAAAGACGGAGGAAAATGAAGCGGAAACGAGAAGAGAAGGGGGAGGGTTTACTTGTTAGTATTGTTTGTGGAGGAGACGAAGAGTGAAAATGAAGATAAAGAAGAGATATTTTATGATATCTTTGGAAACGTTTCCGACCGTAGATGAACGAGAGATAAATCCAACGGTAACAAAAGAAAGTGGTGCCGAGCCGGATGAAAACAAGCGTGGATGATCAAGATCCATCCACGTCTAAGTACTCTTAATAGATAGATTTTATCCTTATTTAAGTTATATCTTTATATTATTAATTGCCTAGTTTAAATTAGGGTTTAGTAAAGTTTGGGGGTTATAAATACCCGTTATTGCTACTCGTAATTGCAAGTAATAAATTTATCTCTTTTCCTTAAATTTTTTTTATCTCTTTTCTCTCTCTTTCCCTTTGATCATATCTCTCCCTCTCTCTCGTGTTCATACTATTATTCATCACAAATTCGGCAGTTAATTCCGCAAACTACGATTACAAACATAAGCTCATCTAGTAGACCTTCGGTCTATTACATGTGGTATCGAGCGATCGGCTCCATGGCGAATTCCGGGCTCTCTCCTATTCCCGAGGACGGCAAGGTGGAAGACTTAGAAGAACCCGTCATACAACCCGCACAATTAGACGCAAATTCGCAAATCTTAGCGAATCGATCACAAAAAATCTATATCGACAGATGGCGTTAAATAATCAAAATACAAGAATTCCTTCAACGGTGCGATTACTACTCTCACTAGTCGATTGGAATTATTAGAATCTCAATCTAAAACGGGGCCTACAGTAGCTCGTTACCGGGAACCCCTCATTATGCTAATGCCCCGCCCCGTTTTCCTCACAATCACCGCCAGGGTTTAAACATCACGGTAAGGGAATAGATGGCGCTGGGGGTCAAATTATTTGGAGGATGGATTCGAGAATTTCGGTGGATAGTTTAAATCTAAGTGGTGGATCTCCTCGTACCTATATCGGATCGGCTGGGGGAAATTATAGGGGGAATGGATCTAGGAATTTTTCCTCAAATTCGGGAAATTCTAATGTTGGAATTATGCCTACCGTGGCTAAGATAAACTTTCCTAAATTCGATGGCACTCGTTCAAGATCATGGTTGATGAGGTGTCAAAGTTATTTTTCTATGATAAATACGATACCCGAAGACCAAAAGGTGGCGTTCGCATCTCTGCATTTCGAGGGTGCAGCTTTGGAATGGTATGATAACCTTCCACTAAAAGGGGAAGATTTGGTTTGGGCCCAATTTGTTAAGATGATATCTACAAGATTTCGGGATTTGCGGACAAATAAAGCTATTGGAGTTACATAAGTTGGTTAATATGGGAAATTATGAGGAGTACGTTTCAAGGTTTGAAGAATTAAAGTGCTTTTATAATCCACGTAGGTGTGGAGCTTTTGATGAACAAGATATTGGATTGCGGCTTTTATCGGCGGATTAGACAAGGATATACAAGCCGGGTTGGATATGCTGCAACCCAACACTTTAGAATCGGCCATTCACTGGGAAGGCAAGCAAATACATCCGAACGATTCCTTGATGAGGAAGATAAAGGAATTCACAAGAAATAATTCGAATTCCATGACCGCAAGGAAAACCGAACCCAAACCCTATCGAAAAATCATACCCGTGGCCGATTCTACTAAGAAACCGGGATTTAAATTGTTGACTCCTACCGAGATGGACCAACGAAGGGCAAAGGGACTCTGTTATAATTGTGACGAGACTTTCACCCCGGGACACAAGTGTAAAAATAAGCCTGAATTTTATGATTATGAGTGTAGAAGAGCAAGGGGAATTCCTTCACAATCTCAGAGGAAACAAATGCGGAGGAAAATTTTAGTGATGCCAAGGATGAATTAGGTATGGCAATGATTACACTTGGATCAATGGAGGAGGACTCGGGAAAGCACATTATGCGGCTTATTGGAGAAGCGGGAGAACGAAGATTAAGGATTTTAGTCGATACAGGAAGCTCCCCGAGTTTCCTTAATTCCACTGTTGCCCAAGAAATACGGGGAAGTCCGGAAGTCGCTACATCGGTGAGGGTAATTGTAGCCAATGGGGATGTTATGATTAGTGACAAGAGATTGCGAGGATTCAAGTGGAGAATGCAAAATATCGAGTTTGAATATGACATCGAACTTTTTACCTACATCGGGATACGACCTAATTTTGGGAAGTGATTGGTTGAAAAGAGGATCTCCTATCATCCTAGATTATGAACAAATGTATTTTTCGAGTTTTACATGGAGGAAAAAGAGTGTCTATCTATGCGGCTAAAGGACGAAAACTTCAACGGCCTACTACAAGGCGGCCAATATACCGGTTGTTACAACAGAGGCGACAAACACCGTGTCATTTTCTCGTTAATGTCTCTGAAAACAGAAGAGGAACAAAATAATCCCCACATGGATCCACTATTAAAAGAATTCGAGGATATATTTGAAGTTCCTAAAGGATTACCACCTAGCCGGGGAGTGGAGCATAAGATATTATTACAACCAGGAAGCATCCCAAAACATCAATACCCGTACAGGGTATCACATGCACAAAAAACTGAAATAGAGAAAACAGTAAAGGAGCTGCTGGAATCCGGAGAAATACAGCCAAGTAAAAGTCCTTTTTCCTCACCCGTATTGTTGGTCAAGAAGAAGGACAACACGTGGAGGATGTGTGTGGATTACAGGTACTTGAATAAACTCACTATTAAGCATGATTATCCCATTCCAGTTATTGATGAGTTATTAGATGAGTTATATGGAGCAAGATATTTTTCTAAAATTGATCTCAGATCAGGTTATTTTCAAATTCTTATGGATCCTGATTCTCGATATTTAACAGCCTTTAGAACTCATAATGGACATTATGAGTATTGTGTTATGCCTTTTGGGCTTTGTAATGCTCCAGCCACATTTCAATCTCTTATGAATCAAATATTCAGAGATCAATTAAGGAAGCAGGTTTTAGTTTTCTTTGATGATATATTGGTGTATAGTTCCACTTGGGAAATGCATTTACAACATGTACGGGAAGTCCTAGAGATCTTAAGGAAACACCAACTTTTTTGCAAAATTCAAGCAAATGTGCTTTTGGAAGGGAATCGTTTCCTACCTTGGACATATTATTTCTCAAGAAGGAGTGGCTACGGATCCCGAAAAAGTGGTCGCTATGGTGGATTGGAAATCACCCACAAATCTAAAAGGGGTTAAGAGGTTTCTTAGGGCTTACGTGGTATTACAGAAGTTCATAAAAAAATTATGGGATGATCGGTAAGCCCTCGACTCAATTCTTGAAAAAAGGGGTCTTTTAAGTGGGAATCGAAGTCGAGGTGGCTTTTCGTAACCTTAAAAAAATTATGACTACGGCTCCTATTTTGGCACTACCAGATTTTGATAAGGAATTTATTCTTGAAACAGGATGCAAGTGGATGTGGTATAGGGGCGCTTTTAATGCAAGAGGGGAGACCAATAGCTTTTCCGAGTAAAGTTTTGTCCGGAAAAAATCACTTTTGTCAATTTATGAAAAAGAATTTTTGGCAATATTAATGGCGAGTTCAAAAGTGGAAGAACTACCTACAGGGGGCATCACTTTACTATCGAACCGATCGGCAAGCTTTAAAGTATTTGTTGGATCAAAAAATCACTACCCCTTTACGCGAAGTGAATACCTAAATTGCTAGGTTATGATTATGCTATAGCCTATAAGAAAGGAAAAGAAAATCGGTGGCGAGATGCACTTTCAAGGAAGGAAACCTATCATTGTAATGCTATCGGTATGGGCTATTCCTTTATGGGTGCGAAGGTGACGCATACTATTCCAAGGATCCTCGGTTAAAGACAACCATATCGGCTAAGGCGTGGACGATAACTCCTATCCGAATCGTTTTTACAGGAGGACTATTAAGAAAAGATAATAAAATTGTTGTAGGAAAGGATACTAACTTAAGAGAAACAATCATTCAAGAACTCCATGATTCAGCCATGGGAGGACACTCGGGGAAGGAGGCACTTATCAAAGAGTGAAAAAATATTTTTATTGGAAGGGATTAAAGACACAGGTTTTAGATTGGGTTAAAACTTGCTCACCGTTCTCAAAACAAAACCGAGAGGAAACCATCTCCGGGGTTACTACAACCTCTACCAGTTCCTACCCAAGCTGGTCCCATATCACCATGGATTTTATAGAAGGACTACCAAAATCACAAGGAAGAACAATCATACTAGTGGTGGTGGATAGGTTGACAAAATATAGTCACTTCCTAGGGCTCAATCATCCCTATACGGCGGCCGCTGTAGCAGCAATGTGTATTTCTAGATAATATTGTTAAACTACATGGACAACCTTTGAGTGTGGTTACGCAGACAGATCCCGTCTTTATCGGATTTTTGGGCTGAATTATTTAAGTTGTTGGGAATTAAGATGGATATGACATCAGCTTACCACCCACAGTCTGATGGACAGACAGAGAGGGTAAACCAATGTTTAGAGACTTATTTAAGGTGTCTTATTAAACAGACACCTAAACATTGGTTTAAATGGTTAGCCATGGCAGAATCCTGGTATAACACAAACTACCATACCAGTCTGCAACTAACCCCGTTTGAAGCGTTGTATGGATACAACCCCCTATATTTTCTATAGGGCCATTTCCTCGATACAATTTCGTAGATTCCCTAAATCTAGCTGAAGAACGTACTAAGATGCAGCAAAGGTTCAGAGAAAACTTATTATTAGCCCAAGAAAAAATGAAGAAACATGCAGATAGACATAGAGTCGACAGACAATTTGCAGTGGGCGATAAAGTGTATCTAAAATTACAACCGTTCCGACAGAACAGTGTCGCACTCAGACAAAATCAGAAGTTGAGTCCAAGATATTACGGACCTTACACAATATTGGAGAAGATGGGAGAAGTAACTTACAAATTACGGCTCCCTACGGGGCCAAGATATGGCCAGTATTCCACGTGTCTCTTCTTAAAAAATCAGTGGATCCCAAAAGAGTCCGTTCAGCAGACTTGCCCGAGTTTTCTTCCGACGGATCTATCCTTTGTGTACCTACAATCAAAGGCAAACGGAGTCAGAAGAACAGAAAAGGAAGAATAATACATTCTTTCCTAATAGAATGGGAAAGTGAAGGATTAAAACAAAAAAATTGGGTAGAAGAGTCTTATCTGCAGAAGCTCCTTCCAAACATTTTACCTTGGGGACAAGGTTCAAAAAAACGGGAAGGTAATGTCATGATCCAACCGGATCTGACAAACAAAGAGGTAAAGACGGAGGAAAATGAAGCGGAAACGAGAAGAGAAGGGGAGGGTTTACTGTTAGTATTGTTTGTGGAGGAGACGAAGAGTGAAAATGAAGATAAAGAAGAGATATTTTATGATATGCTGGAAACGTTTCCGACCGTAGATGAACGAGAGATAAATCCAACGGTAACAAAAGAAAGTGGCTGAGCCGCTGGATGAAAACAAGCGTGGATGATCAAGATCCATCCACGTCTAAGTACTCTTAATAGATAGATTTTATCCTTATTTAAGTTATATCTTTATATTATTAATTGCCTAGTTTAAATTAGGGTTTAGTAAAGTTTGGGGTTATAAATACCCGTTATTGCTACTCGTAATTGCAAGTAATAAATTTATCTCTTTTCCTTAAATTTTTTTTATCTCTTTTCTCTCTCTTTCCCTTTGATCATATCTCTCCCTCTCTCTCGTGTTCATACTATTATTCATCACAAATTCCGGCAGTTAATTCTGCAAACTACAGATTACAAACATAAGCTCATCTAGTAGACCTTCGGTCTATTACATTTAGCCTTTTCGTTTTGTGTTTTTTTTTGCTCTTCTGGTAGCGATGAGTGCAGATAGTAGTCACACGGAATTTGTGATCTATGTAGATGTATCTTTTGGTTAATTCAGCCAAGAATTGCATGCTGGATCCACAGTTTGAATTTTTCTTGGTTTTAATTCATGGTTTTGGATTGATTGGCATGTCTCTGTTTTTGTGGTGCTTTGTGATCTTCAATTACTTACCTCTTCTTGGTTGTGAGTTTATGCTCAATCATGATATGTATGAACTGGAAACAAGAGTTTATGCTAGTGCATGCTTCTACATTCTTGACAAATCGCGAATATTTTATCTTCAATGTTTGTATTTGATAATAGTATACTCATGCTCTGAAATTTTGGACTCTGTTTTTCTGCTTTCGATTTGCAGATACACATAATAGTTTACTCATGGAACTGGTCAAGAAAGTTGCCCATAGAGGGTCTTCAGCTCCTGAAAGTATTGCAATAAGATGTGATCAGAAAAATCATACTTATCATCAGCTGATGATATCTGCTAAGAACATATCCAACCTGTTGTTGAAGGCTGATTTACAAAATGTAAGTTCAAATGATTTTTATTTTTTTTTTGACAATTACATCCATCTTTTATGCTCTTTGTGTTGAAACTGTCATTTATTTGGTATTTGATGAAGAAATAGGGAAAAATCCGGATAAGGGATATGGCCCACTTGTTGCTTCTCTTATACAGTTATACCTCGATAAAATAATATTCGATAGAGTAATAATTTCTTCTGATCCCGAAAAGAGTTAATGCACTAAAATAATGTTCAATAAAGTAATAACCTCGTTAAACGAATATTTTTTTTTTTCGGTCTCAAAGTTATTACTTTATCGAGGTTTAATTGTACAACCGTTCAAATGCTTTTGGGAAAATTGTTACTATGGTACTATGAATAAGTGTTTATTTCATAGGTTAATGGCTCTAGCAAAAACAACGATCTTGGTGGAGCTAGAATTGGAATCGTTGCTAAACCTTCTCCCGAGTTTGTCGCTGGAGTGCTTGGAACATGGTTCAGTGGCGGTGTTTCCGTCCCCCTTGCACTTAGCTATCCAGAAGCAGAGCTACTTCACGTGATGAATGATGCGGTTCGTCTATCTTTATCCTGCCTTCTGCTGTCTTTTGACCCTTTGTTATTTGTTAGCTTACTTACTTTCTAGATAGACTTCTTTATTTTTTCAAAAGTTAAATATATCTGGTGAGCAATCAAGTGATCCGAAAATGATATACTTGACTTAGTTTTAATTCGCACTACATTTACTAGAGTTTTGACATCCGTGTCGGTCATAGTTTCTTTGATCATATTTGTCATTCACTAAACAGATCTCGTGTTGATTATAGGATATCACAATGATTCTGAGTACGGAAGATCATCAAGAAATAATGAAAGCTGTTGCAGCCAAGACTTCTTCTCAACTATCTCTTCTTCCCGCTGTTTCATCAGCTGGAGTTGATCAGACAAGTTTACAAGAAACTGACGTTTCTCATGCAATTGACGGTGCGTTTACCTTACAGTCGTATGAATTTGCTCCGCACCTGCTATTTATTTAGCTCATTAATTTATGCTCGATGTTTTATTGTAGGAGATGACCCTGCATTGATCATTTATACGAGTGGCACTACAGGAAAGCCTAAAGGAGTTGTGCACACACATCAAGGGATATTAGCACAAGTATAGCTTCCACCCTTTTAAAAAAAATCAATTTGGTATTTATTATTGATTCTGGTTTGTAGTTTTCGCTCTTGTCTCTTGATGCTAATGTCGTATTATTTCAGGTCCAAATGCTGACAGATGCTTGGGGATACACATCTGATGATCAATTCTTGCACTCCCTGCCACTACACCATATCCTTATATGCATTTTTCACTCTACAATATTGTCGGTCTTTTATAAGTAATCCGTTATCCTCTTTTTTCTCCCTCCGTCCCACAATTCTTGCTCCAAAACTTTTCGGCACGGTTTTTAAGGAGAGTTGTTTGTGTGTGAAGATGTGGGGCCCTCAAATAAAGTGTTTGTAATAATTTACTATTTTCGGAAATGGAGCAACAATTGTAGGACTGCCCGAAAAGGAAAGTAGAGCAACAATTATGGGACGGAGGGAGTCTTTCTTTTGGATGATGTTTCATTTATCGGCTAGTATTTGTTAAGAGGTATTGATTTCAAACGTTCCTTGCTGGTCTTAACTTCCTTCGTACATGTGCATGGAGTTTTCAACGCGTTGCTTGCTCCTCTATATGCTGGTTCAACGGTAATGACCTTTAAAATCCAATTTTATTCTCATGAAATAATTTTAAATAGTGGCGTCCATTTTTTGCAGTATTTATCATAGAATTCAATTTCTGTTGGTTATCTTAAGCTGATGTATTTTATACTTCTCTGCAAAAGGTGGAATTCATGCCGAAGTTCAGTGTAAGGGGAATCTGGCAGAGATGGCGAGAATCTTACCCGAAGGACCAAAGTAAATCTGAGGATGCTATTACTGTTTTTACTGGAGTAAGTAAAGTTTTTATGAGATCGAGTAGAAAATTGTCATTCTTATATCGAAATCTTCGTCTTTTTTACGGGTCACTCAGATATCAGTAAGTAAACTTCAATCTCGACTACTTTTGAAAGAAATCTCCTTCCGTTCATGTGTAGTGTAATGCAACAAAATAGATGCGCATTTATTATTATCGAAACAGCTTTCTCATCCAATGCTTGCTGCCATTGCCTATGAAACATTTTTTTTACTTGCCGATAATTCTTTTAAAGAATCAGTTGAAGCAACGGAGTTTATCTTTGTCTGATTCAAAATGGGGAATGATTTATTTTCTTATTTTCTCCGTTTTTGTCCTTCATCAAGGGTGTTTAATTGACATTCTTATTGGCAATAATAGAGTTTAGTGTGTAATGAATGCCTTTTCACTTCAGATTTTCGATACTGCAGATCAGTTATTGTTTTTTTTGTTATTTTCTAACTTCTGTAGGTTCCAACCATGTACACACGTCTGATACAAGGGTACGAAGCAATGGATGCCGAATCACAAACTGTTTGTGCTACAGCTGCAAGGCAGTTGCGTCTCATGGTAGGCTAGTTATCTCTTTTCACACGGAGCAATAAAGTAAGAAACATAGAAGTAAAACTAGTGATTGAGTCATTCTCTTCCTCTTATGTGCCTGCTATATATTGTCGCTATCGTTCCTCTACAATGTATCATATGTTGAATAAAAGCATTTTCATTGACAGATGTGTGGCTCGTCTGCCCTCCCTCTTCCAGTTATGCAACAGTGGGAATCAATCACCGGGCACCTCCTTCTCGAACGATATGGCATGACTGAGGTCAGTATTATCTAACATAGAAACTTCTTTATGTCTACTCTAATCGATGACCGTGATGAGTAAGTTGTGTTTACGTTGATGTCTCCTTGTTTATAGTTTGTCATGGCTCTCTCTAATCCCCTCCATGGCAAGCGGAAGGGGGGTACAGTTGGAAATCCACTCCCCGGTGTGGAGGTTAGTACGTTATGATCCTCAGATGAAAAGATTATAATCAAGAAAATGAAATTTTAGTAGAAACAAACAACTTACTCAAAATGCATTGCTTGTGAAGGCCAAGATCCTTGCAGAAGACGGTAGCACGGGTGTTGAAGTTGGCGAGCTCTGCATCAAAAGTCCTTCGCTCTTCAAGGAATATTGGAAGCTACCCGAGGTAGTATTGAAAACTCCGCTTGTTAAACTATACGCGACAAGGCTTTGAGAAAAACACGGCCCTCCTCATTCGAGTTCTTAACGAGGTTACGTTGCTAGGTGACTAAGGAGTCGTTCATCGATGGTGGCTTCTTCAAAACCGGAGATGCTGCTAGAGTTGATGAAGACGGATACTACGTCATATTAGGACGTAAGCATATTCAACTTCTCGAGGCTTTTGACTTTAAGGATTGATACCATGATATGGCATTGCTAATTATGGAATATTGTAATTTAGGTACTAATGCTGACATTATGAAGGTTGGTGGGTACAAACTATCTGCTCTAGAAATCGAAGCGATTCTTCTAGAGGTTCGTTTTTCATTCTCTTTCCTTGAAAACTATTGTCTTGAAAAAGGCTTATAGAGTACTTCCCTTTTTTGCAGCATCCAACTATTTCAGAGTGTTGTGTATTGGGATTGCCAGACAAGGCCTATGGGGAAGCTGTGTGTGCAATAGTTGTACCCGATGCAGAGATCAAACGAAAACGAGACGAAGATTTGAAGCCTGCTTTAACTCTAGAAGAACTAACCACATGGGCTAAAGAGAAACTTGCTCCATACAAGGTATGATAACAATCACTTGTTAGAACTGAACTACTACCTCCGTCCAGCTATTGTTGACCACTTTTTTTTCGATGCGGAAATTAAGAAATTAGATGATAAAGTATGAGAGATGAGTAGATGATAAAGTAGAAGAGAGAAGATGAGCGAGAATGATGATAAAATAAGAGATGAGAGATGATAAAATAGGGGATAGAATGTTAATTATTTGCCAAATTCGAAAAGTGGCCAACAATAGTGGGACGTCCCAATTATGAAAGGTGGCCAACAATAGTGGGACGAATACTAAGCTTGTTCTGTAATTTTACATATGTTTGATTGCCTCTCGGTGTTTCAGATACCGACTCGTCTACTTCTGTGGGAATCACTCCCTCGCAATGCTATGGGGAAGGTGAGATTAACATGATCTTTACTTGGTTTGTTTGTTACCGAATATTTGCTCTAATCACGGTTTTGTTTGCGTAATACAGCTGAACAAGAAGGAGCTGAAGAAGAAGCTAGCAGAATGAAGTGATCAATGGAAGAAAATGCAGGTGAAGTGTAATGGTATAGTTTTGGAATAATTTGGTATGTTTTAATCTGGTTGGTATAGTTTTGGAATAATTTAGGCTTAGAAACAAATGATTCCGGGATGAAATCTATCTGCTTTCTTGAAATCATAATTCTTTTTGGATTGATTGATTGTTTATTCAGGGTTGAGATTTATTATCTCAAAAATCTCATGTCCCAGGTAAAATTATGTAGTTATGTACAAAACAAAGGGTAAAAGGGTAAAATGATTAATTTGATTGCTAGCAAAACTAATCGTTTATATTAAAACTACGTAGATTTAATTGAGACATACATGAAACTTTTTGAGATAACAGATCTCATCCCGTTTATTTAGCCAGAATACATACTCCTACCATTGTTGTCACATTCACAGGCCGGTTTACGGCTAAGTTGCGAATTTTGTCTTCTTTCTTGAAATAATAGATTTTACTCGCAAAATTGCAGAATTCGTCCTCCAAATTATGGATCTTGGATATGCCCCTGTCACATTCTTGCTTTACAGCAAACAACAAAATTGATAATGTAAATATGAGAAAAAAGATTAAAGCCCTTTTGAAAAGCAAAGCAAGACAGCCCATCTTGTGTGTTATTTTAGTACTTGGTGATTGTTTTGACTTATGTTTCGCCACATGTGAGTCCCCAACCAACTAACCATAGTAAAGAAATATAAATAAATATTACTACTATATACTCTTTCAAATTGAAATAAAGCCCTTTTTGGAGTGGAGAAAAAGTGGGTTGTCAAAAGGAGAATTAGAATTATTTTCTTATGAGAATGTGGGGTGATGAATTTATGACGTCATCATTACGTCACAAATGTAATGAAATAAACATATATCAAGAGAATCTAGAATCGAATATTTGTATGTCTGTATAGTATCATCTTTGTCGGTAGAGTTTATATATGTGTAACTATATTTTTAACCTTGTCCTATATGACATGTGACAAAAGATAGATCTAAGAATCCCACTGCAGCCTCTATACACTCATAAAAATCACATCCCTATTCCATGGCTGTTATTCGATTCAGTTATTGAACCGAAACCGAATCAAAGTATTTTTAACAGAATCGAACCAAATAAAAAAAATTAGTTAGGTTTTTGGTTTTCATTTTTTATGTTCTTCGGTTTAACCAATTGATTAACCGAACTAAACCAAACCATATGTTTAAGTTTTTTATATTAAAATCGTAACTTTTTTCTAATTTCTTTTATATTAAAATATTACTTTGATCAAAATATTAATAGTTTTCTATTACATTTATATTAAAATTATATTTTACTTTTTTTTCTTCTTTTTCTTGGAATTTCGGTTATAACCTAGCTAATCGAACCGAACCTGAATTTTGGTTAAAAATCGCACCAATCCAAAATATTTCTGTTAGATATTTAGTTTTGCGAAATAGAGAATCAGAATTTCATATACCTACCTACTTAACTCTATATATATATATAAGCTTACGAGGACGGATTTAGGATTTATGATTATGTGTATGAGATTTTTTTTTTAATCTTCCAAGCAAATCTATATTTTTTAGAGGGTAAATAGTAATTTCTTCAAAATAAATAAAATTTCTAAAAAAAATGTTAATTCTTGAAATAAGGATAAATTGTAAGTAACATGATAACTTAAAACATAATCAACATGCATGGACATAATAAATGGCGGATTATTTAGGTTAATTACAGAGATAGATATATATCTATATATGTGTTTAATCAATTTTCTTCCCACTGTTACATCAGTTACATGCATTAGAGCTACTTGAGGCGTAGCATCATAAGCAGTCAGCCTTAGCTTTGTAGAATGACTGCTTCTGATGTCAGCGCCGCCGCGCCGGAAAACGATCAGAAGCCGCTGCCGAAGGCTGCCGGAGCCCAGTAATCGGCGCCGTTCTCGCTGCCCACGTTTTGAGTGCATGAAATCGGAACTAAGCATAGCCCTCTACTCCTCAAATCTGATCGATCTTGTGAATCCTGAAATTTTCATTTTATTTTTTCAAAATTGTTTCAAACAATTAAATAATTAGTATAATAATTTTAATTTTTCAATAATTTGTTTCAGACTTTCAATGTCAACAATTTATGCACGCAATATTGAATTTTCCACATACACGCCATAAAATGTTTAACAAGAATATGCATGCATTTATGGTAATTTAATTAGTTTAGTCATCCATCATAACTACGTGTTAGTTATTATTTCAAGTTAATTTGTTCTAGAAATACCTATTATGATAATTAACTTAACACCTCGAAACTCTCCCGATCGAACATCTATGCATCCTTATAAAAATTATGTGATATAGAAAATTTTCCGTTTTAACCAACAAAATGCGAACGACTTAGGATTCATTTCCCTCTCATTAAAAAGAAGATTAATGTGACATCTTTACCTGTTTAGAACCTCCTCTTCCGTTCAACGCAGCATCATTCAAGAACTGTTGCAAAACATTAGATAAATAAATTAATTATTCTGGAAATTTGTAACAGCAGTTCTTACTTTAATGCTATCGAAATTAACAAATTAAAGAACTTCATAAAAGTAATTAATTAAATACTTTGATAATTAAAACTACAATTGGCTGTTTTCTACATGCTTAATAAATTGACATTACCAATTAAAGCCTCTTTTTAGGAAGCGACTGATCCAATAAAGCAAGCATAAATACCTGAGGAGCCTCATCGAGAAATGAACAATTCCTTTCTTGAACCTGCCAAAATTTTAAAAAATATTTTTTTTCTCAATTACGATTAATTATTTATGATTAAAAATTATCTTTTCATTTTTTGAAAATTGCGTTAACAGTTTGTAGTGTTTGCAAAAAATCTTTGTCGTGCATGGGAAAATGTGCAAGAAAATTACAGAATGTTGGACTGTGTTGTTTCCTGCTGCATTGCGCATGTAGGGAGAGCTCAGTGCCTGCAACAAATAAATTTAACATAAAAAAAACTAATTAACAAAAGATAGGTTTTTTCCGAATATGTTTCTACGTTCTAAATTGTATACTCTATGTGTCATATTTATTAGATGAATGATTATACTTGCAAAATCATTAATTGTACACCCTCAGTCTCAATATTAAGTAGCTCACTTCTTTTCGGTATAAAAATTAAAAATATTGTATTTTGTGGTATATATTATTGACTTTCTGATATTTAAATTATGGACACAAAATTTTTACCTTTTTAAGAATGAATCACTTATATTGGGACGTCTCAATTATGAAAGCGAGCCACTCATGACAAGTGTGTGAGATTGAAAATTTTCCGATTTTCTTGAAAAAATGATCAACTAAAATGAAGGGATATCAATCCCACTTTTTTCTTTTTTGAAAAAATAATTATTTGGTGTTTGCAAGAAGATGAAAAAGGAGCAAATGTTTACCTCAATTTGACCCTGAAGGAATCTAATGTAGCCAATGGCTTCTGACAAGACAGAAGCAGTGTCAGTCTGCAAAAGAGAAACACTCTCTCAAAGTCCCCCTTTGGTGTAAAAAAGAACTAAAAGGAGCCTCTCTCTCTTCTCTCTCTCTCTCATGATATAATAGTTATACTTTAATGGTAGTGAAAAAAAAGGCCTTGATAAAGCTAGCTATTAAATTTTACCTTCCCAAATGGAGAAACAAGTTGGTGAAGAGCTGTTATTCTATCCCCTAGCTTCTCCTTTCTCACCTATGTCAATTTCAATACAGTCAAAATAGAATACATTCATATAATTTAAAATTTAAATGCTAAGCCCATAAATCCATGTCTAAGAATCTCAAGAACTGAAAGTTAATTAATTCATGTGCAGAGAAAGAAGCCAGCCAGTTTATGAAAAAGAGAAAAAAGAGATTCCTTTACCTTCAAAGCTGGTTGTGCTGACTGTTGAACCCTAGCCTTCTTTGCTACCCCAACCATGCTGTTACACTTTTAATACAAGAAAAATAAAATCTATAAAATCTGATAAATTAACATGAAAAAAAAAAGATTTTGAAGATTTATGGAGTGTGGAAACTAAGTAAAGACTAATTATTTCCATCATAATTCACATCAAATCACAATCTTTTTCCTATTTCCATAGAGTAATAATGAGACTTTAACATATATTTTCTCTCACCCGCTATAAGTGTGCGTTTTCCTAATATGAACATTCTATTATAAGTGGTTCGTTTTAAAAAAATATATATAATTTAATTATCAAAAATTCGAATGAGATATACCACAAAACACAATTTTCTTAATATCTCTGCCGAAAAGAAGTGAGTCACTTATCGTGGAATGGAAGGAGTAATTAATTATCTGATGAAAAATGCTCATTTTCCACCTTTCTTTCCCATCTTTGTCCCCTTTAATCTTCTCCCTCACATTCAAAAAGGAAAGTTTTAACTTTTTTACTAAAATTATTTACCTACCTCAGATGAATGATCATGGTTGCGATGTTGGTTCTTCCGTTCGGCGAAGCTCAAGATGGAGTTGCTCAAGGTGGTGGTGCAGGAGGTTGGTGAGGAAGCCGGCATGGCCGGCTGGTGATGACGTGTCCAAGAATTGGACTGAAACTCATCTTCTACGACATGGCTGTAATTGATCTGATTACTGGATTCTTGCTTCACATCATTTCTTGAGAAAGATGGGATCAAATTCAAGACTTGATCCTCCCAATTATCCAACTTCTTTTGCTGCTGAAAAAGACTCAATCTTTCTTCTTCCCCCACTCCACCCCTACATCAAGAACAAACATATATATTAGTTAAGAAGATTAGGGAAAATGAAAGTCAATAATATAAAGCAACAAGAAGCATTAACTAAGAATGTGATGAATTATTAAAAATCCAAAAAAAGAATGTAATAAATTAAAAACCCTCTTGAAAACATGTCTATTCTGACATAACCCTAGTTACAGAATTTCAAGAACAGTTAGGGAGAGAGAGAAAGAGGAGAGAGAGAGAGTTACAGAAGCAATTGGCTCCATGACCTAACCGGACAATCTTGGGAGGGATGATGAAGTTCGGTTGGATTAGGGTTGGAAGAAGAAAGAGGAGAATTAGAACCGCCATAGCTGAACTGAGAGTGAGGCTGTGGATGCATGCCATTCATGCTCCACCAATTAGGGTTTCCAGCCATCATTTGTTACTCCAAAAATATACAATTTTTTTCACAACCTTCCTCTCTCCTAATAATATACCTTACTACGCATAGTTATATTATTTCCTCTCTCTCTCTCTCTCTCCCGAATTTCTGACACAACTTCTCTCTCCCTCACAAGTTCCGTATTTCCTAGTTTGAGCACCAGAACGAGGCTTTGCTGAAGCTTTCAAAATTGTAATTGCTTTCCCAGAAGTGGAAGTAGAGAAAACCCTTGTTTTTGTCAACAATAAGAGTATTTTATATTTAATTAACCCATTTGTATTGTTCTCTTTCTCTCTCATCTTTTTCCCCCTCTTTAATTGATGATTTTATAATTCTTGCTTTAGCTTTATCTAAAATCTGACAGAAGAAGGTGATGGTGAGTGTTTTGAGGCCAAAAAACAAATTGGGGCCGTTTATAACTAGCTAAATATTGATGTTAGGGTAGTTTGATTGTCTATTTTCACTTCGTTTTACCTCGTTTTTTCTTCCACTACTACAAGTTACCGGTAGGATAACATCAATATCAAGAATTCATACATTCTACGTTTATACATATTGTAATAAATCAGATCAAATCACGTGTCCCAAAAATTTATGCATCGATAGTGTCTCCAAGTAAGACTATGTCGTCTTGAGTAGTTTTGACTGAGCCTATTTTTTTATGATTAAGAGCTATCTAAAACGACATAATTTTTTCTGGAACATTAAGGAAAACCGAACAAAGGTTTTGGTTAAAACAACTTCGATCCCGTAATAAACTAGTTTTCTATAATTTATAGTAGTTAAGAACTTGTGTAGAACTAGCGAGGTCAGAGTCACTTAGCTAGGTTTAGGTTCAATAACTACTTATTTCTTTATAACAATGGCCAAATTGGCTAATTAGAGAACGATGCATCCCATAGATTTAGATGACTTAAAAGCGAAAAAGAATTCTATAGCTTAAAGAAAGGATTGTCAAAGGAAAATCTTGCAGTTGAATGGGTACTGGATAAATCTAGACATATTTCTATGAACCATATATTCTCCCGATACATTATACACAATTATTGGTAACCTATAATGCTTTAACGTGAAAAGCAACTAATGACGTCATCATATCAATGTCCATGAGTCTTTCTCCCATCAAGTTCGAATGATTATTATCCAATCTTTATTTTATTAAACCCTAAGTATTCTTTTGGCGAATATTGTTCTTGGTTCCCCTTTTTAGTGATATATGTATAAAATTAATTTATCTTTTATTTGTTTGAAAATTAATATATAATTACCAAACAATAGACTAAATATTTATGAAGTTTTATCTATGTAAGACCATAAAGATGAAATAATATCTAGCCTTGCCTGAAAATGGAAAAAAATCAATTGATTTAAATCAATAAAACTTCTAAAAAAACATCAACAACACACTAATACATCCTAATCAGAAATATAAAATCATATCCCAACTCAATAAAATGTATCAACTCATATCTTATCAGTTGAAGCAATCAAATTTTTAAAGGGTATAAATTTTATTATAGATGTTATATGCAGTTGATCTAGAATTAAATTTTGAAATTAGAAGTCGAAACATGCAGTTTTTAAAATAATTTTTTTTATTAAAAAATAGTTTATAAAAAAAATTAGAATTCTAAACGATTTGGCACGGAGTCTCTAACAGTCGACATGATTCGTCCTGGTTATATGCTACGCTTATGCCGTAAGAGTGGGGTGTTAACAGGACTTTTTTAGTTAATTATTAAGAGTACTTATGAAGTAAAGAAAAACAAATCATAAAAAATTGAAATTTCATAATGGATTAAGATTAGGTTTTGAGCAAATTGAAGAAAAGATTGGCTTTTATAATTTTCTATATTTGTGGCAGTCATTTTCTTGTTGACCTTATATAATAAAATAAGAACAAAAAGTTGTTGGTGATGTACTCTGTTTCTTTTTATAAATGAGGCATAATAATCTGTAAAAGGATTGGATGATTATTATATAATTTCCAATTAAACGCATCCACGCTTGTCTATTTAGAAGTTAAACTTAGAAGTTCGATTGTTGATTTTTCTTGTCATATAAAGAGAGGAACGGAACCATAAGAAAACTAAAGTAAAGAAAATGGATTGACCCCAACCCAACTTTTATACCTAAGTGATCGTTCCAGGAATTATTTCTCGAGGTTTTCGCTTTCAATAAAAAAAATATACATTTATTTGTACGTAATTGTTGGCAATATTTTTAGCTAGAAATTTTAGTGGGATCGGACAAGAACTTTTGGTCTTTGATAATCATATAATCGGACAAATATCAAATTGGAGCGTGTGGGACTTTCATTGGATCCCTAACTTTTCAAAAAGATAAATAATTTATTTAACTTGTTTGTTATTATTCCTTAATTTATATATATATATATATATATATATATATATACCATATAAATTAAGTTGCATGTTTTTACTGGATTATAGTTAACAATTGTAGGCCCGGCCCACTTATATTGGGCTGTCTGAGTATAAATGGGCGGGTAAATGAAAAAAGTAAATGTCGACAGCAGAATTCGAATCTGAGAAGGCAAAGCCCAACAGATTTCAAGTCAGTCTCCTTTAACCACTCGGACAAATCGACTTTTGTTAATTTTACTCTCATTTGATCATTAATCCTATAAATCACCAAAAAGTTTCTAAATTTCATAATTATAATGCCCATGTATCACGTAAGTTAGGTATCATAATTATAATAATTTTATAAATTTCATATGTGATTTACAATTATGTGTGATATATAAGAGTACACAATTTATGACAGTTCAAACCACTCTTGACTATCTCCTTTTATATTTGTATCTATCAACTTGTATATTTATTTATTTATCTTGTAGTTCATGTACTTATAAAATTCTTCTATAATAAATCAAGGGGACAAAGAAAAAGTCAAATCCCAACAAACTTCAATTTAAAATAGTTTACATTAGTTGGAAAATGAAGTAGCGTCATTCCTTGCATTAATCTCATTATTATAACACTTATAAGCCCTTGTCTCATCAATAAAGTGATACAAGTTGCAAGGGCACAAAAATTGAAGGAAAGAAAAGCATAAACTTGACTTTTGAATATTAAAAAAAGTAATAATTCCATATCCCTCAAGTCAATCCAATTGGCTCCAAACTTCTTAAGTGCTCATCCCATTCCTACTTCCAAGTATTCCAATTTAAATTTTCAATAATTATTTCATGATAATCAAGAATTTTCTTGACTCTTCTGAAAAACTAGGCATACTTTAAATTTGTTTTAATTTGATAGAAACACGATTTACTCAATAGTATGTATTTTTTCTCTTTTGAGGGCAGACACGATATTTGACCTAGGAGCAAAAATTGGTGACTAAAAGCGCACTTTGTATGGTCTTGTCAATTTCTAATGTCATTCGAGTTTTGTGGATCATCGATGATAAGGTTTGGTACATTTCTTTCATTTTAGTCCACCAACTATTTTCTCCCATCTTCTTTTGTCACACTTTATATATTCCAAGCTTCTCTTTCTACGTATATGACATGGGTTGCGGCCAAAAGTGTCAATTACAGCCGGGACGAATTCGCAATGTTTTGGGTGTAAATTTGTAATTTTACGGGAGATTTTAAAAGGATCAATTACAAAGTAAAATATCATACAGACAATAGGATTTGATTAGTTAGAAACAATAATTATGATGCTATCAAATAATTAAAATCTCTTCATAGATTATACAACATGCGATATGGGATACAACACATTACTGATATTGTATATAAGTATATATAACCAAATGTAAAGTAAAAAGCAACAAATTAAAAGAATAAATAAAATGACAAATAAAGGTTAATATTACAAGTGAAAAATGCACATTGAGATTCATATATAGCCAAACAACAAAGAATAACTTGAATTTCTTTTAAAATAAATTAGTTTAGGGGTATACAATATACTTGTTTTGAAACATATCGAACACAGTGATAAAAATGTTCTATCATGTGTCGAAATAAGGTACATTGAGATTTTTTGAGTGTTTCTCCGGTCTCATAAAAATAATTAATCAATTAATTTTACAACTACTATAATCATTATAAGAATGAGAAATTAAATAGCCGGTCTAAGACGTTAACTTGGTCAAGGCTGTAATTCTGTCCGTAGACCGGAGTCAATTCAGCCATCCGACGCCGTATTGTCCCCCCAACTACGTGAAAGCTGGCGTGTACGGATTTGATCCCTTGGATTAAACCCGGTTGAGTTACAACCGTGCGATCCCCTCCGCACGCTTGCTTGCTTTCGGGATCTACCAAATAATGACAGCAGATACAGGCATGGTAAAAAAAATGGCAAAAGAAGAAACACGCTGTGAAAAGGCCTAAATTAGCTGTCAAAATTAAGGTTGGAAGAGAGAAAATGTACAACCGTCTTCCTATCAATGTTTTGTCTGATGTGCCCGGAGGTGAAATATTCATTTGTGTAAAGTTAAACACATTTCTACCACATTCTTATATTTAACTATACTATATATCCAAAAAGATTAAAATACCCCTATTTTTCAATAAAGTCAATCTATGGGATGGTTCTATCACGGTCCGATCGGAGGGTCCGATCATGGTCCGATCGGTCGGACACATCGGACATGGTCCGATCACGGTCCGATCATGGTCCGATTATGGTCCGATCACGGTCCGATCATGGTCCGATCACAATCCGATCATGGTTCGATCACGGTTCGACCACGGTCCGATCATGGTCCGATCACGGTCGGACATGATCCTGACACTTTTCAGGTGAGAAAAGTGAAAAAGTTGGGGTATTTTAGACAATTTGGGTATATAGTGGATAATTTTTATGGAGTTGGGTAATTTTGTATATGATATAGGGTAGGTGGGTAGATTTATATAATAACACTTGTCTGATCCATAATTATTAATCTCATGTTTTTTCTTTTCTTTTCATTGTAGAATTCTGATGAGTAAAATGTGCCCCGTCGTTTGCAAATAAATAACTTTTTCCGTCTCATTAAGGTTAGTAAATGTGTGGGTTTCTCTTTGAATTAAGAAGTTAAAACTCACTCATTCCTCCTTCCCACTCGATTTATTTTATTTCTTTCCGGCATGGAGATTAAGAAGATTGATTTATTGTGTGTTTATAGGTGAGTCCCACAAAAAAAGTAGAACTTCGTATAGTAATTATTTTATTTATAAACAGGGTAAAGTCAAACATGACATTTCGAAAAAAAAACAAGATCAGTCAAGGGAGACGAAGAGAGTATTGTATATTGAAATGAAACAAGATAAGCGGGACAACCGATAAAGAAAGTGATACAAGATCATTTTATGCTACATGTTTAATACACTTATACCTAATAATATATGGAGTATTAATTTTCTCAACATAATTATGTATACCTAATTATTTTTGTAGAATTATGATTTGAAGACAAAGAAATGAGAAGATTTGGGTGATATTTTGGTATGGTTGGGACAAAAAAGTACTGAAAATTTTAAATCATACATAAAAAATAAAATTGAAGTGGGGCAGCGGGTGTGGTGTTGATTGTTCTATACAGGTTTGAGCTTTTATGTCAGCCTTTTTGCAGTTTGCAATTTTTTTAGGGTTTCGTTTCCAACAGTCTCTGTCTTCTTCAATACTGTGTCCCCTCTTAGTATATTCTTTTTAATTTTCCCAAAATATCCACAAATTTTTCATATTTAATAACAACTCTCGACATATAGAAATTTCGACATAGAGGAAGAGTAAAATCAATAATTTAAATAGATACTTTTCTTTCTTCAAAAAATACGCTAAGAAATTAGAACTCATACGAGCGACTATATCAATCTTTGAATTTAGCACGATTTAAGGGCGACTATCTATCCTTGAATTTTCCAATGTAAATATTCTTTCAGTTCCATTAATTCTGTCAAGTAGGGTTTCAATATAAAAATTTATTAACTATATTTTTGTGTATAAATAATGTGAAGCCTACGAAATTTTTAGTGTTATTTTATTTTTAGAGAAGGAATAGTGTGCATCATGTTGCACATGCAACATGATCCAATTTTCAATTTTGACCCGATTTGACCCGATTTTCTACTTTATTAAAAAAAAAAAACTTCTTTCTCTCCCGTCTCCTCCCCTCCCCACTACCCCTTTCTCTCTCTCCTCTCTTTCTCTTTCTCTCTGAATCTCACCCCCCTCTCTCTCTTTCTCTCTCTCTCTCTCCACTCCCCTCTCTCTCTCTTTCTCACTCCCCTCTCTCTCTCTCTCTCTCTCTCTCCACAGTCCTCCCGATCTCTCCGCTTCCGCCTCCGATCTCTCCAATTTTATTGCCGTCACTCCGCCTCCGATCTCTCCAATTTCTCCAATTCACAGTTGAGATTTGTTTCCCTTAATATTTATTTGTAGAAATAGAAGGTAGAAGAGTCAACTACAATAGCTCAATTGCACAAAGTCCACTAGTTGCAGTTAATGCACTAAGACTCAATTTATGCTTGCTTGCTCTAAGTAAGAACCAACTTCCAGGTCTTAGTGTGCAATTTGAAACTCTTCTGCCTATAATTATTTTTGTTCAAAAACTATAATTAGTCGAGTGAACTGATGAAAGAGAGTAGCAACCAATGTAATATCTTAAAATGAACTCTGTTCCATGGATATTCTTGCCTCTGAAGGATTTCCAATAGATTTGCCCTTTCTAGAGTTTATATTATTCAATTTTTTGGCGATGTGTGCTTAATTGTGATGCACGGCATGCCATTTATGTTTTCACCGTGCTGAGAAGACTGATTGGACTAAATCAATTTGCTTTGATCTCCTGCTCGTGTTCTCAAACTGTTCTTGCAATTATTTCACTTTTTACTCAAGAGAAATAATTGTATGAGTTTTCTGGGACCTATGCAGCTATAAAGCCCATGTCAAAGTTTATGCTATGTAATCCCAACACATAATAATATTTCCCTGGGTTTTGGAGGCAAGTTTATGCTATGTAATCCCAACACATAATAATATTTCCATGGGCAGATATTGTTGATAATGTAGCTAGTGGATCTTCCGAAAAGACTTAGGCTTAGCATCTTCCGCAATGTATTCCAACAACATGACTTGTTTTTTGTTCGATTTTTTTTTCTTTTGGTTTTGGTGTTAGTTGATAATTCTTTTGATGAATTGAAACAAGATTTGCTTTTGGTTTGATTATTGAACAATTTTGGTGCTCCATATGGTTTCTGAATGTTAATTTGTGTGCATTTTCGTCTAGAAATGTATCTTTGCTCCTTCGCTTCTGAGTTTGTTAAGATTTTATCGTGACACGTTCTTTTATCGTGATTGACACGTTCTTTTATCGTGATTGACACGCACAACAGAGACAATTGACACTCTGCTCTCTACTGTGAATTATGTCTTAAACAAACACTCTACTCATCATTGACATATTCTTTTATCATGATTGACACGCACAGTAGAGACAATTGACACTCTGCTCTCTACTGTGAATTATGGCTTAAAAAGACACTTCGGTCATCATTGACACGTTCTTTTGTCATGATTGACACGAATAACACACACAATTGACACTATGCTCTCTACTGTAAATTAAGGCTTAAACAGACACTCTGCTCATCATTGACACATTCTTTTATCATGATTGGCACGCACATTAGAGACAATTGACACTCTGCTCTCTACCGTGAATTATAGCTTAAACGAACAATGTTTATCATTGACACGTTCTTTTGTTATAATTGACACGCACAACAGAGACAATTGACACACTGCTCTATACTGTGAATTATGGCTTAAACAGACAGTTTGCTCATCATTGACATGTTTATTTGTCATGATTGACACGAACAACATAAAAAATGGGCACTTTTTTCATAAACAAATGACATTTTTTTTCGAAATAAATCACATTTTTAAAAAAAATAATTAATAGTTAATAAATGATACAAATGACACTTTATTCCAATACAAATGACACTTTTGTTTGTTACGATTGACAATTTGAAATAAATAACAAATGTCACATTTATTCATCCCAAATGACACGCATTCCTTATCAAAAAAATTGGGAAAAAAAGAGAAAAAATGTTTGAGAAAAATTGGGAAGCTGAATATAATATGAGAGAAAAAAATTAAAGAAAAAGAGAGAAAAAAAAGAAGTAAAAAAGAAAATTAATATAATAAGAAAAAATAAGGGAAAAAATAAGAATAAAAAACGAAAAAAATGAAAAATAAAATAATAAAAAAAATGAAAAATAAAGTAATTAAAAAAATGAAAAATAAAACAATAAAATAAAAACAAAACAAAAAATGAAGTCAATAGGTCTCAAACCCGCGAACCACTTGCATGAACAAGTAGACTACTTGACCGCTGAGCTACTAACCATTACAGTAATATTATGAATAGACTTTATATTTATAGATTATGTGCGCGTCTGTTGCATATGCAACATGATGGTTTTTGCCTTATTTTTATTTTGAGAAACATGACAACATGATTAAGAGAACCCAATTAAGAATATAAAGTAATATTATTGGGGCTAGTTATTATAATAAAAAGAATAAAAATAGCATACAGTAAAAATATTTATGTTAAATCTATATCTATCTATATTTGAATAAAAGTTCAAATTTCAAGATTCGTTGAGGTAATTTATTTGGACAGATGAATGAGGAATGTTTGTCTTTGCCTGCTCGAATCTCATGAAAATCTTGCTTTCAACGTATTTTCCCAGATGCCGCCCAGATTAAAAAAATCACCCATTCAATTTTCACCAAATAGTTAAAAATTTGTTTTTACTGAGGCTCGGGCCCCCGATTCATCGCTATCTCTGGCGGTTGATCGCCCTCTGCTTTCTCTATCGTTGAAGCCGTGCGGTTTGGCATTTTTCGGCTGCCCCTTCGCTAACGTGCGCCCACTCTGGCCCCGCGCAGGTTAGCGTTGTAATTATATTAATTTAGATGCAAGGATGGTAATGATGAGAAAGGACTTGTTTGAGGGATTTGGAAAAGGTGGCAAAACACACTATCATGTCTCATTGTGGGACCCGGGCCTGCTTTGCTTTATTGACTTATTATTAATTTTGTTGTCTAAAATTAAAATATATATAACCTTCATTTTATTATATACTCCATCCGTCCCGTTATTACTATGCTACTTGCCTAATCGGACTATTCCGTCATTACTGTTCTCTTTCCTAAAATGGTAAAAAATATTCTTAAATATAAAATAAAGTGGGCCCCCCTTACTCACTACTCAACCTCCACATTCTTATACTCTCTCTTCAAAAATCTATCTCCCATTCAATTATGTTCCGCTCCGAACTCAGAAAATTATGATTTTTATCTTTTTAAAAACTTTAGATTATTTCTTCAAATACAATATAAAAAAATATAAAAAATAAAAATCGATTGCCTTTTACTAGCCTTGCAAAAATTTGGATAATTCTCATTTCTTTCCACCAACCACTCATCGAAACCTGTGTCATTTTCTTTATACAATTAAAACTCATAAAATACACACTAAACTAAAATTTCTTAATCTCCGTGCCGAAATCAACTGGGACAGAATTAGCGGGACGAAGGGAGTATGTTTTAGAATGAATATGCTCTGAAATATTCGTTATACATATTTTTGTATGATTTATGTATAAAGGGTTAAAGTGCAAACATTATAAGGTTTATGCCTTTAAAAAATAATTATGCAGTAAAAATATAAATAGTATGCATATTTCTACTTACTATATAACTCTGCATGCCTTTTATTTTCTCAATAACTCTGTCAATCTATTAGATTCGTATCCTAATTGATGGTTTATGATAAGAATATAGTTATTGTTTGAAGAAAAAGAAGTGGTGGAATAATGAGTGTAGTAGTGGAGTAAATTTATTCCAACAAATTTGTGAAGCTTTTAGCAATTGTGATATTAAAGCCATGATTAAATTTCTCCCAATAAAAGAAAATAAAAAAAGGTTACGGAAAGGCCAAAGAACCTTCTTTTCTGCATCAATCAACATAAACCACAGCTCTCTTTTAGTACCCAAACCACCAAACCAAACAAGAACTCTCTCTCTCTCACACACACTCACACTCACACACGACAACTTCGCTTCTTCCACTATTTTCTTCACTCTTCAAAATACATCAAGAATTTGAGCAACTTTCATGTCTACACCTCAAGAGCATGACTACATAGGCATAACAGAGCCTCTGCCTTTAGAGAGAAGCTCTGATAAAACTATCCCACCTTCTCCTTCCTCAAACGACGGCGTTTTCAACCTTAAAGAAACCGAACTGCGGCTGGGCTTGCCGGGGTCAGAGAGGAAGGGCGGAGTTGGGGTTTCTCTTTTTGGGAAAGATTTGAAGGATGAGAGTGATTGTGGGTTTGCTCAAAAGGGTTTTCTCTCTGGGGCGAAGAGGGGATTTTCTGATGCCATAAATGGTGCTGGAAAATGGGGCTTGGCCATTAATGGTGGATCTGAGGTTGAGTTGGGGAAAAGTGAAATCTTGTTTTCTCCAAGAGGTGTTAATGGGAGTTTATTGAAGAAGGAGATTCCTGCGAAGCCTGCTGAGGAGAGGAAAAATGAACCTTCTAAGTAATCTCTCTCTCACTCATGCATATCTTGAATCTTGATCATGCATGTCTTTTGTTCAAGAATTTGGAGATTTGAAAATTAGTTTCTTGAATTGATGAATTAAGTTGAATACATGTTTAGTTTCTTGTTCTATGTGTTGGAGATGTTTTCTAGTGTAAAAGTGTGGATGGCTATTTAACTCTGTTTGGGACAAGATAAGGTTTGGGTTTTGTTATCTTATTGTTTATGATGTTATTCAAGATTTTTGTCTTCTTTTTTATATAGGTTTATTCCAGTATTATGCTTCTCTCTCTAAGTATTCCTTGATTCCCTTTGTCTACTACTTATTCTAAATTCTAACTGATCCGGGACTATTCTTTTTCTGCTTTTAGTTCTAGGCCCGTGATTGGATTTCAAATGTATAACAAACTACTTAACAAGAAAGATGGATCCTATGTTGTAATAGGGCTCAAGTAGTGGGATGGCCACCAATTCGATCCTTCCGCAAGAACTCCCTGACCACGAACCTAGCCAAGAACGACGACGTTGGTGGGAAGGCGTCGGGTTGTCTCTACGTTAAGGTGAGCATGGATGGCGCTCCATATTTGAGGAAGATCGATCTCAAAACTTACTGCAGCTACGCAGATCTTTCGTCAGCTCTAGAGAAGATGTTTAGCTGCTTCACCATAGGTAATTCTTTCTCATCATACTTTATCCTAGTACTAACATATAGTCGTAGATTTGGTCGGATTCTTACATGGGTGTTTGTTTTGCAGGACAATATGGGCAGGGGCTAGCAGGAAAAGAGCATCTTAGTGAGAGCCACTTGATGGATCTCCTCCATGGCTCCGAATACGTGCTCACATATGAAGATAAGGATGGCGATTGGATGCTGGTTGGTGATGTTCCGTGGGAGTAAGAACCCGTTCCTGATCACATTCTTTTGGAGATTGAAGAACACCTTGTCTTATTCTTGTTCTTGTTTGGTTGCAGGATGTTCACTGATTCTTGCAGGAGACTGAGGATCATGAAAGGCTCCGATGCAATCGGATTAGGTACGCCCCGTTTTTCCTAGCCCATTCTGGATTTGAACATGATGAGCATATAAATAAGCACAATATCTCATCTTTTTTGCAGCTCCAAGAACTATGCAGAAGTGCAAGAGTCAAAATTAGGGCAAGAAACAAGAAGAGAAGTCGAAAAGATCGGATTTTTACCAAAATCCGGAAGGGGGTTTTCTCTCATATTTCTGTTCTAACCTTATTAGTAGTAGTAGATTTGTAGTGTGCCATGAATGTAAGTGCTTGCTTTCCCTGCAGACAATATATGAATTGGAAATGTTTTGCCAGTAATTTACACCTCCTATTCTGCTTCACCTAAAACATGCTATTCACTTTCTTAGTTGCTTCACTACGATGAATTTCCATATCCTTGTTTGTGAGTGATTATTACATAAAGAATCATGACAAGAATTGGACTAACGTTAGTGCAAATTTCACCAACTAGGTCAAACAAATGGGACCCTTTTCTAATAATGTTCTCAGCTGCCGTATGTGACTCAAAACCTTGGACCAACCTTCTAGTGGGATCAGTTTTTGGTTGATTCTATTCTATACAGAACTCAGCGAGTCTACAAGTAGATCTTTTAAAACTATTTTCAAGAAAACACGAAAGCATATTATCAACAAAGAGCAGAGAATCTAAGGAAGGTTATGTTTCAAGTTTAGATACCTGAAGATATACCATTTTGTGTGCATCCGTTAAACACCAAAGGGTCGAGCTGGGATAAGCCGAGCCTCCGGAACAAACAAACTGTACGTTCCATCTTCTACGATAGGAGTAGTCGATACAAGTCAATGTGCCAAAATCACATTTTCATTACAAAAAGCTCCGGAAAATAGGAAATTGGGAAGAAACTCACAAAATGCTCTATTATTCACATTTAGCAAAACTAATGGAACAACCAGGTGACTATACCAAAGCATACAGTACACTCTGGTCAAGGCTTTAAAGCAGTAAAAGGAAAAGAACACACATCTTACATAACATTGATCACGTATTTGTCTGAGCGAGTATGATAGTTACCATAAAAAACTAGATGCTTGAAACCAGCTTTCAGTGCTTGCTTAATCTACTCATCAACGAGATGAATCAAAAGTAAGATGCATAGCCATTTAAAATAACTTGCACCTTTGATCTTTATAGCGAACATCTTACCCTCTTTAGTTCATTTTGGTGGTCATCAAAGAAGGTAAGAATCCAACTGTGGTCTTCTTTGATCCCATTATTTCTCATCACTTTTGCCCAATCCTTCCAAAATCTACATAGTCTTTTCCAGCAAAACAACATAAGCAGGCCCCTTCTTCAGGTACTTCTCAGGATGACGAGGAGAAAGTGAAACAATAGGTATATCTGGCATTGCTTGCCTCAAAATCCAAGTCGAATACCCTTTAAAAACACCACTATCAATCATCAAGTCTGGCTTCAACCATCTCGTGATAAACCAAAGTCCAAAACTCAACCCATAAATATTGGCACAAACTTGAAGACTGTTCATCAAATCCTTGGATGTCCATTCCACATCTTTTCCATGCTTTTGATCTGCCTTTAGACAAGGATAACTATTATGAGTACAGAATTTCATTCCACTTGTTCTTTCTAAGATAATACATGGGCAAGTTAATTACCATTACACGAACATATTATGCAGTCCTACCATACAATTTCTCAGTAGCAGTCCCACCTAATTACCAAGTGAACGAGAGTAATAAAGCGGGGCACAATTCCATCACTACGATAAGGTAATTTGATCTAACAACAAACTATACCGAATGAAATTAAATAGGCGGGAAGTAAAACTAATGCACTGCAACTTCCCCACAACTAGAATGACACTATGTTTAGTAATGCTCCAGGCATAATTTAGAATATCCCGTTCACCATTCGCACGCAACATAAATCCTCCAATCACAAGTAAACGAGAAATCTATTGCTATCACCACACACACAAATAACATTATGGGTAGTTGATTCTCAGATCTCAGCCCCCATATGTTACGATTTCACTAATTGATTTGGATCTAGAAATTACATGATCTCACATATATTTCAGTATCCATATCAATTTCACATAAATAATTAAGTCAGTAATCCAAACTTGAAACGCCATGTCGAATGATGAAGAAAACGGCTTCTATCTTCTAACCCCTTCCTTCTAACTCACAATATACGTAAATGATAGAGAACTTGTGATATTTCTTTTCTGAGGTGAAGAGAGGACCGATATTCAATTTAAAGAGAAAACTTAACGGCACGATCTATCAACGTGCCCACTAATTTGAAACTTCCTATAGATAAGATAAAATAATCTTATCTAAATAATTCAAATAATTATTTAAACCTTAAGTAAGATATTAATAAATATATCTTAACTTATTAATTAATGTAGAACGTGGCCATAAAATCCTACATTCTCCCACTTGGCCATGTGGTAAAATTAATCATAATTGATTTAAATAAAATCATAAACTGCACATTAAATTATTCATCCATCATAATATTAATGTTAAACATACATACTAATACAGAGTCATAGCGGTTCTAAATCATTCAATCGACATAGTCCCTTCTATGTACTACAATACTAGATTTCTGTTCAACACAACTCATAATTAATCAATAATGGTCCACATAAGTATCTCATTCTTGAGATTATATCTTGTAGCAGTGTCAAGCATAATGTTTACGTTGGTGACAAACAAGATATAAAAATTGTCAGAAACAAATACAAAATGAGCTCAAAATGTCAAATACATGTCATAAGAATATTAAATATGAGTAAGACCCATTCTCTCAACATGTTCAACAAAAACCTTTGGTGATAATCCTTTGGTTAAAGGGTCTGCAATCATGAGATTGGTGCTGATATGTTCAATTGACACCTTTTGTTTATGAACTTCTTCTTTAACGGCAAGATACTTCAATTCCATATGTTTAGCACCTTTGGAATACTTGTCGTTATTAGAGAAGAATACGGCAGCGGAATTGTCACAGTAAATTTTCAGCGGCTTGGCAATACTGTCGACTATTCCAAGTCCTGAAATAAAGTTACGTAACCAATTTCCTTGAACTGTGGCCTCAAAATATCCCACAAATTCGGCTTCCATAGTGGATGCAGCAATTATAGATCGTTTCGCACTCTTCCACGAAATTGCCCCTCCAGCTAAAATAAACAAATAACCAAATGTTGATTTTCTAGTATCAACACATCCAGCAAAATCTGAATCCGAGTATCCAACCACATTGAGTTGATTTGATTTTCGGTAAGTCAGCATATACTCCTTTGTCCCTTGCAGGTATCTAAGTACCTTCTTTGCAGCCTTCCAATGATCTATTCCTGGATTGCTTTGGTAGCGGCCAAGCATTCCAACAACAAAGCTAATATCGGGCCTCGTACAAGTTTGTGCATACATCAAGCTACCAACAATAGACGCATAAGGAATATCTTTCATTTGAGCACGTTCCAATTCATTCTTGGGACATTGCTTAAGGCTAAACTTATCTCCCTTCTGGATTGAAACGATGTTTGGAGAACACCTTTCCATCCTAAATCTCTCGAGAATTTTATTAATATATGCTTTCTGGGACAACCCTAACATTCCTTGTGACCTATCTCGGAATATTTCAATTCCTATCACATAAGTTGCCTCACCCATATCTTTCATTTCGAAATTCTCGGAGAGAAAATTCTTGGTTTGACGTAATATACCAAGATCATTAGTCGCAAGCAAGATGTCATCTACATACAGGACTAAGAAAATAAACTTACTCCCACTGACCTTTAGATATATACACCGATCCACGATATTTTCCTTAAAACCAAAAGATGTGATGATATCATGAAACTTAAGATACCATTGGCGGGAAGCTTGTTTCAGTCCATATAAAGGCTTCTTTAGTTTACACACCATATGTTCTTTTCCTTCAATGGAAAAACCTTCAGGTTGATCCATATAAACATCATCCACTAAATCTCCATTAAGAAAAGTTGTTTTAACGTCCATTTGGTGCAACTCCAAATCATAATTAGCCACCAAAGCCATAATAATCCTAAAAGAGTCTTTCTTGAATAATGGCGAAAATGTCTCTTTATAATCAATGCCATTTCGTTGAGTAAAACCTTTTGCAACAAGTCTAGCCTTGTATCTTTCGATGTTTCCCTTAGAGTCGCGTTTGGTTTTGAAAACCCACTTACAACCAACTTGTTTGCAATTTTCTGGTAAATAAACAAGGTCCCAGACCTCATTATGAGTCATTGATTTTATCTCATCATTCATCGCCTCTAACCACTTATTACAATTAATACTTTCTATGGCTTATCTGAAAGAAACTGGATCATCATCATTAATTCCAATATCAAATTCTAATTCATTTAGATAAACAACATAGTCATCATGGATAGCAGATCTTCTTTCTCTTGCAGACCGTCTTAATGCTACAGGATGTTGTGTATCTACATTATTTTCATTGGTAGCATGTTCATTATCAAGAGTGTGATCATCTACATGTTCATTTGAGTTGTCTCGCGTTTCGACATCCAAAGGAACAACAACTTGAGGAAAGGTTTTAGGTAAAGGAATCTCCACCCTAACTTCTTCAATTTCCACCTTTCGTGGTTCAACACTCCCACAAGTTTCATCATTTTCAATGAATCTAGCATTTCCAGTTTCAACAATTCTCGTACTATGATTAGGACAATAAAATCTATACCCTTTTGATTTTTCTGGATAACCAATGAAAAAACCACTGATGGTCCTTGAGTCCAATTTCTTTTCATGTGGATTGTATATCCTTATTTCTGCCGGGCAACCCCAAACATGCAAGTGCCTTAAACTAGGTTTCCTATCCGTCCATAGTTCGAAAGGAGTCTTAGGAACTGCTTTCGTAGGAACTCTATTCAATAAGTACACGGCAGTTCTTAATGCATACATCCACAATGATATAGGTAAATATGAATTGCTTAACATACTCCTAACCATGTCCATAAGAGTACGATTACGTCTTCCAGCTACACCATTTTGTTGAGGTGTACCAGGCATAGTGTATTGAGCACATATGCCGTGCTTTTCTAGAAATTTAGCAAATGGCCCCGGGCATTGGCCCGATTCATCATATTTTCCATAATATTCACCGCCTCTATCGGACCTTACAATTTTCACTTTTCTATCTAATTGTCTTTCAACCTCATTTACGAATACTTCTAATGCATTCACAGCTTGAGATTTTTCTTGCAATAGATAGATATAGCCATAACGTGAAAAATCATCAATAAAGGTGATGAAATATTTATCCTTTCCAAAATAAGGAACATCAAAAGGCCCACATATATCGGTATGTATTATTTCAAGAAGCTGTGTGCTCCTCGTGGCTCCCTTCTTTGTGTGTTTTGTTTGCTTTCCATTAATGCAGTCCACACAAATGTTAAGATCGGTAAAATCCAATTAGGAAGAATTTCATTCCTTACCAATCTATGCAACCTTTCTTTGGAGATGTGCCCAAAACGTTTATGCCACAAGTAGGCAGATTTTTCATTAGTTAAACCACGTTTGTTTCCAATATTATGATGCAGGGTTAAAAGGGATTCAACAAAAACATGATCAAGATTTAGTCTATATAGTCCATCACTTATAAAACCAGATCCAATAAGGAGATTTTGTTTGAACAAACTAAAACGTCCATTTCCAGATTGAAAAGAAATACCAACATAATCAAGTTTTGACAAAGAAATTAAATTGCGGGAAACAGAAGGTACGTAAAGAGTTTCAAACAAATCTAGGTAATATCCAGTATCTAACTTCAAACGATAAGTTCCAATAGCTTCAATGGGCGATTTATCTCGATTCCCCATAATGACAAAGTTTTCATTTGGATTTGTGATTCGGGTCGTAACGAATCCCTGCATCGTATTAGAAACATGAGCAGTAGAGCCATTGTCAATCCACCAAGTATTATAAGGAACTTCAATTAAATTAGATTCGAAACATACTGAAACATAATGTATTCTACCTTTCTTTTCGAACCATGCCTTACGTTTCAGACAATCCCTTTGAAAGTGTCCAGTCTTCTTACAAAAACGACACGTAATGTTGTCGTGTTCCTTTTTCTGGATTTGAGTAGATGACTCATTAACCTTATGTAGTACTTTCTTGCAATTTCCTTTCCTTTTGAAAGCATTCTTACCAGCTCCTTGATTCATCGTAAGATGAACAAAATGGCTTCCTTGATTCTTGAGTCTAGTTTCCTCTTGAACTAACATTCCATGAAGCTCATTCACACTCCACTTGTCTTTCAAAGTGTTGTAGTTCATTTGGAATGGACCATATTCAGGAGGGAGTGAGTTTATAATGAACTGCACAAGAAAGTTCTCATCCACACTCATTCCCAATGACTTCAGTCTTGCTGCAATATTTGTCATATCAATGACATGTTCATGCATGTTACGAGAACCATCAAATTTCATGGTGGTTAGCGTAGCCATTAAAGTCCCAGCAACAGATTTATCAGCTGTTTGAGAACGTTCTTTCATTAACTCCATAAATTCCTTAGCACTTTCGGTGTTAAGAATGGTAAACTTGATGTTATCTACCACACTCATTCACATGAACATAAGGCTTAGTTTGTTCGATTTCATCCAAGCATCATAAGTGGACTTATCAGTAGCACTCCTATCATCAGTAAGAGCAGGTTTTTCAACTTCAAATGCTGAATCAAGACCCAACACACCAAGGTGAAATCAGATTTGTTCAGACCAATTAGAGAAGTTGAGTCAATTAAACATTGGAACAGACAAAGCATGCGAATGAAGAGCAACGAGAGTGGGTACTGCAAGGACAATTAAAGATTCAGAATGATAAATTATAAATGCATATTGATGTTCTCCTTTGGGTGATACAACAACATACAATAAGAGGTGAGTGAATCATGACTAATCAATTAGAATTAAATAAGCATACAAGTTCGTCCACTTTGGTGCTGATAAACTTTCATAAGAAATCTAATTCGAAAACTTAAAGATTAGATGATTCAAAATATTATTAAATTGAAATTAAATATAATAAAGTTTGACCATTTTGGTGACAACAAACGTTTATAGAATTTAACTTCCTAGATAAAAATATTAATTTTTGGAATCAAGTAATCAATTATTTGAACACTTTGGTGATTACAAACCTTTATGACATTGATTCCTTAAACGTAATTAGTGACGTAATCAAGTAATCAAGTAATTTTGGAATCAAGTAATCAAGTAATGATCTTGGTCCTAATAATTAGTAACGTATAATTTTCAAACATATTACTAACCTTTATAACATTATTAATGTAAACAAAATCTTCAAACATGGAAAAAATCGATACGCACATAACCATGTACTTGAAACTTTCGAAAGGCAATTAAGTTGAACATAGAAAAGGCGATTCAGTAATGAAATTAAGATCAATTAATATCATAAACTTATATGGGAACAACACGAATCACGAAGATATTAACCCCAAATTAAGACGAAACAGTAACGCAAGCAACAATTAATAACATCAAAATTAAAGTAAATAAATTAAAAACATTTCTTCATTCGTATGGTAAAAGTCAAACCTTGCAAATGCAATTCTCAATTCGAGTATGCAACCTTAATTTCTTAGGAGTACGTGTAAAATATAATTCATGGAGAAACATGAAATTTCAACACCTTGCTCTGATACCACATGTTACGATTTCACTAATTGATTTGGATCTAGAAATTACATGATCTCACATATATTTCAGTATCCATATCAATTTCACATAAATAATTAAGTCAGTAATCCAACCTTGAAACGCCATGTCGAATGATGAAGAAAACGGCTTCTATCTTCTGACCCCTTCCTTCTAACTCACAATATACGTAAATGATAGAGAACTTGTGATATTTCTTTTCTGGGGTGAAGAGAGGACCGATATTCAATTTAAAGAGAAAACTTAACGACACGATCTATCAAGATGCCCACTAATTTGAAACTTCCTATAGATAAGATAAAATAATCTTATCTAAATAATTCAAATAATTATTTAAACCTTAAGTAAGATATTAATAAATACTCTTATATCTTAACTTATTAATTAATGTAGAACGTATCCTACATCATATAGTTATGGTGTAATTCACCGGATGTAAGAAGCCCAAAGATAATGACGGCAGTTTCAATTACCAATAACTACCATAAACATGGATATAATCATATAAATCATGAATCATTTACCGAAACACCGAATTAGGCGTGGGAATTTTGTCAGTGAATTCGGTTTCTAAAATTAAAAACCTCAAAATTAGAAAGGGGATAGAAACTTATACCAAGGAACATCTAGGGATCCGAAATCCGACTCCAGCGCATTAAACCCGAAAAAACCTCAACCGCGAGATGTGATCAGAGGTGGAAGCCGAGATGCAGAATAAATCGCGCGAATTGATCATTACAGTGACGATAATAACATTACATATATCCGGTCGGTCCGGGTCTATAAATTGGTGAACCGCATCGCCGTGCCTGCGGGTCTTGGACTCATCTCCGGTTTCGTCTCCGCCGCCGCCGTCATCAATGGCGTGAGACGACCTCCATACATAGAGGACGTTCTCGAATCTCAATCATGCTGATGGCCGGCGTCGTTTCACGCTCACTTTGTGTAATTGTATGGCATTTCAGCTTCATAGTTCACGTTCACTTTGCTGTACTGAATTTTATTGAACATGATTAATTTGGATGTCTTTCTCATTTCTACCCCTTAACTTTGAGTTACTACGAAGCTGCCCCTTAACTTTTAGTTACTACGAGACTGCCCCTTAATTTTAAATGACTACGGATCAGCCCCTTAACTTTGAAATACTACGAATCCGCCCCTCTGATTATGTAAATGTAGAAATGACAATTTTGTGAGTCGGAATCGGATACCACAGGAACCAGATCCGTCCCGTGCTCTGGATATATGGACCCGGATCATAACTCAAACCCACACTTGTCCAAAATTTTGGATCTAGGTCCAAGACCCGCGCGGGGCGAGTTTATCTGGACTTAAAAAAAGCAATGCATGTGATCAAACCTTTTGAAGAGTAAACTGATTTTTTTTTGCATGTTATTCTTTTTTAAGTTAACATAAATTGATCATATTTTTATACTTCGTCCCATTATTAATGTCTCACTTGCCTTTTTTGGTTGTCCCATTATTTATGTCCCATACCAAATAAGGAAATAAATGAGTGGATCACAATCAATCTAAGCAAGTGGATCCTACTCCTTTATACTTTTACACCACAACTTTATACATTTACCTCCACTATCTTAATTACCGTGCACAGTCCCAATGTAAATAATGAGACGGAGGGAGTATTATTTTGAAGGTTAAACATATTTATACTTGCATCTACTTTATGCTGTAATATTATAGAGCGATGGTAAGAGAGAGAGTGGCAAAGGAAATAAAAAAATATCAACTAAGGAGAAAAAATATGTAAATCCTAAATGCATAAGTTCTAATTTATTGAATTAAAAAATAAATTGACAAAAATAAAATTGAGATCTTTGCAGGGCCGTACATGATGGGAATTGGGACCCCAGCTTGGACTCAAGGTGGATCTGAACCCGTCCCATGCTTATATGGATGTTACCCGCCCTATTACAGGCGGGGCAGGGCGGATCGATTGAGTCCGATTCTCATTGTCATACCCACGTAAATGTCACGTGTTCCGCAAAAAAAAAAAAACATAGGTAATATGTGGTCTAACTTATAAATATTACCATTTACGTTTAATTTTAATGGCATTAATTGCTATTGAATGAGCATATCTATTAGTCTCAAAAACAGTAAATGTCTCCGGCAATCTCACACACAATTATCCAACCACCTTCTTCCCCACCTTATTAACTTCATTAAACCCTCTCTCCCCCTCTCTCTCTCTCTCTCTTAAACAGTAGATATAAAAGTACGAACAATGTAAACCTATTCTTCGTATTTTATTGTATAAATGGAGAAGGCTTCATCCCTGGAGGATGGGCCTCCCAATCCATCCTTCGACATGAGAGGCCACACAATCAGATTCCCCCGAAGCGTCTCCTCCAAGGAAGCGCCGCTCTCCGACGCCGCATCCGTCCCCCCGCGGCTGAGCGCCACCGCCGCCGCCCACCACCACCACCACCACCGCTCCCAGCCCTCCACCCCTCGCCTCTCCTTCACCGACGCCCCCAAGCTCAACATCGACTTCTCGCGCCTCTCCTTCACCACCGACAACTCTAAGCTCGACGCCGCCGATCCCGCCGCCTACCGCTGCATCTCTTCCGTGCTGAAGAAGGACGGCCAGATCCTCTGCGTCGCCGCCTCCAACGGCCTTGTGTACACCGGCTCGCAGGGGAAAGCCATCCGCGTGTGGAAGCTGCCCGAGTTCACCGAGTGCGGGCAGCTCAGCGCGAAAGCTTCCATGGTGGTTGCTCTGCAGGTGTCGAACGATAGGGTTTATGCGGCGTATGCGGATTGCAAAATTCGGGTTTGGCGACGCACGTGGGAAGGAGCTATCAAGCACGTGCGTCTCGCCACCATTCCCTCGCCCGGGAACTTTCTCCGGGGATATATCGCCGGCAATGATAAAACGGTAAACCTTTCCCTCTTTTTTTTACATTTAAAAAAAAAAAATATTTTAGGTGGTTTTCTTTCTTAGCATTAATTTAATGGAACATGAAGAGTAATTAAAGAGTTCGTTGGGTTTGAGACACCGCATTATTAGGATTTAGGGTTCTTATGCTTAATCATAGAAACACAAGTTGCTTTCTTAATTTTTCTTTTCCGATATGTGGGTGTTTGTTTAATTATTTGCTTGCATTGAATGCATATCGACATATTAGTCCCATCATCATTAATCCAGTAATGGATGCCCGGTTAGTTAGCTATGATTGTAAAATGTTAAAATAAGGATACCAACAACCGGTTTGATATGGAATGTAGTAAAATCTCCCTAAATTAATATGTTCGGTAAATTATTAATTTTTTAAATAATTATTTTTTCAATCTCCAGTTGTTCTAATTAGAAAAAAATATCAATTTAATATTTTTAGAAACGTCATATACAAACTTTTTTTTAAAAACCTATTGTTTTTTTAGTGAAATATGATTCAAACTTAAATAGAGTTACATCTCATCTTTGATTTTTCTTATTTTATTCATCCAAAAGTATTGGCGTGTTCTTGAATAATACACAAAATTTACCTAAGTTATCGTCGATTACTACGCCCTTCCTCGTCTCACAATTTATTATTTTTAAATATTTTCTTTTGGTCAATTGTTGAATAAAATCAACTGTAACATAGTAAAGTAGAATAATTTCTTTTATTTTTTATTTAATCACACACCGTAAACATAGCTATTGTTCTTGAAAAATGACCCGATTTGGCCCATTCCTTGAAAAAAGTTTTTACGGGATCCTTATCCACCAAAATTTTTACTTCTGCTTCCGGCGAACGAATAAGCATTGAGTCCTCCTCTTTCCGGAGAGTCTAGATGCAATAAATGCTTCTTTGAGTTTAACTAGTTTCAAGTCACAAAGACTTGTGTGTCACACAATATACTCCCTTATATCATATTTTATAAGGTGTTGACATGTGGCATATGTAGTCCACCATAATTGATTTTGATTTGATTATTTAATTAAAATGTATTCCACATGTCAAATAATTTGTGGAGGTGACATATAGTGGAGTATAATTGTGTGACACCAAAGTATATCCGATTTCAAATACATTGTTTTCAATCTTATTATTAACATTATTTTAAAGAATGATATCCATAATTCATCCCAACTTATAGACATGTATCTTATCAAAATTCAACTTTGTTAAATTTTGAATAGGTTTTTTAAATCAAGAAATATTAGTTTATCATTTAATTAATATGAGTACTAATTTTTAGAGATTTTAGTTTAATTATATTCTTCATTGTTTTGCAATAATCATTCTATTTTGTTTTAATTTCTTTTATGTATCTACAGTCAAAACATTTAGGCCCAATTTCATCAATGGCGATCAACACCTCCGACGACATTTTGTACACCGCCTCCCTCGACAAAACGGTCAAAGTATGGCGAATCTCCGACTTCAAATGCATCGAGACCATCCAAGCCCACCAGGAGCCCATCAACGCCATCGCCCTCGCCGACGACGGCGTTCTCTACACCGCCTCCGACGACGCCACGGTGCGAGTGTGGCGGCGCAACTTCTGCAGCGGCGCCCGCCCCCACTCCCTCACGGTGTCTCTCCCAACCAAATACTCCCCCGTCAAAACCCTAACCCTAACCACCGACGGCACCGTGCTGTACGGCGGCTGTACCGACGGCTACGTGCACTACTGGCTGAAGGGGTGGTTCTCCGGCCAGCTCCAGTATGGCGGCGCTTTGCCGGGACACACGCACGCCGTGATGTGCTTGGCCAGCGTGGGCGGCTACGTGGCGAGCGGATCGGCGGACTCGACGAGTAGAGTGTGGTTGAGGGAGGCGAGTGGGGTCCACTCGTGCGTGGCGGTGCTGCGGGGCCACCGGGGCCCGATCAGGTGCGTCGCGGCCTTCGCGATCCGTGCGCCGGACGAGGGCGGCGACGAGGGATGCACCGTGTGCACCGGGAGCATCGACGGCGTGCTTAAGGTGTGGCGGGTCAGAAACGACGCCGTTTGTCAACCTCGAGAGTCGTCGCCGAATACTCGCGAGTACTTTGAACTCACTTGAGATTTACTCGTTGGTTTTGTCTGTTGAGTTATGATAGCGATGGTTTGGATTTAGTGGTGAAAGTGTAAATATTGTAACTTGGTGTGATTTAGATTTAAATATCAACATTTTCTAGACAGTCTTAATTTGCTCCCTCGATTCGATCTTATTGAGAAACGGCCCCAATCTTGTTTGTTTAACTCATGCAGAATTCAAAATTTATTATACCTAATTAAAAAAATTATTATTTCACATTCTGAAAATTCTAAATTTCTGCACATAATGGTTGTGGGACTGAATCAAAATAGTTTGAAGCCTATTGAATGAACTTTTTAGCTCGAAACCCTATCAGGATGGGTCAATTTGGCTCGATTTCTTTCGTGCTTTCAAAATTTAAGCCCAATTAACTACGATTAAATCTCATCGGACCAATTTTAATAGCTCTAATTGTCCCGATGATTTGAATCAATTAATAATTTAAAAAAAACAAAAACAAACTCCTAAAACCTATTTGGGTCATCCAAAGTATGGGCCTGTGAAGCCCAATCATGTCTTGAACCAAAAGAAAAAAGAAAGGAAGAAAAATATCTGTCTAATATTTGGAGAGCCACCGTCGCTGCGGCGGTTGTCGGGAAATGATTCGGAAGGTCTCTATTCAGGTAGTTATCAATTAACGGTTTGTTCTTATCCATTTCTCGATTTAAACGAATATGGAGCATGTATTACACTTTACTGTTGCAGAGAACTTTCTACATCTTGAAATTGCGTACACTTATGTAAAATCGAAGCCCTTGCTCGACTTCCAGGTTCGGAATTGCGATATATTTGTATGGATATTTGTAGGTTTTCATCGTCTTAGTTTTTTATTTTGATTTGCTTTGTTGTATTATGCGACAGAAGTGAAAGTTCTGCCGTGGTTTTAGCTTTGGGTTGGATATGGATTCTAGAAATAGAACTGATCGGAGAACTCGGAAAAGTGTAATGCAGACATGGAGAGCAGTGTCCACCCAGCCTCATCTACCTGAGGGTAATCTTTTTGTGGCGTTTATTTTAGTGAATAAAAGTATTTATTCATCGTTATAGAATAGAATTGTGGTTCTGTTGGAATGATTTTGGTGAATGGTGCTAACGAGGCTTACATGCGGAAAATCTTAAGAGCGGTTGCTTGATTATCTCCGTGTTGATTATTTGGTGAAGGATGTGAATAATTAATTCATGCTTTCAGGTGATGGTGGACTGCAACACAACAGACTGGAAGAAGTGCATCATGCTACCTCTTCGACTGCATCGATAGCAGAATTTGAAAATAGTAATGTTGAAGTATTGGATGTGCCATTGGGTCCGGATACACTCGTTGTAGTAGGAAGTGACAAGATTGACGAACCACTAGATGGAAACTTAACTCCTCCTAAACATTCATTATCTATGGAGGTGAGGTTTCATTTATATTTGAGAGTATACATTTATTTATCAAGACTGTGAAAATGAAATGTTTAAGGCACTGTAATCTGTAGTTCTCGCGCCTTGGCCTCTTACTACTATATTTGTTTAGCATTTAAGGATGTTATTCTGAACTTAGTTTGTTGCTTCAAGAGGGAGAGGTTGTTTGTAGTTGAAAGAGGTGGCTAATAGCCACATCGTTTGATCTGCTCTTATGTATTTTTGCAGATAGGAGCATCCCTAATGCGATTCATTAAAGGGAAAGGGTATGGCAGTGTATGTTTATACATGTGTTGATGATAACTATTAATAACTTTTATCAATCTGGACAGGGGAGGCACCCAGGAAGAAATTGAGGCGGAGACTGGCATTAAAATTATATTTCCGTCATCTGAAAAGGGGGATTCCATCAGTGAGTCTCTCGTTTCTAGAGATATTTTGCCTATTTCCAGCCCTAAGATTTTTTCTCTCCAACCACTATAAGTTATGTTTGATTTTCAGATTTGTATTCCTTCATATGATGTAATAATATATCCCTTTATGTGATGTATGTTTTCTGACTTGTTTATTATTGCAGTGCTTGAAGGGAACTCTGCTGAAAGTATTACTCAAGCATCTGAGAAAATACATGCTATTATTGATAAGGTTGTATTAGCTTAACTTTTCATCTAGCCTAAATAATCTGATATTCCGTTGCAAGTATACTACTATTTTAGTTCATTCATTCAAATACAATTATGGGTATTTACATGAGTATGCCTATAATTGTTTTTGTCTAATTAATGATTCTTCGAGAGTAATGTCATAACTATGTTCGTGAGCTGGCTTTGTAAGTCCAATGATTGTGATGTCAACTAAACCAAAATGTTGTACTACAGAGAAATAAAATATAGGTTTGTTTTTGCTCCTAGTTAGGATTACGAAAATTTAAATGTTAAGTTATCTGACCCTAATGAATATATGGAGTTAAATTTTGTATTGACTATTAGTTAACATATGCTTTTTCTCCCTACAGGCTGTTAATAGTGAGATCTTGACTACTCCCACTTTGTTTCACTTCCTTTGGCTATTCAGCCTGGACTAGTTGAAAAACTTGTAAATTTTCAAAATACAATACTTGGAATAGTGGCTGATGATAAGGATAAAACTCTGGATAATGATACGGGTGGAGATACTTCAGATGAGCAAGAAAGTCATTCTACAGCTTCCAAAGTTTCTACGGATTTGAAAGTGGAAAAAGCTGATGCTGATATCAAGATAACTGTAAACACTGACCAACCTCCAACTGAAGCACCTCTAGTTGCTGAAGTTGAAGCTGTTGATGCTAATACTGGTGGTAGAGGAAAAGGAGCCAATATTACTCTTGTCAGTTACGCTCCTAAAGTGTCAAGGGCTCCGTCATTGACAGGTATTGAAATTTATCTGTATATTGAGCGCACAAAAAGTAAATTAATAGGCTGGAAACATGGTTTATTTTTTGTGTTTTAGCCTTTCGATATGGGAATTATTAGAACTACATAAGCATTAACTCTTCCTCCCTATTGATTGAATTGCATGCAGACTTAGGGATTGAGAAGTCCATCTTTATTAAACCACAAACCTTTCATCTAACTGTTCTCATGCTGAAGTTGTGGAATAAGGACCAGGTAGAAAAGGCTGCACAGGTTTTGCAGGTAAGATTCTCTAACCAACTCATATACGGTTTACTATTGTTAATGTTGACTGTACTTTTTTTTTTCTGCCTTTTAGAGTGTTTCATCAAAAGTAATGGACGCTTTAGATAACCGACCAGTTTCAATCAGACGTAATGGACTGGTAAGGTTTCATCTTGGTTAAAACTTTGGTTATGATAGTCAATTATCTAACGCCTATTACTGGTTGCTACTGCTCGACCATTTTTACAAAAAGTTGGCAAGAAATTGTTTGTTCTCAGTCCTCTGAAACATACTATGGTGCTTAGTATTTGTTAGGCTTCATCTCGACTGAAAAATTATATTGTTCGATTCTTATTGTAGGACTGCTTGAGAGGCTCTAGGGCGAAGGCTGGTGTTGTTTACACTCCTGTAGCAGAAATTGGTGGAGAGGGACGACTTTTGCGTGCTCTTCGTATCCATATCTTCCGCACTTTAAACTTTTTGTTACACTTTATTGATAAGCTACTAATTACTATGTTGGTTTTTCTTGAATGTTCTTAGAAGTCATTAATAATGCGTTCGTCGAAGCTGGTTTGGTCATTGGAAAAGATGCGGGGCGGTTGAAGGTAAGTTTTCTTTTTCAATCTGAGTTTGTTATAAACTTATAACTATGAGCATAACTTATCCATTCTATTTGATCACAAATTATTCTTCTCATGCTCATATTATGTGCTCTTTTTTACATATATGAATGAGAATATGATGTGCAATCTTCACCTTTATGCAGTTGCACGCTACGGTTATGAATGCACGTCACAGGAAGAGGTATGCACGTTTGATTTGTTTTCGTGTTTCGTATTGCTGTAGCTGATGGTTCTTGTTGTTTTCCCCAGAAAGACGAGGAGTAGAAAGGTGGAGACGTTCGACGCGAGAGGCATTTTCGAGAAGTACGGTAGTGAGGAATGGGGCGAGTATGGTATACCTGAAGCTCACCTTTCTCAAAGGTTTGTCTTCGATGAGAATGGCTACTACTTTTGCTGTGCTAAAATCCCTTTCCCCCAAAACGCCCAAGAAGATTAATTTGTTCACCTTTCAGACAAACAATATTTACCAAGTTTGTACTACAATTATGTGCTTGGATTTCCGTGGTTCAAAATGTCTGTCACACAATTATCCCAATCATCCAAATCAGATGCGTCATAATTTCAGAAATGCCGACCCCCAATCAAATATCTTAGTTACATTCATATACTTTACAGATATTCACCCTCCCAACTTAAAATAGCACATGCCCATAAATAATATTGTAGAGTTATATTTTTGAGATCGAATATTGAGATGAAATACGGTAGTGCATTAACGGATATGAAATACGACGGTACGATACCGATATTAATATGAAAATAACTTTAAAAAAAAAACTAGATAATGGTAGGTGTACTTTTTATGGAATGGAAAAAAAAAACGATGTAGATGTTTAAATTTAGATTAATTATAATGGTCTGTTTTTAAAAGTATTAGTTACTATAAGACCAATCGATATATACACATTTCACCGAAATCCACAATCAAAAATTGCGATTTTACCAAAACTTGACTAAATCATTATTATCCAATCCAATGGGTCAAAACTCTGAAAAATTAAAATACGCGATTCAACTAAAACTTAATTAAACGGTTACCCAATTGGGTCAAAATTCAGAAAAATCAAAATATGCTCATTTCATTAGAACTTGATTAAATAGATTAAAACTCAGAAATAGGCACATTTCCTAAGAGCTCGATTCAATAATTACCTAATGGATTAGAACTCGACTCAACCAATACTCGACTCAAAACAATACAAACTCCACCATCAGTCTTCTACCAACCACGAAAGTCAATGATCAAGAACGACGTGACTATGGACGCTAACGCCTTCGATAAAGTGAAATGAGATCAGTATGTCAACAATGAATCACAGAATCGCAGCTACAACCACTTCAATGAACCCCTTGCGATGTAGTTTTCGCAGTGCTTTTGAATCGATCAGAACTCGATCCCCATACCGGCCTTCAAGATCATTACAATTGCAATCATACTACAGAAATAGCCGCATTACTTAACCAAAAAAATTGTAGTGTTTGGAATAGTTGAAACTTATTGATAAGTGCTGAAAGTTGTTGAAAGCAGCTTATTTGAAAATCAGTTAGTGTTTGGAAATAAGTGCTGAAAGTGGAAAAAATAGTGTTTGAGAATACTACTGATAGAAGTAGCTTATTGTTACTTTTTAAAAGAAATGTATGTTTTGCCCTTAGTATTACTAATTATTATTTATAATAAATAATAAAATTCAGAAATAATTGTTATTCAATATTTATTTTTTTCTTACAATTTCAATCTAATACTATAAAATACTAAATTAATCTAAATATTATATATATTATAAAATTTTATCATAATAAATATAGTATACAATTATATGTTAAATACTATTTATTTGTATAAATTCATCATACAAACAAAATACATAAAAAATCCTCCATAAATTTTATGAAGAATTGAGAGAGAGGAGAAAAGACGGGGCGGATGTGATAAAAATGTATTCTCACAAAGTATTAGGGTTAGGGATAGTTTTGTAATTAGATAAAATTATTAGGGGTAGTTTGGTCCGAAAAAAGTATAAGCTATAAGCTAAAAGCTAGAAGCTAGAAGCTGGGGTGGAGCAGCTTCAGCTGATTCTCTATTTTCGACCCAATTTTAGAGAATCTCAGCTTTAAGCTGGGAGTCCCAAACACCCTCACACCAACTTAAAGCTGAAGCAGCTTACAAAAAGTTGTTCCAAACACCCACTAAATATCTCCCAGCTTAAATAATACGCTCAACAACCGGAAATGCATTATTGACTATCACCTCGTCTTCGGGTCTTTTTAGTAGGATCCCAAAATAGTGCATGGTTGCGTGCAACAATAAACAGAGGCGGACACAAGGGGGTGCGTGGGGTACCACCGCACCCCCCAATTTGTTCTCCCAATTTGTTGTGTTATCCCATATATTAGTACATTTTCTGTCTACCTAAATAATAATCTGCACCCCCATTTTAGATACCAACATGCAAAGCTCATTTCCCAAATAAATCAATAATAACATGCTTAATTTATTCTCTTTTTATTTCTAAATCACATGGCCCAATTTCTACTTTAATATTTATATATTAGTAAGTGGGCAGAAGTGAATGTTTAGAAATGGATCATCAATTTTATTAAAATGTACAATTCAAAAATAGGCCCAAATAAATTATATTTTCTCAAAAAAAATCTCGCCCCCAATCCCTGAATCCTAGTTCCGCCCCTAACAATAAATCCAGAAGATTTAGAAATATCTATTGCTTCAATCAAGAATCTAATGATATAATCAACAAACTAATTAAAACTATTGCTTCAATCAAGAATCTAATGAAATAATCAACAAATTAATTACCACGCACTAGAGCTAGTGATTTCCCCTTGCTCTATTAGGCAAAGAAATCAAGTTGATGCTTTTTTTTAAACCTACTAGAAATTTTATAGAATTATCTACTTAGTACACATGTAATCTAGAAATACAATTACGAGAATAGTCCTAAGTAGAATCAAGATAAGTTAGAAAGATAATGTTTGAATAATGTAAATTTATGAGAAAATTATATGATTTAGAAACATCTCCCATTTCTATAAATATGTAATCAATCCAAAAACATTGAAACTAATAAAATTTAAAGATTTTGGAGAGTAGTGCTCCATCCTAAAAATACCATCTACAAGACCTTCCCACATTCAAAATATTAAAATACTCATTTCATTAAAAACCTTTCCACATTCCTAAAACTAAATAATCCTTCCATTTTTTAAGGACATTTCATTTTCTAGCAAGTTCATCATTAGAAATAAAGTACGTTGACTATGACAAATTAAAACAGGGAGTGCCATTTTCAGAATTTATGAGTTTAGTCTAAACAATGATATTAAATCTTAACATCAATATACATGATAGAAAACATATGAACTCAAAATGGTTACTGATGGCCGTCGATTACAAATCTCTTTCAGCCAGCATGATAACCTACATTTCAGCCAGCATGAAACTGAGGCATTAAGATATACTAGAAGTGATTGGCTAGCTAGACAAACCATTCATTGACTCGCGAGATATATCGCCACTAGAGCTGGGCTGAGTTTGGGAGAGAGGGAGAGAAGATCAGAGTAGGGTACTTATAAGCGAGCGAATGATCGGATACATTTCTTGAATTACAAACGGATCAAGAATTTGTTCAGATCAACTGATAAAACTTTTAACAGAATCAATTAGAGGTGGCAAAATGGGTATACGGGCCGGCCTAGCCCCGGTTCCACCAAGCCAACTCAATTTTTTGGCCAGCCCAAGGCCACCCGGTATCTTACCGGATGGTAATATATGAAGCCCAACTTGTCCCCGAGCTTTCGGACAGGCAGGGGCTTAACCCACTAATTTTTTTAAATATTTCTTTAGTGTTTTTAATTATATATTTATTATACAAAAATAAAATTAATATATATAATTTAAACAAAACATGTTAATATTGTATAAAGTATAAACTAGGAAGTAACTAAGCAAATTAAATAGATCAAATTATAAATTTATATACAAATAAATATCAAAATTCAAAGTCATACCCAAATAAACATCACAAAAATTTCAACTAATACAATAAACAACTTAAAATCGTCGAGTTTCATCATATCTTATTGGTATTTTGAATCTTTCTTTGATAATTTTTTTCTCCCATCTTTTTTCTTTTGTATTTATATAATAATATTAATATTATCTAACAATTATGTATTTTTTTGGGTGGACTTTTTAGCCCAAAATCCATAAAACCCGTAAAACCCGTGGGTTTTCTAGACAGGCTTTTAGGCCCAATACATGTTCGGATTTTTCAAGTTCCCAATCCTTTTTTTCGGTTACCTTGGTGGACTCATGAGCTCAGACTTTTTTTGCCAGCACTAGAACCAATTAGTCGCATACTCCAGTGGGTTTGTTGGACTGACCCCACTTGGAGTGTAATATATTAAATGAGTAAATAGTAATATTAGTACTATATATTTACATCAATCTACGGTTAGATATGATAAAATCAAATGAAGTTTTGTCATTTTAGTTAAATTATTGAATATTATTTCAATTCTTCTATTTTTTTTAACCATTTTGAAGGGAGGGGTAAGATTGCACCTCATAATTCCCTCCAAATCCTAAAAAAAACAATTTTGAGAAACCAAAAATTAAAAAGCTAAGAAACAAAGAAGAAAATTTGTTCATATAACCACGATTTCATCCTCAGAAATGTCTTTTCCTTTAGTCCACTGATGCGCTTTCCATTCCGGAAGTTGTTGGATCACAACCTGCCATGGTTTAGTGCAAATAAACGGAGTTATCAGGGTCATTATTATAAATTAACCCTAAGAAATTATGAAATTTTAATCCATTTTACAAAATTTAATACAGAACGAAAAGTGAAATGACGAACCAGCCCTCTTGAATCCGGTTCACCAACGGTCGCCTGACAAGCAAGTCTCCAATTTTTGGGTTTCTAACAAAAATTAATTAATTGCTGCATCGTTAATTAACTAATAGAGCCAAAACATTATTTACAATATAATTAAACACTAAAACGGGCTAACTTCATATGTTTAGATAAAGTATATCGTAATCGAAGTTTTAGAATGATATTAGAGTTTCTCAAACACATAGAAACTTGGTAAGTTTTGTTCAAAGCTTATTCAAAATCTTGAATTAATGATTTCGAATTCAAATCCAAATCAATCTAAAGCCGATTTCAAACTGCGAATCAAATATTCCTAAATAAAGAAAATAAACTAACCGTTTTGAGCTTTTCTTTTTCTTTCTCCGTTCGAGGGCTTAATAAATCCTTTCCTTGAACAACCTACTAACAATAAAATAATTAAATAAATATTAAAATAAAAATTTATACCAACAATTTTGTATAAATTAAAATCTTGATACTAGTAGATGTAAAAGGGATCACCTCAACCATGCATGTAGCACAAGTCCCACCTCCCCCACAGTTGAGCAGAGCTCTAGACTGCAACACAATTATACCGCACTCATGCAATGCAAATAACGAACCATTTTTTCAATTATTATATTTCAATCTCGTATTTTATTCTATCCTTATGTACCATAGTGTTTTCGTAAATTTAAGTAATAGCTAGATATAACATGAAATCTTACATATGGTCCATACAATTCCATGTTGTTATCCAACATTATATCCCTAAGCTTTTGGCCTCCACATGACGTTCGATAATGCACGTCCGGCGTTCCATCCGGCAGCAAAACAGACTGCAAAAACCCAACAAAATTCTCATCATTAAGTCTCTCTCTTTCTCTTAACTATTCTTGGATGAATAATTAATTAACACTAACGCTAACGAATGCGAAGTTGACGGCCGGAGGGGTTTCGCCTTCGGCGGCCGCCGGAGTCGAGTCGGATCGATCTGCGTCGCTCACTGTTTCGACGGCTCTGAATTTCTTGATTCGAGGAAAGGTTAGTTGATTTGGCACCTTAGATGATGGAGAATTTGGATTTATCTTGAAAAAGTGTGATTTTGAGAATAGTATGGACGTTGAATTTTGGGAATTTAGATGGAGTAATACCATGATTTTCTGGATAAAAGGAGGGAAGAAAATGTAGGAGAGATAGTTTAGAGAGAGAGGGATGCATGGTGGTGTTTTATGAGATAAGTTGATGAATGTATGGCTCTTATTCATGTAGATAGATATGGTTTAATATTTTTAAAATTTAATTTTGCAAATTTTTAATGAAAATCAGTAGGAAAAATACAAAAATCAGTATAAGGAAAAATAAGCGCGCGCTAGAAGGAGGGGTCGAACCTCCGACCTTGTGGTTAACAGCCACACGCAACTGAGCTATTCCAGCTTCTTATTCTTAATATTAGTTTTAAAGAAATACTTCTCATCATAAATTCTTATTTAATATTGAATAGGTTAAACCCGAGACTATTAGTTTTTTACGCTTTATTGCCTAAACTATGAAAATATATACTTCACCCCATTGACTATAGACTATTAGTTTTTTTTTATGTTGTATTGCCTAAACTATGAAAATATACACTTCACTCCATTGACTATTGTGCATTTTGCCCCCTCAACAATGGAAAAAAATGTAATTACCCCCTTATCTAATATGATGAAGAAGAGTATAATTTCGGCAAAAAACTCTAACATACGTGCAAAATTAGTGAAAATATCATCTTTGATTATCATAAAATTAATAATTTATATGATAAACAACACAAAAATAATAATTTAGTGTGATATTAACCCCAAATTTGTACGTATGACCGGATATCTTTTCTGAAATTGTACTCTAAATCTAATAGTCGAAGATAGAAATGGTATGTTTACATAGTTCAGCAGCAGAGCGGAAAAATTGCTGGTTTTACTAAGATTAATACATTTTACAATTAATTGATGGGAGGATAAATGCAGAAAAAGCTAATGCTTTAATTATCATCCCTTTAATAAATTATCCAACTCAAGCAACTGCAGAAGCTAAATCCTCAGCATCTTCTACCATCATTTCATCTTTAAACAGAAGTTTCAGAGATGGCAGCACTCTTGGGACAACATGAACGTCAGCCAAATTCACACTCATCATATCAAAAGCAATGCACGTGTTATGCATGTGACTTTCATCAAACACCGGAATCTTTGGATACCTCTGGCTGAAGTGCGTTAGTATAATCCGATAAGCTCCGGCCGAATCTCCGACCTCCACCGCCTCCATCGTCGTGCTGTGGTTCCGCGCCACCGCCTCGTCCATCATCCCATCCTCAAAAGTCGCCTGCAAAATCACAAAAACTCGTGTTAGATCGTCTCACGAATCCCAGCTCGTGGTCAGTTATTCGCGACTCACCTCGTGGATGAGCACGGTCGCGCCCCGGGCAGCCTCGACGAGCTCCGGACAGGGCCGGGTGTCGCCGGAGTAGACAATCTTCCACCCCGGGATGGTTTTCCCAGTGAGGTTGGTCCGGTCGGAAGCTTGCAACGCAACGCCGAACGCTTGCGGGCAATGCACGACCGGAAAACTTACCAACGACTCGATCCCACCTCCAGCGAGAGCCTTCTTCAACGACTTAACTATCGGAATAGCCACCGCGTTCTGAGTCGGGCTCACAGGTCTCTTATGGTAGCTCCATATCCGGCTCTCCCGAGCGAATAAAGTCGAATCAACTCTGTTTCCATTTCCGTTCCCGATCAGATCGTTCGAGTCCAAAGCCTCTAATGAAGCTTCCTCTGTATGCCAACAATCAAGAAACTGCATATCTAAATCTTCAAGTCTTTGGTAGGCATCAAGAAACCTCTTGAGCTGCCTCGGCCCGACGACAATGATCGGGTCGTGGGGCGACCCATTTAACAGATCGCGTCGTAGAGCGAGGATTCTTGCTAGGCCGGTATGATGATCAGCATGGATATGTGAAATCCATATGCATCTCAATCCTCTCACAGCATCATCAGCACCTTTAACACCGAATCTGCATATGAAACGTTTCATGTCAACCAAACACGACGAAAAATAACTCAAAAGGCTGCCCGAGGGTTCCTTCGAGACAGCCTCCGTTTCTTTACCTCCGTTTCAGCTGTCCGAGGGTTCCTTCGCCGCAATCTAAGAGTATACTTCCTTTCGAGAACAGATTGATGAAAATAGAACTAACATTTCGATACTTCGATGGTTGAGAAGAACCCGTGCCAAGAAGAACGATCTCCATATCTTCTCGAGTTATATCTTCGAGACAGCTAGGGAGAGTATGTTCTACCAACCATGGCTCTTCAGTCATATCTCCACTCTTATCTACAGTCGTACTCCCATTGTCGGACCAGAAACGGGTAACTTGTTCGGAGGCATCTCTAGCTTCCGGAATCTCGGATAGTAGTTCTTCTATGATCTCGGAGTGAGATGATAGATTCGGAATACTTGATTTATCAAGTCCAAGATTCGCATACGGCCGCAAAATAAACTGAAACAAGTACATAAAACTATCTTGAATATGCATAAGAACAAATGCAAATAGACATTCTTGGTAACTAATAATAAAGAAGGAACTTTTCATACCTTGAGAAGATTCTCTGCTGGAATCAATTTATTTTTCGACAAGAGATCCTACAAGTATAGAAGCTAAGATAATTAGTGAATAAAAACCAGAGAAGTGATTAGCTAATAATTACACATTTTAAGTTGGTTTGAAGGATTATTTAGCACATTGTTTGTGAAATATTGAAACAAATACCTTATGCTGTGCCTGAGCCTCATTTGGCAACGACCGGAAACCAGGAAACGGGAAAAACTGCGGGCATAGATAGTTTAGGCGAGCTGCAAGGCGAGCACTTGCTTTCAATATTGGCACCTGAGTATCTTGCCTGCAAATACGAATCCACTAGCACTAATGTTAAGCACAAAAGAAACAGTATAACCAATTTATTTTACAAAGAAACTAACATTTCATGTCTTGCCATTATATGCTGAGCTTCTCCGAATTTCGACATCCATGTTTTATAATCGTCCGTCCCAGTAACGTTCAGGGGAGAGAGATGAATCAGACAGTTCACAATTTTCGAACTTTCTGTAGCATCATTTGCTGTATCTTTATAATACTGGCTAAGACATTGTAGGCTCAATAGATTTCGTAAATGGGACGATGTTGGGCAGTCGACTAGGATTACTTTCGGGCCAGGAACCGAAGGGCCAAGAACATCACTCGGATGTACCTAAAAAATAGGAATAACCGACAGTAAACCGCCTAAAACTTACAAAGATATAATCTTTAAGCAATGTCTACCATGATATCTTGAAAATCCGACTTTACGGAGTTTCCTAGCTGCAGTTCACGAAACTTAGGGCCGGGTCTCAATCCGAGAGAAGTAGCCTTTTGAGGGTCGAATTTTCCCTTAATTTCTGGCAATTCACAAATGTATATAACAGAGAGATCACCGGGCTTAGTTGCATTGGTAACAGGTTCTTGTTGGGAGATTTCTTCGTGATTTGGTTTTAAGAGTACTGCTGATACTCTGACCACTTCATCGTCTATGAGAACGAAAGGATCGTCAAACCTCCACGGGATCCTACTCGGCGATCCGTTGGAATCGGGTCTTGGCCCGAAGCTATGTGTATGAACCATTGCAGCATTTGGGATGAAAGATTTCATAGCATCGATTAAATACTTCAAATCGGAGGGACCCCACATATTGACCTTCAGCAGAACGGGAAATTACAGTTAGATTTCCCCAACCATGATTTATAGATGATTTTAGTTTTAACATAAAGAAACAATGTTATAGAAACTAATACGTACGGACATTCCTTCGTCCCCCATGCCTGCCAGAGTCAATAAGAGGCCTGAAATGAACAAGAAATTGTTATGAACTTGGAGTAACAACTTTTATCAGTTCATCTGCTGTGGTGTAGAATAGAAAATAAAAAAAAAACCGTAATTACCCGGGAGTCCACCAGCAGTTTCGGAGCAGACACGTGAGAGAAATATGTGATCAATCTGGAGATATTTAACCAATAAAGAAGTAAAAATCCGAACAAATGCTAAAAAAGATGGATGTTTATTCAAAAGATACCTTCGACAATTTGATTTTATGCTCAGTGCAAAAGCGTTGAAGTCCCTGCAAATAAGAAGTATTAGATAGGAGTAACCAACTAAAAGTAATGAAGAGCAATCAAGCTCACTTCTCCGGCATTAAATATAAATCTTTGCTTGTCGAAAAAAAGCAGAACTGATGGGGATGTGTCTTCTGTATCCATTCCGGTCCCAAGGATCTGCAAGAGAAATAGATCCATTTCAAATTAATCCCACCGATGAAACTGGAAAGTAGAAAAACTAAGTAACCAAGATAAGGCTAAAGCATAGTTAAATTAATGCACTTTCAATATGTACGGATGTGGGATCTTCACTATAGTTCAAATACACAAAACAAGAACCTCAGATTTTCCTATCAAAACTGCAAATATTAAATACACTTCAAATCCGAATTAGAAACGGTACGTCCATTCAAGAACTTCGAATATGTAGGGTTCTATAATGGAACAATATGAACTTAAAGCTAGATCCTCAATTTCTTCAAGAAGATAAATAAACCATGGATAAACTATCATAACTCATAATAGGCAATTCTGCTTGAAATTTAAATTGGCATATTGCTAAAATACCAAGTCACTCAACTAGGCTCATATGCATGTTAACAATCCATAGAAGCAAATGGAGGCACTAAATGTTCTTCAAAAGCATCTAAATAGCTAATTTTCCCTCTAGATTGAGAAAAAATAAAATAAAATTATAGTCTAGTCTAGCTATATAAAAGAACCCTAATTTACTCCATTCCCAAGCTTTGAGTCCGGTCAGAATTAAACTTGATACATCTTTCTAAACAAGAACAATATAAAAAATAAAATTAAAATAAGTGTAATATGCATTTTTGGCCAAAATCATTATAACAAATACATATATAGTCTTCCACCAAAAGAAAACACAAATCTAACAATTGTAGTACACTTTTACTGCCAGAATTACAGTTGGCGTCGGTTTTTATCTGGTCAACGTAGATTCTGTTAAAGTGTGTTAGAGGGCCGATGGGGCGAAACGAAGGCTGATGGAAGGGCCGAAGGGAAATAATTTCCTTCAAAGAAAAACTATAATTTTTATTCAAGGGTCGAAACCCTTCGGCCCAGCCATAGACCCAGCCTTCTGCCCTCCATCGGCCATTTTACACTTTTGCAGTTAAAGTCTTCCATGTTGTATCGTGTCGAAGCTTAATCCAAAGAAAGGGAGCGTGGCAGTTAAAATATAGGGCCGATGGAGCGCCTAGGGTATATTCGGCCCTCATCGGCCCCATAATTGCTTGTGCAAATTCAAGTGGCTCCGCCGATGGATTTGCTCGGCCTTTGTTTTTTTTCTCTCAACCGATGGAGGGCCGATGACCCTCTGCATTTCAAACGAAAATCCATGGTACAAATATCTACAACACACATCATCCAATAATTGGAGAGATGTGATTGAAGATAAAATGATAACTAGATTTATATTTTTTAGACTATAGTTACTTTTATTTAGTGTATAGGGCTAGTTTTAAAAATTTCTTTTAAAATAATAATAATAAGAAGAACAATAAAACAAATACCTGCACATAGGAAGTAGTATTCGCAGGATTGAGAGTCCTAACTTTGAGGTGCAATTTTTTCGGCCTATCACTCTCATCCCTTCCTTCCGCCCTCTTCCGATTAAACTCCGCCGCGCTCTTCGAACTGCTTTCTCTCTCCTCCATCGCCAAGAACCCGAATTTCTCACTACCGCTCTCCTTCTTTCTCGAAGTCTCACTTAAACTACTCTTATTCCTACTAAACGGGCGCCAATTCTTGCCACCGTTGTTATTATTACTATTACAGTTTTTCTTCGAATACGAGGAAAAAGTGCGGAATAGGAGTGAGGGTTTGCGGTTTCTGAAGTGGGTTTTGACTAAAAAGTGGAAAGAATTGGAAAATGAGAGATTTTGGGGGAGCAAGCAGGAGGCGGCGGAGAGAGGGTGGCGGTAGCGGTAGTTGGCGGAGGAGAGGAGGAGGCGAAGGTTTGTTGTTTGGGGCATGTTCTTATTTATTGGTGCAGATTAGCTTTGAAGGGTTTAAGGGAAAAAAGGGGAAAAAATTAAAAATAAGTAAATCCAACACCTTAAATGCAAAAATAGACAATTTATGTCAAATATATAAAAATATGTATTATCTTATTTTCCCTTGTATTCATATTTTTTCATATTATTTTTTGTACTTGTTGTAAATTTGTTGACAGTTTTGCTCAATTTTTATTAATTGAGTAGTTAATTAAGAAGATATAATTTTTCTGTTGTTTATATAATATTTCGAATACATATTGACAAAATCTAAATTAATTACATTCTTGAATTTCACTCGAGATCTATATTTTCATGATTTTAATTAATTATTATACTTAATTAAGAATACTTAATAATCATAATTATGAATTATTTAATTTAAGATACATGAAGATAAATACATTTTTCATATATATAATAATAGATAGTCTAAATATCAAATTATTAGAATTAATGGATATAGGGGAAAAAAAGAAATAATGCCTATTTTTGCATATTTGGCATAAGTTGCCTTTTTTTTGCATTTAAGTAAGTAATTTTACCTATTTTTGTCCATTTCACCAAAAAAAAATGCTCAAACTCGATTTCTGAGTTCTGACCTATTTTATATTTTTATTCAGTTTTTTTCTTTTCCTGTGTTTTTTTTTCTCCAGTATTTTATGATTTTATTTGAGTTCTGACCAATTTTATATCTTTATTCAATATTTTTTAAATTCCTTTTTCTTATTAATTTAAAGTAGATTTAATATTCAATTCTCGATATAAAATTAATAATATATGAAGATTCTAAACAATAAAAAAGCTACTTACAACCAAAACAAATTGAGGCTTTCAAATGCTTTCTTCATTAATCAAATGACAAAAATGGAACAACAATGTTAAAAAGTCTATATCTATTTTCAACTAAAAAAACTCCCGAATCAAAGGTCAAATGTTGTATAGCCCTCAAACATTATTGTACATTCTATGTGCTCCAAGGTTGATGAAAATCCAAGACTTCGAAGATGAGCTGTGATTCTCATAGTAAAGCTAGCTGTTCATCTCCCTTCCGAAATCCAAGTTCTGACATGCCTTGCTTCGCTATCAAATTTCTGAAGAAGCACATAACATGTTAACTAACATAATTTTGTTGATTAATGTTTCATAATTCAGTTTGAGAATCAAGATATGAGACTTAGTAACATTATAATCTCATAGACCTAACCAATCAAACATGGCAAAAATTTACAAAATCACAAGAATTCATGATCTCTTAATTGTGTAAAGGCCTAACAACTTGATAGAAAGCAGAAGAAGGTACAGATTCATCACATATGTAAACAAGGGAAAGACATTGGAGATACTTCAGAGTTACGGCCAGTGGACTTCAGACAGCCAAAAGAGTCTTTCTTCTCCTTCAGCAATCAACTTCATAACTAAGCAAATAAACTACCACAATTATAAGTTGAAAACAAATTTTCTCCAAACCAAAAACTGCTTAGATAATTATGTCATAACAGATCGCATATGATCCAGGGGGAAAACTCCTTTTTTTTTCTGGTGGCACTGGTCTTGATCCTCTATTTCCCCCAAATGCACCTCTTAAAGCAACAAAGAGTATTTGCTAGCTCAATAATACACCAGTTGCTAGCTACTATGCAATTTTCAATTGGGCCGGTAAATTTGCAATTAAACCGCCAAATTCCCTGCGAAATATCAATTGAACCACCTAAAAAATTAATTTAAAATGCATCTATTTATTGCCTTTGTGTGATAATACTCAGTTTGTATATGTTACGCCATTGAAGTTTAGTGGTAGAGTTGCGCCGACGATTTTCAAATTATGCGGTATAATTTTCTTGCCTGCGATTATATTTGTATACTATTCTCTACTAAGAAAAGTTATATCTATATTTCTGGATAGTTTTTGCTTCAATTTGACATTTATGTCAAAACATATTTTTATATTTTCTCCAATGTTAAATTCTGCTCAAACGTTTTTTTTGTGTAATATGATATTGTATTTCTTGGCACCATAACGGCAAAATTCCGTGCGACTAGTTGATAATCACAAACCCTAGGCCATTCAAAAATTGAATTTTTACAGAACATCACAATCTAATCATAAACCAAAATCAACATCAAACTTGGAAGATTTATGTTAGTATCAATGTTGATTTTGCATTTGAACAACGAATAATACGCGCCCACAAACACAAAACTAAATCACATCACCATTTACCCTAATTCCACAAAAACAACGGCAATCAAATAATTTAAGACCTCGATTCTTCAATATAAGACTGGTCGTATGCGATTGAGCTACCAATTAACCAGAAATTAACACAAATGAAATGGGAAATTGGTCAAATTACGATTTACCTGCACTCTTTATCTAATCTCTCGCCAATAATTGGACTTTCAAGAAGGCCAACATTGCATGATGGGCTTTTAGAAGCCCGGCTCGGCTAAGTAAAGAAGTCCATCGGAGAATCATATTAAATCTTTATTTATCAATTTCGTAAAGTTGAATAGAAACGGAACACACGACACGGAATTCGAGGTATTTCTGGAAAATCTAATTAATATTATTAAATTACAATAGTAGTTGAACCAAATCTATTAAATTTTGTTGGTTTTCAAATTCACTAGGGTAGCACCCGTGCTACCCACGGGAAAAATGCTACCGTAAAAAATAAAATTACTAATTGTAAAATTAAAAATTCTTCCAACTACAAATTTTTTTACAAACTTTCAAATATTTTCCTTTAAAAACAAAACAATAATAAAAAATAAAAAAATAAATTGCACAATCTCGTAAGTATAAAAAATAAGTGTTTGGGAGGCTAAAATCATAAGCCCTAAAAAGGGAATAAAAAATAAGAGAACTTACCATTGACGCAACAAAGGGGGCGAATGAAAGATCTTGTGCATTAACCTGAAGAACAAATTTATGTCGAGCTCGTGTTGCATATTAAAAACTTTACAGCCTTATTGGGATTTATAGTCAAGTTTGGAACAAAAATAAGAGTTGTTGTGGAGAACTTACTTGGTCACTATTTTGTCTTTGAATGAGTTTATTAAGTTTTCTATACATATAGCAGTTTAATTAGTTTTTCAGTAAATATGTCTACTTTACTTCTTTATTATTTGTTCTAATTTAAAAAAAATGCTGGAAATGACTTGATTCGTGGTAACTCTTATTTTACATTTCAAATTTTTTTTATTAAAGATGATCAAATAAAATATTGTCAAAAATAAATAAACTGAATCTAAGAACCACATGTAAAACTTCTTTAACCTTAAAATTAAGATAGATGAAGGTCATCAAAGTCAATACACTTAGGGGGTGTTTGAAATAGCTTTTGTTTCACAACCTATAGCTTAAAGTTGTAATTTTGGTGTTTGGAAACTCAACTTTAAGCTGCAACTTCTCTATTTTGTACCAATTTTAGAGCTTTTTGATAAGTTGTTAATTACAACTTCAGTAGCTTCTGCTTACAACTTATGGCATATTAATTTTTTTTTGGACAAATTTATCCTTAATAAATTTATTTAATTCTAAAAATAACTTTTAACCCTAAAGTATATTTAAGTCAAAATTTCTTCTTTCCGTAAAATTTTTATTTTCTTCAACAACCAAAAATATCATATCAGTAAATTTATACTAATATATACTCCCTCCGTACCATTGGAAGCGTCTTGTTTTCCATTTTGGGCGTCCCATTGGAAGCGTCTTGTTTTTAAAAAATGCAAGAATATGTGGACAACATTTAACTATCCAAAAGTCAAATAATATACACCACATATTATCATTTTCTTAACATCCGTGCCCATTGGAAACAAGACGCTTCCAATGGGACGGAGGGAGTATAATATAAATTTACATATAATATAGATTAATTTAATATTTTATACTATTGAGATCGAAATTATAAAGTAAAAAGTAAATATAAATAAGATTAATTTGTCGATGTTATTTATTTATTATAAATCACAATTGTTTTATAGTATTAGGGGCAAGACATATATTTTATTTAAAAAGTATCAATAAGCTACTCATATCAGCAATATTTCCAAACATTATTTTTTCCAATTTCAACTGCTTTCGACACTTACATCCAAACACCTACAGATTATCAAATCAGTAGCATAAAGCAGCTTTAAACACTTATCAATAAGCTTCAACTATTCCAAACAGAACCATAATAAATTTCCCTATCTTCTTTTTCTTCTCAGATTTCTCCTCTTTATTACACTTCTTCTACCTTACCATCCAATACTGTTTTGGAAGCTTGCTTTTCTTGGCCAAGATTTCAAAATGGATCTTTTTCATAACTTGAAAACGACATCCAAAGTCAAATAGAAAACAATCCAATCAGCTCGGAACATCATAAGTGTATTAACATACTTCGAAAACTCATTCACGTAACAAATTATAAATTTTGCTTGCTGGATGTTTTTACTCTGGATAATACATGCACCAGGATAACTAAGTCAAATTTCTAACAACTTAATAATAGCATAATTGATAGTTATAATTTTTTTCTTTACAAACATTTACATACTATATATATTGTGTTGTCAATTTTTTGTGATTAAATAGTGTAAAATGTTTCATTCTCTTTTTATCTTTATTATTGATTGCATAGAGGAGTTTCTATATTGTTGCCTAACATTAATATTGACTGCATGAATGTTGTTCGTCTTGCAGATCAAACAATGTTTACTAATATATTTATGAAAAAAATAATGTATTTCTCAAAAACTTTTATGTTCAAGGTTGAGAGGAAAAATAGACGAAACTTTCTAAAATGTTGGTTAGTTTGTGAGAAAAAATAGACGAAATTTTCTAAAACATTGGTTAATTTGTGTTGACGTCTCTTATGTTGCTGGGATTATTTCAATACCGTGCTTTTCACACTTCATGCTCTAATTTCGTTTTTACTCTATATATAATACATTTTAGAATTTGACCAAAATATATTTTCAATAATTTATTGCAAGCAATGTTGCTATGAATCACTACAATTGAATCTAGAGTGATGAAACCAAATATTTTATCCGTTCAAGTGTAATCAAGGATAAATTGTTGATCCTTCCTCGTACAAAACACCAACAAATTTGATTTAGGAGTAGTAGATATAAGTTCAAAACTGTGAAAATTATGTATCATTCACTTTCACATGATAAGATGAAAAAGCACAACATGAAAGAAAAAAACACAATTAAATTACATTAGATACGTTGTTAATCTGCAAAGGTAAACCGACAGAAAATGAAAAAAATAAGACAACAATGAAATCTGATAAAAAACAATACAACATAATAAATCAAGAAAATTAATGCTTAATGGGCAGACAACAAAAAGGAAGAAAATGATTCGAGGAAAATAGACCGGCCTGGGTAGCTGAGTTCGAATAAAAATAGAGTCGGGCGGTAAGACGAAGAGGAAGACGAATGATCTAATGGAGGAATCTGAGAGAGAGAAATGGAAGGCGGTTAGGAAAGGTCGGGGTACTTGCTACGAAAAGACAATGGCAGATTCATAAATATGTTTTGATGGCAAATGCGTAAATATTGATTGGATCTTCGAAATTACCTCTTCAATCAGCAAGAAAAAAAAAAGCAATGGCATATCTGTAAATATGATACTAATTTCAATTAAATCGAATGGCGAATGAGAATATGTGTTGAGTTCAATTTATAATATTAATAACGAAGGCGGTGGAAATTGTGGCTGATTTAATTGGATTCGATGGCAAATTGGTAAATAAAACTCAAGCTACAATTAAAATTCAATGGCAAATTGGTAAATAGATGGAAAATGCAAATTGATTGAAAAAGGCGATTGAAATTTGATTGGCAAATTCGTAAACCGTGAAAAAATTGAAATTGAATTAAGTGGCAAATTCGCAAATAGAGGAAAATTGAAATTGCTTTAAAGCCAATTTGAGTGGCAAAATCGTAAATAGTTAAAAAATTGATGTCCAAATCGTAAATAATGAGAAAATTGCAATTGATTGCAAAAAAGCCACTCGGCTTTTATATATATAATAGATACGTTGTTAATCTGCAAAGGTAAACCGACAGAAAACAAAAAAAATAAGACAACAATGAAATCTGATAAAAAAACAATACAACATAATAAATCAAGAAAATTAATGCTTAATGGGCAGACAACAACAAAAAGAAAGAAAATGATTCGAGGAAAATAGACCGACCTGGATAGCTGAGTTCGAATAAAAAGAGAGACGGGCGGTAAGGCGAAGAGGAAGACGAATGATCTAATGGAGGAATCTAAGAGAGAGATGATGAACAAATTATAATTCTCGCAAGTGCACGAGTCGGTATACTACATAATCTAGCAACTCCCGAGGTCGATCTCACAAGGACTCAGTTGGGTTCTAATTATCTTAATTATTTCACTATCTACTTGGTCCTAAACTGGGTTTGATTTACTTAAAATTACTAAATTAAAATAACTGGAAAGTAAAAGAGCAAGTAAAAGCAAAGCGAAGTGGGTTAATGGGTGTGGTTTCAAGTTTGATGAAGAGTGCGGAGGTTTAGCAATCACTATGCCTAAGATGATCGATTTATTCCCATTCTCTAGCTAGCATTTATGAATTTATTTTGTTGGTTCATCCACTAAGGCTCTAGGGATTCCGTATGATGGCGGGAGATCTCTAATTTATAATCCTAAGGGTCAATCAAGTGATCATATCATGAACCTAAGGATCGTATCATGTGAAGGAATAATAGGGTTTACAGTAAGGCTACCTTCCTCCTGGTGTGTTGTCGCGGCTCCGATTGTTGCTCTTGTGTCAGATCTTCTGATCTGTGTCCCGGCCTTTTTCTCCCTCTGGGTGGTCAGAGATCTGAAGAAAATAAATTTATTCTCTCTCTATAAACTCACGCCACTCTCGATTTTTATGAATCAATTGTATGAGTTTCTGAACAGAATACTAATATATATAGGCTTCAAAAACCTATATAATATTAATATATTTGTAGCCCATTAATTTAATTATATTCCAATGGGCTTCCACATAACCAGCCCATAATATAATTAATTAATTTATTGGGCTACTAATATTTATCAATTAATTGGCCCACCAATTAATTCCGAGATAAATGACATTATTAAATAATGTAAAAATACATTAATCCATTAATAATGAATTCGAGAGACAATAAATTACTAGACAACTAATTGGGCCGGACAGGGGATCCAATACAAGAAATAAAGTGGGCCTCCAATTAATTAATTATCCATGCTCACCCAGAGAGCAAAATTAATTAATTAACATAGATTCATTCCACTAGAGAATCCGTGCCGACTTACCCCTTTATCCCAATTTGAGCAAGGGCTTGTATTTTAGACTTAATCAATCTCCGTATTTAAGATAGAAATATCCGTTAATTAATTAAGCTCACCGACGACTTAAATTAATTAGCATCTTATATTCCCGAGTAGTACCACTCGACCTTATTAACACACCCGAACTTAATCAACCAAATGGGTTTAGTGTGCTAATCCTTTCGAGTTCCTCGGGGGATATTATCAACCCATTCCTAGGGATACGGCCGCAAGATACGGACAACCAGCTCGAGCCACAAATGACTACTAACACCCAAGATACGTAGATCCGGTCGCTCATTGGACGTTCACCATAGTAGGTCAAAGTGATAGATAGCCAAATGCACTCAGCTGAAGTCTTACCAAGCTTAAGACCAGCAAAGTCACCGAGATCTTGGTTTTCCACTAATGTCAGTTAGGAAAACACATCTCACTGTGATCCGTCAATACACCACCTTAAGTGTACCAGTAAAGACAAGCAGCTAAGACAAGCCACTTCTTATCTAAACTGCAGCTTAAACCGACAACTTCATCCTTAAGTTGTCTCAGCTGTGTTAACTGTTTATATCTTGTCAGTTCAACCAATTTGTGTTGTCTTCTGTGATACCCGACACACCACATAAATCTAACTTTTATACAAGATAAAGGATAACATGTGCAAATATACATATTTATCAGATAGGAGAATAAAACAGTGGTAAGGATAAAAACACATTGTATACAAGCATAAAAAGTGCTTCCAGTATACAAAATCCCAACATCATGCTCAAGGATTTAAGGAACCATCTAAACTATCCCAAACCAATGGTGACAATCTAGACACTTAATTGCAAGTCTAAATAAATAACGGGGTATGATGCGCCGTATTATCTATTACCTATATTCTCTACAATTATCTAAGATGATGGCCAGTCACATAAAAGAATCATAGAGAAATAAAAAACAAGCCCAACAATTAAGAAACAAAACAATTCATTCATTGAAAAACTAGGGTCTGAATCAATTCATAAAAAACATAGGTCCTGCTAAACCCCCACACAAGGGGATTTAGCCACTCATATTCGCAGGAAAATACTCACAAAAGATGCAAAAATAATCCATAGAATTCAAGTATCAAAAATCCTAAACAAAACTGAGAAGGAATAATACAACCTAGAAGCTAGCGGATTGATCCTCACGCTTGGTTCTCGGGTTGTGGTCTTCAATCTTCGTCTTGAATCTTCAATGGAGGGATGCCTTGGGTGTTTCTCTGCTTTGGGGGCTGGAAGAAGTCGAAAATATGGTGTGTGTCGAAGGAAAGAAGTCCGGAAGGGTTTATATAGGTTTCGGGCCAAAAAAATATGGTTTTTGGGCTGTATACGACGCGGACCGCGGTCCAGCACAAATGCGGACCGCGGTCCGAGCCCACGGATTTTTAAATTTTTTTGAGTCAGAACATACCGGACCGCTGTCCAGCACAAATGCGGACCGCGGTCCGACGTCTTCTGCCGAACAGTTTTTTTCTACACTGTCGCGTTTTGGGAAAAACGCGATATCTCCTTCGTTAGCCACATTGTTCCTAACACATAGAAATACAATGTGGACGGTGGAGATCGGATTCTAAGATTGTTAGATCCGCCTGCCACGCGATTTTCCAACTGCCTCGTTACATGAGCTCCGAAACGCGATTTCTTCAACATCCGACTTCAAATCCTCTTCTTTCTTCATCCAAACAACTCCATCTTTGCCAACAATGCATAAATGGTCATGGTTTCTTTCATTTTGGTGTCAAATACCACCAAATATGCTCAAAACGCGTGAGAAACCTACAAAACCAAAAACCATCGAAAGTATACGATTCCAAGCAAAACAAAAGCTAAAAATGAATAGAAAACGATGTAATAAGCTTAAAAAGAACATGATGAGATGGTACAAAAACCACTCATCAAGAGAAATGGAAGGCGGTTAGGAAAGGTCGGGGTACTTGCTACGAAAAGACAGTAGCAGATTCATAAATATGTTTTGATGGCAAATGCGTAAATATTGATTGGATCTTCGAAATTACCTCTTCAATCAGCAAGGAAAAAAAAGCAATGGCATATCTATAAATATGATACTAATTTCAATTAAATCGAATGGCGAATGAGAATATGCGTTGAGTTCAGTTTATAATATTAATAACGAAGGCGGTGGAAATTGTGGCTGATTCAATTGGATTCGATGGCAAATTGGTAAATAAAACTCAAACTACAATTAAAATTCAATGACAAATTGGTAAATAGATGAAAAATGCAAATTGATTGAAAAAGGCGATTGAAACTTGAGTGTCAAATTCGTAAACCGTGAAAAAATTAAAATTGAATTAAGTAACAAATTCGCAAATAGATGCTTTAATTTCAATTTGAGTGGCAAAATCGTAAATAGTGAAAAATTGAAATTGATGGCAAAATCGTAAATAATGAGAAAATTGCAATTGATTGCTAAAAGGCAACTCGCCTTTTATATATACTAGGGTAGCCCCCGTGCTACGCACAGGAAAAAAATGCGACTGTAAAAAATAAAATTACTAATTGACAAATTGAAAATTCTTCCAACTACAAAAAATTTCACAAACTTTTAAATATTTTCCTTTAAAAACAAAACAATAATGAAAAATAAAAAAATAAATTGTACAATCTCGTAAGTATACAAAATAAGTGTTTGGGAGGCTAAAATCGAAAGCCCTAAAAAGGGAATAAAAAATAAGAGAATTTACCACCGACGCAACAAAGGTGGCGAATGAAAGATCTTGTGCACTAATCTGAAGAACAAATTTATGTCGAGTTGATATTGCATAGTAAAAACTTTACAGCCTCATTGGGATTTATAGTCAAGTTTGGAACAAAAATAAGAGTTGTTGTGGAGAACTTACTTGTTCACCATTTTGTCTTTGAATGAGTTTATTAAGTTTTCTATACATCCCCAATTAGGCTGTAATATGTACATATAGCAGTTTAATTAGTTTTTCGGTAAATATGTCTATTTTACTTCATTATTATTTGTTCTAATTTAAAAAAAATGCTGGAAATGACTTGATTCGTGGTAACTCTTATTTTACATTTCAAACATATTTTATTAAAGATGATCAAATAAAATATTGTCAAAAACAAATAAACTGAATTTAAGAACCACATGTAAAACTTCTTTAACCTTAAAATTAAGATAGATGAAGGTCATCAAAGTCAATACACTTAGGAGGTGTTTGAAATAGCTTCTCTTTCACAGCTTATAGCTTAAAGTTGTAGTTTTTGTGTTTGGAAACTCAACTTTAAGCTGAAACTTCTCTATTTTGTACTAACTTTAGAGCTTTTTGATAAGTTGTTAATTGACAGCTTCAGTAGCTTCTACTTACAACTTATGACATATTAATTTTTTTTGGACAAATTTATCTTGAATAAATTTATTTAATTCTAAAAATAACATTTAACCCTAAAGTATATTTAATTTCAAATTTCTTCTTTCCTTAAATTTTTATTTTATTCAACAACCAAAAGTATCATATCAATAAATTTATACTAATATATATAATATAAATTTACATATAATATAGATTAATTTAATGTTTTATAATATTGAGATCGAAATTATAAAGTAAAAAATAAATATAATTAAGATTAATTTGTCAATGTATATTTATTATAAATCACAAATGTTTTATAGTTTTAGGAGCAAGATAGACATTTTATTTAAGAAGTATAAATAAGCTACTCCTATCGAGCAACATTTCCAAACACTATTTTTTTCAGTTTCAACAGCTTTCGACACTTATTTCCAAACACCTACAGATTATCAAATCAGTAGCTTAAAGCAGCTTTAAGCACTTATCAATAAGTTTCAGCTATTCCAAACACAACCATAATAAATTTCTCAATCTTCTTTTTCTTCTCACATTTCTCCTCTTTATTACACTTCTTTTACCTTGCCATCCTATACTGTTTTGGAAGGTTGTTTTTCTTGGCCAAGCTTTCAAAATGAATCTTTTTCATAGCTTGAAAACGACATCCAAAGTCAAATAGAAAATAATCCAATCAGCCCGAAAAATCATAAGTGTATTAACATATTTCGATAACTCATTTACATAACACATTATAACTTTTGTTTGCTGGATGTTTTTATTCTGGATAATACATGCACCAGGATAACTAAGTCAAATACTAACAACTTAATAATAGCATAATTGATAGTTATAATTTTTTTCTTTACAAACATTTACATACTATATATATTGTGTTGTCAATTTTTTTGTGATTAAATAGTATAAAATGTTTCATTCTCTTTTTATCTTTATTATTGATTACATAGAGGAGTTTCTATATTGTTGTCTAACATTAATATTGACTGCATGTATGTTGTCCGTCTTACATATCAAATAGTGTTTACTAATATATTTATGAAAAGTTAATGTATTTCTCAAAAACTTTTATGTTCAATGTTGAGAGGAAAAATAGACGAAACTTTCTAAAATGTTGGTTAGTTTGTGAGAAAAAATAGACGAAATTTTCTAAAACGTTGGTTAATTTGTGTTGACGTCTCTTATGTTGCTGAGATGATTTCAATAAAGTGCATTTTACACTTCATGCTCTCTAATTTCGTTTTTACTCTATATATATAATACATTTTAGAATTTGACCAAAATATATTTTCAATAATTTATTGCAAGCAATGTTGCTATGAATCGTTTCAATTGAATCTAGAGTGATGAAACCGAATATTTTATTCGTGCACTATTCTAGTGTAATCAACGATAAATTGTTGATCCTTCCTCGTACAAAACACCAACAAATTTAATTTAGGAGTAGTAGATATAAGTTCAAAATTGTAAAAATTATGCATCATTCACTTTCACATGATAAGATGAAGAAGCACAACATGAAAGCAAAAAACACAATTAAATTACATTAGATAAATTGTTAATCTGCAAAGGTAAACCGACAGAAAACAAAAATAAGACAACAAAGAAATCTGATAAAAGTAATATAACATAATAAATCATGAAAATTAATGCATAATGGGCAGACAACAACAAAAAGGGAAGAAAATGATTCGAGGAAAATAGACCAGCCTGCTTAGCTGAGTTCGAAGAAAAAGAGTCGGGCGGTAAGACGAAGAGGAAGACGAATGATCTGATGGAGGAATCTGAGAGAGAGAAATGGAAAGCGGTTAGAAAAGGTCGGGGTAATTGCTACGAAAAGACAGTGGTAGATTCATAAATATGAGTTGATGGCAAATGCATAAATATTGATTGGATTCTTCGAAATTACCTCTTCAATCGGCAAGAAAAAAAGCAATGGCATATCTGTAAATAGGATATTAATTTCAATTGAATCGAATAGCGAATGAGAATATGTGCTGAGTTCAGTTTATTATATTAATACGGAAGGCGGTGGAAATTGCGGCTGGTTCAATTGGATTCGGTGGCAAATTGGCAAATAAAACTCAAATTACAATTGAAATGCAATGACAAATTGATAAATAGATGGAAAATGCAAATTCATTGAAAAGGCACTCGCCTTTCAACCTTCTACCTACAGATATCCTGACCAATAAAATAAGCTCGTGTTATATTTATGAGCAATTTTAGACAATTAGCTTTTGCAATGTTATTCCGATAGTTGTAGATGATGTTGTTAATGTATATACAATAAAAAGATTTTGTTTTATTAATCTCAACAAAAAGTCGCAATAGTAATGAAACTCAGCCACATATTAATTTGTTGAAGTTATTGATGTACTTGACAATGCAACATGAATTGTCGTAGTAGTGTGTGTAATCGACCATAGTTCTCAAATATAACATAAAACTACAGATTTTAAGAATATCAACTTGCATTTATCATGTTCACAAACATAAACATCATTCTGGCACTTAACAAAAGAGTAATATCATACTTTCTAATGTGCTTGATCAAATAAATGTCCAAATTCCCAGCACCTGAAAATTAAATGAGAATAAGATATCAACATCGTCGCATTCCTAAGCCAATCGAAGGTATATCAATCTAAATGTACATTTTAGAATAATGTTAACTAAAGGATTATTATATGATATATTATTAATATGATATATTATTCTTATTTATAATATTATTATATTATTAAATATAGTTATGATAATATTAATAGGGAGCTTTCTTCTTTTACCCATTCTTACATAAAAAAACACAAAACTACACATCCCTCAAATTTATATTCACCAAATACCCAAGATTACCAATTTGCCCTCAGAATTTCGTCAGCTTTCTTGTTTTTTTTTTGTTAAAATCTTTCAGTACCGATGGAGTGCCTATGGGTGCCATAGGCACTGACACCCATAGGCACTTTGTTATTTATTTATTTTTATTTTTCTCGAATTATTCTATAAGTGCCTAAGAGTGCCGATCATTTTATCGGCACCCATAGGCACTATATAATTTTTTTTTAAATCAACATGCTCCCTCTATCGGCCTACAACTTCTTCGGCCGATAGAGGGACTATTTTTCGAATTATTCTATGAGTGCCTAAGGGTGCCGATCATGTTATCGGCACCCATAGGCACTATGTATTTTTTTTTAAACCAACATGTTCCGTCTATCGGCCTACAACTTATTCGGCCGATAGAGGGACTCTTTTTCGTATTATTCTATGAGTGCCTAAGGGTGCCGATTATGTTATCGGCACCTATAGGCACTATGCATTTTTTTTTTAAACCAACATGTTCCCTCTATCGGCCTAACACTTCTACGGCCGATAGAGGGACTCTTTTTCGTATTATTCTGAGTGCCTAAGGGTGCCGATAACCGATCATGTTATCGGCATCCATAGGCACTATGTATTTTTTTTTTAAATAAACCAATATGTTACCGATCAATTGTTTTATAAAAAAAAATTAAAATTTGAAATATCCAGTGCCGATGACAATTTATCGGCACCCGTAGGGTCCTATCGGCACTCGTTGCCAATTGAAAAAAGTGAGGGTAAATGGGTAATATTGGGTATTCTATAACTATTGTTATAGTTAATGGGTACTTTTGTGTTTTTTTAGTGAGATTGGGTAAAAACATGTATTTCCACATATTAATATATGATATTATAACAAATATCTTATATGTTAATTATAAATAGTACTCCCTCCGTCCCGTTTGAAACTACCCGTTTCAAATGTGCACGAGAATTAAGAAAGTTGAAGATAAAGTATGAGATATGAGTAGATGATAAAGTAAGAGAGAGAAGATGAGTGTGATAGTGAGAAAGTGGATAATAAAGTATGAGAGAGAAAATGATTATTATAATGATAGTAGATAAAGTAGGTGAGAGAAATAATAAAATATGATAAAGTTATTTCCTTTTTAGGAAACGGGTCGTTTCAAATGGGACGTCCCGAAAAGGAAAACAGGCCGTTTCAAACAGGACGGAGGAGTATGTTATATGTAATTATAATATTATTAAATATAGTTATGATAATATTAATATGTATTATGTATTAATATTATGTATATTAACAATCAAATAACTCACCTACAATCAATATTTAATAAATCACTGAAGAGAGAAAAAATAAGGTGTAAATAATCAAAAATTAAAATATGCATAAATGGCAAATTCTTAAATAATCAAGATATGTTTAATTAATTGAAAATTGGAAAGTTCGTGTTAAAAAGTGGACAGCAGGTTGGATTGTAAAAATTGCAGTGCGTAATTCTAAATTTACTCTTCAATTTGAGAGGAATTATAATATTCGGAAACTAAATTGAAATTGACTGGAGATGCAAATCAGTTGAAAATAAATTGAAATGGCAACCTCGTAAATAAGAAATTAATTTTAATAAAACTTGAATGGCAAATTCGTAAAACATGAAAAGTTGAAATTGAATTAAGTGGCAAATTCGTAAATAGAGAAAAATTGAATTATTAATTTTTTAGAAAAGGCTAATTTGAGTGGCAAATTCGTAAATAGTAGAAAATTAAAATTTGTGGCAAATTCGTAAATAGTGAAAAATTGAAATTGGTGGCAAATTCATAAATAATGGTAAAATTGAAATTGATGGTAAATTTGTAAATAGTGGAAAATTGAAATTGGTGGCAAATTCGTAAATAAATGAAAAATGCAAATTGAATGAAAAATTGCAACGGGGGCTTTTATTATTTTTTTGGGAAAGGTTAATTTAAGTGACAAATTTGTAAATAGTAAAAAATTGAAATTTGTGGTAAATTCGTAAATAGTGAAAAAATTGAAATTGGTGGTAAACTCATAAATAATGGTAAAATTGAAATTGATGGCAAATTTGAAAAAAGTGGAAAAATTGAAATTGATGGCAAATTCGTAAATAAATGGAAAATGCAAATTGGAGGGAAAATTGCAACGGGGCTTTTATTATTTTTTTTGGTAAAGGCTAATTTGAGTGGCAAATTCGTAAATAGTAAAAAGTTGAAATTTGTGGTAAATTCGTAAATAGTGAAAAAATTGAAATTGGTGGTAAATTCATAAATAATGGTAAAATTGAAATTGATGGCAAAATCGTAAATAGTGAAAAAATTGAAATTGGTGGCAAAATCGTAAATAACTGAAAATGCAAATTGAAGGGAAATTGCAACTGGGACTTTATATATATAATAGATTTTGCTGGCACCAATCATGAATTCAGTTAGTTCATACGACTATAATTTTTTTTGGTCATGTTAGAAGTTATGGTTGAATAGTTAGTGATTCAGTTACAATTGACAAAAAATTGAAAATTTAACTATGTTTTAAGTTCAAATAAAACCGTTATAGAATTAGCATAAACTTTGTGATCTCCAAACTGCTTATGCGGCTGCTGAATTACAACTAGAACTGAATCCTTGATGCTTCCTTTACACTGCTGCAAATTTCAGTCTCAGATTAACACATAATCATGCAGTTAATTTTGAGAATTCAAGGTAATAATTACACTTCTTTAAAGTAATAGTCTTGAGATCGGAAAAAAAAAATCGTTAATGAGGTAATTATTTTTTCGAACATTATATTAGTCCATTTACCCATCTCAAGACCGAAATAAATTATCATCTAATCAAGATTATTACTCTATTGAATATTAATTATCGAGGTTTAACTCTAGTTTAGTTAGTTTCAAGACTTACCACTCCAATGTGCCACTCATTCTGTCTGAACTCTTTAAATGTCTCGGCATCCATTTCCTGCAAGAATAACAATGATATTATTAATTATAAATGCTTTTACTACTTGAAATGAAAACAAATGGGAGATTTTGAATTCTTGCAACTTTCTAGCAAGAAAGCAAACTTACAATGCTTTAAATTGGAGGAACTGGTGTCTCCCCTTTAGACCTCAAAATTGGCATAACTGAGAAACCATGCACCACTTTTTGAGACCTAAAGATCCATATGCAAGAAAACCAAATTCAAATCAAATCCGTTATTGTCCCAAATTGATCGAATTATATTGATCTTGATGAATGAATATAAGTTTAAATAATTCTTACCCTATGTACAAGAAGATGAAGAACTGGGCCCACTCGCGAACAAGCAGTCGAATCCAATAACTCTCCAATGAGTTATCAAGACTAATCACCATCTGAAAAATAACACACACCACATTAAATTGTTCCAAACATTTTATGATTCAAGAATTTCAAAAGAGAATAAATTCATACTGCAAATTCTGATACAGCCACTATCTGCATTGCACCTTGGAATCTCCTTAGCAAACACCATCAAAACAATTTTTTAAGAAATAGTTTAGTTTTATGTGTAATAAATTAATTTGTCAAAAAGGTGCAATAATTCTCACTTGAATACTTTGTGTAGACTGCTTCATACATGGCTTGCACATCTTCATTGTCTATGAAGCTCAACTGGTCGCGCAGAACATTAATGTTCTGCGCAACATGGTTGAATATCGCGTAGAATACGACTACATAGTTGATCAAGAAGAACACCTGTGCATCATCCAAAACGGGAATGCTTATAATCTGATGATCGAGTCGATTTCATGATTATAAGTTGTGGTAATACATCTATTTATCCAATCTCACTAAAAAAACACAAAAGTACACACTAACTATAACAATAGTTATAGAATACCCAATATTACCCATTTACCTTTACTTTTTTCAATTGACAATGAGTGCCGATAGGACCCTACGGGTGCCGATAAATTGTCATCGGCACTGGATATTTCAAATTTTAATTTTTTTTATAAAACAATTGATCGGTAACATGTTGGTTTCTTTAAAAAAAAAAATACATAGTGCCTAAGGGTGCCGATAACATGATCGGTTATCGGCACCCTTAGGCACTCATAGAATAATACGAAAAAGAGTCCCTCTATCGGCCGTAGAAGTTGTAGGCCGATAGAGGGAACATGTTGGTTTTAAAAAAAAATACATAGTGCCTATAGGTGCCGATAACATGATCGGCACCCTTAGGCACTCATAGAATAATACGAAAAAGAGTCCCTCTATCGGCCAAAGAAGTTGTAGGCCGATAGACGGAACATGTTGGTTTTAAAAAAAAAAATACATAGTGCCTATGGGTGCCGATAACATGATCGGCACCCTTAGGCACTCATAGAATAATTCGAAAAAGAGTCCCTCTATCGGCCGAAGAAGTTGTAGGCCGATAGAGGGAATATGTTGATTTTTTTTTTAAAAAAATAAAAATTATATAGTGCCTATGGGTGCCGATAAAATGATCGGCACCCTTAGGCACTAAAATTTAACAAAAAAAAAAAAAAAACTGACGAAAATTTGAGGGCAAATTAGTAATCTTGGGTATTTGGTGAATATAAGTTTAAAGGATAGGTAATTTTGTGTTTTTTTATGTAAAAGTGGGTAAAAGAAGAAAGCTCCCTTATAAGTTCATACCATACCGGACCAGGCCGGAATAGTATATTCTATAAGAGTTCTAGAAGATTCTAGACAAGCTTAAAAATTTTAAAGTGAGACACCGGTTCAAGGGAGACTACTCACGGAGAAGTAAGGTACGGAAGCTCTGTAACCGACAAGGGTCAAGTAGAAGACACATCCCTGGACGGCCATTGTTCGCCTGTCGAGGAGAGAGAGGCGACTGCAGGTGATGCAGTAGCCATGAGAGATGAGGAAGAAGGATATGAAGGCACATGTTTGGAATAGTATTCCCATTATGTACGCACCAAATGACATCCACAGAGAGCAAACATTCCAATACAAACATGTGTACCTGCAATCAAGATTAATTAATAGAATATTCCCAAATGATTAATTATACTATTACCAAATGAATATTCCTCTGGATCATTTTTCTTAATTGGTACATCTCACTATAAGTGGCTCATATATATATATAATTAAAAAAAAACGAATGTGCAGAAAAAATTTAACTACCAAAAAAGTTAAATAAAATAAGTGAGCTATTTATAATGAAACAGAGAAAGTATTGGGTAAGAATTATGGGTTAATTACCTGAAGAGGAAAGAGAAGGAAAGTTGCAAGAATTTAATCCAGGGAACTGAGGCTAGCATCCACTGTAGTTTATTTGGCTGGAAATACAAAAATTACATAAAATTAACAAATTTCTAGCATAAAGGCTAAATCAAGTTATTTGGCTGGAAAATAACAAATTACATAAAATTAACAAATTTCTAGCATAAGGGCTAGATCAAGATTTGATTTTTTTAAGATGCATTCAAATTCCCAGATAATTTGAGATCAACTGTATTTCTAATTCTTAAAATCAAGTGAAAAAGGAAGTTATTTTTGTTATGATCAAATCTTGTTAATAGAAAAGAAAATGGTCATAACTCGTAACACATTTTTCTGGGAATAAAGAAACATACGCCACGTGTATATGTACAAAATACAATGATATTTCATTAGATGTAGCATCTACGAACATTACGGATTTGTGTTACCTGAGAATGGCGGTTTCTGTAGGTGTTGATGGTCCAAGAAACGGCGGAGAGAAACCTGTTATTAAAAATTAGGTGTGAAGAAATGTAGCGACAATAAACCAAATGTTAGTATAAATACTACAACAATATAACAAACAATATATGAGAATAGATTAGCGAAAATAACGAAATGCAAACCGAGGCGAGAGTTAGACTCTCTCTCCGCAAGACGATAATGCTCCGCTACTTGGTGCAAGCGGTCTATAGCACTCGTCTCCAAGATACAACGGTTTCTCAATTACGATTGCACTACTTCTCGTAATTCCGGCGAACTACTTGATATCTCGGGACTAAGGAGATACTAATTAATATATATGTATGGAGTGAAACAATAGAGATAAATGAGATAATGAAGAATCATTTTTTGGATTCATTTCCTTTACTTCAATTGTCCTATTTATAGATTTAAAACACCCATTCATAAAAGACACAACTCTTCACAAAGGACGCAACTTTTCGTAATGGACACAACTCTTCATAATGGACACAACTCTTCACAATAATATGAATTGTGAATGGTTGCATTTGTTCAACTTCCAAGTATCTCTTGGTATGAACCAACATATCCCATCATGAATCAACACATTCATTCATCATTTAATTTATGAAACAACGTGTCCATTCCACGAAGTAACATGTCCATTCATCTAGGAACCAACGCATCCTTTCAATTAATTAATTTAATAATCTAATTTCCATAATAAAAATCTAACAATCCCCCACATGGAAGTTAGATTATTAAATGCATATGCAAATGCAAAATGTTATGCAAACCAAAGTCCCAATGACCTATTATTGCATCAGGATATGTAGTTTTTTGCTTTGAACCTTCCTTAGTATAATGTTATCGGATTTACTCGCTGCTCGGTGAACGCGATGTCTTGAACCGGTCAGCTTTTTGTGTAAACCAAGACAATAACATATACACAATAATAGATACAATATCTTTTGTTCTCACGTTGTGTCCATTTTGGCCTTGGACCATATCTTGGATTCATAAGTGTTTTTCTATTTGAAGCGGCCACACTTCTCACTTATATAGGTGATCTCCTATAAAGAGTATCATGTCATACTCCACCATTAAGGCTATAGGAATCATTAAAAGCTTATAGCTTACCCTTTTACCACAAGCTACAGGTTTGCACTTGGGGCAGCTTTGAGAATGTATTTTTAGTTGTGTTTTCAAGTGCACAACTTGAACATTCTTAACTTAGTTGTCTCTTTGAACCATGTTCATGGGATCTCCAATTATCATGGTAGAGTTACCATTAAGAGCGTTCTTTTAGTGTGGATTTTAATCCCATTCCCCTAACTGCATTGTACAATTGATCACGGTTAATACCTTTAGTAAACGGATCCGCAATATTGTCTTTTGACTTCACATAGTCAATACCTATTATTCCACTAGTGATCAATTGTCTAACGGTATTATGTCTTCGACGAATATGTCGAGACTTACCATCATACATATTACTTTGTGTTCTCCCTATTGCATGCATACTATCACAATGTATCAAGACGGGAGACACAGATTTTTCCCAACAAGGAATATCCTCTAAGAAGTTCCGTAGTCATTCGGCTTCTTCGTATGTAATCGTTATGATGTCATGCATCATACGCTATGCGTTTTTGCTCATCTTTTTCATCTTCCCCCACAATTGGAGGTGTCTCTTCCAAGAATCGAGACATATTCAAAGTAGTTAAATAAAATAACATTTTAGATAGTCAATCCTAGCGCGTTCTTTTAGTTACTCTTGCGATCCCGGAACATATCCTCGTTGGATCCACTTTTATTGCGATCCCGGAACGTATCCTCGTCGGATCCAATTTCATCTAGGGTCTCGAGCCGTTACTCTGAGTACCCTTTTCAACTTTGGATATCGGGTCTTTCCTCAGATAATCCCTTATAATACGAACTTTGCAACGCCGCAAACTGTTCGTAAATCGGACCTCGAACCCCGAAGTTATCCGCTGCCGAAGATGGCACTCCGAACTGCCTCGGTGCCACAGGCAGTGAACCGGCTATGTTCAAACAACTCCCGATCACTCAAAACCAACTAACACCTATCGAAACTCATACCTCTGGAAAGCCACTTGTATAGGCTTTCCAACGCATCTCGCAGTTCGATAAATGGACTCTCGATTTAGGAGTTACACCCCGTTAAACTGCCCAAAATCATCACTAAACCCAGATTTTTCTTGCGAAAGAAAAATTGTTCATCTTGCGAACTTGCGTCGCAATTTCCGACCGGAGTAATGAAAAACAATGCCCAAAGTCTATACCATTGCAAACCTTGTACTTTTAGCTTTTCAACACACCTATCGGTTCGTGAAACGGAGATCGGACCAAGGAATTATTCGCCGTCGAAGAAGGCTCGCTGCACTACCTACGATTTTCAAGTTGCGGAGCAAGCATGTTCCGAGCATTTCCAACACACTATTTGTTTGTCCGAAAACCCCTTGAAACCCATACCGTTGTAAAGCCACGACTACAGGCTTTCCAACGCAACTTGTCTCTCGTTATTTGGAGTTCGGACCAGAATGTTATACCCCTCAGAAAAAGCCTACTCAAAACACCAAGCCGGCGAGAAGCGCGAGCAATCAAGTTTCGACCCGATTTTCATGACCCAATCGAACTCATAATTCTAGAAAACTGACATCCACACAAACCTTGATAAACAAGGATTCCATAGCATATCTTCGATCGTAAAACGAGTCCCGACCGCTGAGATACGTCTCGCTCGAATGTCGCCCGTAAGCCGTTTGATTAAATGCCACACCCGTAAAAATTTTAAGTATTGAAATGAGGCTTAGCTCCACCCATTTTGAGAGATATTTTGTGACCAGACCTCAAATCTGGAAACCCCAAGTCCTATACCGTATCGAACCTTGTCATTCAAAGGATCTCCAGAACTTTTCCGTTCGCCATTGGGAGATCGTATCAAGAAGTTACGGATCTACGAAAAGGCACTACTGAAACGCCATCCTCCCTGGGATGTGCCGAACCCCCAACTTTAGAATAGCCTAGGAGCTTCGTCCCTTCTCGAAACTCACCGATTCTTATACCGATAGAAAGCTGAGTTCGTTGGCTTTCCAAAACTATGCTCGACGCATAAAATGGAGTTCAGACGAAGAAGATACAAGCCCGCGAAGTACAGCTAGCAGAACTGCCACAAACTCGCTGACTCAAGTTTGGAGGCCATTTTAATTATCGTAACGACGCCCGATCAGAAAGCTTACTTCTACGAACTTGAAGCCCTCCTGGGGCAGAACCTAAACGTGAATTTTCGTCAAAGAGCGACGGTCGATCCTTTCCGCATGAACAGGGGATCCTTTCCGCGTGAATTTGGTTGTTCGTTCTTTGTTGTAAAGTTCGGACGATGCGTTACTACTACTTGTCATCATTTCTTCAACACGAAGTATCGTCTTGCGATTGTTATTAAAAATTAGGTGTGAAGAAATGTAGCGACAATAAACCAAATGTTAGTATAAATACTACAACAATATAACAAACAATATATGAGAATAGATTAGCGAAAATAACGAAATGCAAACCGAGGCGAGAGTTAGACTCTCTCTCCGCAAGACGATAATGCTCCGCTACTTGGTGCAAGCGGTCTATAGCACTCGTCTCCAAGATACAACGGTTTCTCAATTACGAGTAGTTGCACTACTTCTCGTAATTCCGGCGAACTACTTGATATCTCGGGACTAAGGAGATACTAATTAATATATATGTATGGAGTGAAACAATAGGGATAAATGAGAGAATGAAGAATCATTTTTTGGATTCATTTCCTTTACTTCAATTGTCCTATTTATAGATTTGAAGCACACATTCACAAAAGACACAACTCTTCACAAAGGACGCAACTTTTCGTAATGGACACAACTCTTCATAATGGACACAATTCTTCACAATAATATGAATTGTGAATGGTTGCATTTGTTCAACTTCCAAGTATCTCTTGGTATGAACCAACATATCCCATCATGAATCAACACATTCATTCATCATTTAATTTATGAAACAATGTGTCCATTCCACGAAGTAACATGTCCATTCATCTAGGAACCAACGCATCCTTTCAATTAATTAATTTAATAATTTAATTTCCATAATAAAAATCTAACAAAACCAAACGGCCATGAAAGCGGAGTAGAGCTGCGGCAGTGGTTTGTAGCAGCCATCTACGCCGTGACCGGCGGCGGCGGAGGTTTCCATATTTTTGACAGTGTAAAGTTTTGAAGAGAGAATTTGAGAGGCAGTTTTTCAGTTTTATGATTTAAGAAGATGGTAGTTGTAGTTCTGTTGAGTGGGGCCCTCTAAATAGCAACACGACAGTTGTGCGCACGTGTGCATCTCTCTCTTGACTAATTCTGCTTCTACATTAAATGCCGGATTTGCCCCTCTCTTTTTTAGGATTAGACCCTAGACTTATACAAAGACACATTTGTCCGTAAGATGAGTAATATTCGGAGATTGATCCGACAAAAAATTATTCATACATCACAACTAACGTTTAAGAGACAAGAATTGAATCTGTCCAACAACAGGCTAGTCTTAGGGCAACCGACGCTGACTTTGTTGCAAAGAGTATGAATATTAGTTAGATGAACTTTAGGCTTTACTAATTGTCTCGTCACATATATTAGGTGAACGAATTCATTTTCAAATAAGCTTCTTCATCAATTCCACTTCCTCTCATTTAAAAACTAGGCCTAATTTGTACTTTTGTTTCAACTCCGGGTCCATACTAATTCTAATTGTTTGAGAATAAGTAAAAGATTATTGATATTTTTTATAAAAAACAATCTTATTAAAAAAAAATTGAGCTAATTGACTCAACCGCTCATAATTAGAGTTGAGCTGAGCTCCAAAAAAAACACATAGCCTAACTAACCCGATGGGCCAAATTGGTTTTAAGTCAAAAAATTCGATGCATTAATTATTAGTTTACTTTTTAAGATTATTACAAAGTAAATGGGTACCAAATGTAGTTCATTGTGTTTGACTCCAATAAGCTATTATATATGAATCTTCAAAATATGAAATATGTTTCAAAATTTCTTTACATAAGTTACATATGAATCTTCAAAATATGAAATAAGAAGAAATATACTCCTTTTATGTGTCTCACTCTAATTATTCATTTGTTTTTTACTCAAAGATTAAGAAAGTTGTTAGTTGTGTGTAAATAAGTATTCCATTTGTCTCATTTAAAATGACGTGTTTTCCTTTTCGGGATGTCCCACTTAAAATAACACGTTTTCTTAAAAGGAAATAACTTTAAAAACTATTATTGAATTATCTCTTACTTTTTTATTTCTCTCTCCTACTTTTTCATTTATTTCTCCTACTTTATCATTTCTCTCTTACTTTATTATTCACTCTCTTACAAACTCATTCAACTTCTCTCTCTTATTTTATCATTTACCCATCTTTCATACTTTATCATCACTTTCTTAATTCTCGCGCCGAAAAAAAAACGTGTCATGTTAAGTGAGACGGAAGAAGTAATAAAGTAATGGGGTTCACTAAATTATGTAGAATATTATTTTATAAAAAAATGAAAGTAGATAATTAAAGTGAGACAATCAGAAATAAATGCTGAACAATTGGAGTTGGACTGAGGTAGTAAAATCTAGTATGCTGACTAGTTTGATCTTGTAGAGTGCGAAAGATTAGGTTAGGTCAATCCAATTATGGACCGAAAAGTAAGGTTTGCTACTGGCCCTACAAGAAGATAGTCTAAAAAGAAACCCACATACCAGAAATTTATGAACAATTATAAATTCAAATAACTGTCCTACAAATTACTTTTGGGCTTAATTATATTGGGATGAATTGGGCGTAATTGTTGTAAGCCCATTTCTGTAAAAAAAATTGTTCAATTTGCCACCTACTTGACACGTGTTATATCCAGAATAAACACGTGGCCAAAAACAATAGGAAGTACAACCAATAATGCAGCAGACAATGTTTCAGTGACAACTTATTGCCACTGTCTGGACAGCTGGACCCCCTACGTTTTAGACTCCCCTGCTACTATAGCCTTTCTCACAATGATTTTTCTTTAACCAATTTCTTTTTATCATTCATCAAAATACCGCTCTAGATCAGCTGTCCCACTTACGATGTCCCAACCGTGTCCCAGCAATAAAACAACGTTGTTTCAAGACATTAAAAAAAAAAGGTGAAAAGGCGTTGTTTTGTTGTTGGGACACGGTTGGGACACCGTAAGTGGGACAGGTGATCTGGACTCTCAAAATACTTAAATTTGAATTCGATAAAAATGTACTCCCTCCCTCTCTGTCCTATTTCACTTATTTCACTTATTTTCCTTATAAAGATTAAGATAAATGATTAGTTTTATGTAGATGCATGTGTCTCACAAAAAAAAATGTAAAAATTTATGTAGTAATTATTATTATTTTTTAAATAATACAAATCAAGTGGAATAGTTTAAAAATGAAAATGAGTAAGTCAACAAAACGAGGGCAGTATTCCGTATTGGAGTTAAGATTTTGAAATCAAATCTAAAAAAAGGGATTTCTCTAATTAATAACCACTTAGTGAATTATATCAAATACTTAAATTTGAATGAATGATTCCGAATTTGATTAAAACGCTAATTAAACGACTCATTAATTATCATGCATCTCCCTCAACTTGATGTTGTGTATACCTTCCAACTGTACGGTACACATGGGGAACATGTCAAAAAAAATTGTTATTTTCCGCATTTGATGTTTACACTAAATTGCTTTTATGAACTGCCAAACGATCATTGCCAAATTTTGCTTGTATTTTAGTATAATTGGTATATTAGTTATAATTCCATGCAATGATAACATCTATTGATCCGAAATGAAATACTTCATTTGTACCACTACAAGTAGCTCGTTTTTCTAATTGAAATGTTACACTATAAGTGATTTATTCTATGAAAAAAAAGTGAAAATTGTATGAATATAATTAAACTATTAAAAAGTCAAAATTGATACATTATAAAATACAAATTTCTTAATTTCTTTGTAGAAAAGAAGTCATCAATTGATAATGGGTCAAAGAGATTAATATTTAATAGTAAATCCAAATCCATAATAATTATCAAATTATTTCATGTCTTGCTGGGCCTTACCGGCGGCGAAATGCCCATATGAGAAAAGACAAACACATTTATACCCAATTCTTATATTTAACTATACTATATACCCAAGGAGACGAAAATACTCCTACTATGGGATGGTCCGATCACGGTAAACAAAGGGTCCGATCACGGTCCGATCGGTCGGACATGACCGAGCATGGTCAGTCGGTGCCGATCATAGTGCCGATCACAAAAAAAAAAATAATACTACTTAAAAGTGTGTGCCGAATACATTATATCAATTTGTTTGTGCCGATGGATAGACACATAAAAATTTTGTGCCGATGCATGGTCGGCAACGATTTGTTTGTGCCGATCCGACTGATCGGTCATGTCTGACCGGTCGGACACGACATCGGTCCGATCATGACCTGACACTTTTAGGTGAGAAAAGTGAAAAAGTGGGGGTATTTTAGTAAATTTGGGTATATAGTGGATAGTTTTTATAAAGTTGGGTAATTTTGTATTTGATATAGTGTAGATGGGTATATTAGTATAATACTACTTACGTAAATCCCGGTCCCCGACTTCACTTTGTATGCTTCTTTAATGTTTTTTGGACATATATAGTATAATTTCTAAAATTAAAATTGGGATGAAATTAGTCACCTTCGAAATATCATTTATCTCGTATAATTTAAAACTTACAACTATAATATAATCATAAAAATAATTATAAAAGAAAATTAAAAAACTTCTAATATCAACAACTAGAGTGAGAACCTTGATAAAGTAGTAGTCCTTCCCTAGCATCAAATAGTCGATTCGAAATAACGAACATGTGAAAATTGAGAAACAAATAGAGCTGGTATTGGAAGGGACAAGTACAAATTATAGAAATAGACATCTCAACGGACCTGTACATACGTGGTTTACGATGCTCCAATTATCTTGAATCTTTCTTTTTTTACTTGTCTCGTAAAGTACTAAATTATTTTTAATTAATACATGACCTATTAATTTAATTAGAAAATACCGTCCTATCAAACCGCTGTGATTTATTTCTTTCACAAAAAATTAATCCAACTCAATCAATTAGCACTCTTAATCGTGCTATTTATCATTCATATACTTAGCAAAAGTTGACTCATTGAAAGACGGCACTAATTAACCTCTATCCATTCCAATTGTCAAGTATTTCATTTTGGATTGTGTTACTTTAATTATCAACTTTTTTATGTTGTAAAAAAATACTTTATATAAATTTAATATATCTCACTACTTTATTAGTTATCTATACACAATCAATAAATTTATTATTCTCCGTGCCGAAATGAAAATTAAGAATGTGTATTATAACTTCATTGGGTAATACTGTAATACACCTGTCCCTTAACGGATTTATCATTGTTTTGTTATGCGTGTAAGAAACAGTCGTGAGAATATTATCTAAAATATTTCGATTGGACAAATTGCATAAAAATACAACGTAAATAAAAGAATTTGTAGATCTTGCAACGTGGACTTTTTTGGAGCAAATTACCAATTCATTAATTTCAGATTTTCATATAGAAATTTAGGTAATTTTAGAACTCGTGATTATAAAATGGACAACAATGTATGATGTAATTTAATGTTACAATCACTCTCTCTCTCTCTCTGCGTGTGCAACCATAGGTGGACGGTGGGCCCGCCACCATCTAATCATTCCGAATTCCATTTTGTTTTTAATAAAAAAATTATCTTCACCCACAGTTCTTACGTCCATTCCTTTCTTAGGTTGTCTGATAATTTTTGTTTCGTTTTTTAAATTAAAAAATATTTATAAATATTTTATTAAAGGTTTCATATTTTTACAAAAAACTAATATTTTTTCTAAAATACTATGACAAAAAAAATGAAACAATTATGAGACGGAGAGATCACTTCTTAATTTTTAGCATTTCTCAAATAAAATAATAGACTTAAATCTTTTAATTTTTAATTTAGAATCTGTCCCTATGAATAAAATTACAACGTTGTCAAAATTATGTGGTTAGGACCATACGGGTGGGGATCTTCTGTCCCACCCTATGTCCCACTTTCAAGATTGTCTCAATAATTTCGTATGAAATTACTCAATGGGACATATAGTGATACATAAGATGGGACAGAATGTCAAACTCACTAAACGTGATATTTTATTGTCTCTTGTCTCTTGTTCGTTGGTTTTTCTTTCTCTGTGTTCCCAATTTTGCTTCAAAACTAGACGATTATTATACTCAACTCTCTCTCTCTCTCATTATATAAATTTCTTAAAACCTCATTGATTTGTCATTGCTTTCTAACACACTACCTCTACATGTGATCGAGAATATTCCCCCACAATTTTCTATCACTAAAACGAAAAAAAAATGGCCGAGCCGCCGTGTTCGGCTGCCGGAACTACCACCGATTCGACTCACGAGTTAGACTCGAACAAGAGCAAGAAGAAGAGAGTCAAAGATTGCGGCAACAAGCATCCCGTCTACAGAGGAGTGAGAATGCGTAGCTGGGGAAAATGGGTCTCCGAAATCCGCCAGCCGCGGAAGAAGTCGCGCATTTGGCTCGGCACTTACCCCACGGCGGAGATGGCGGCGCGGGCCCACGACGTGGCGGCGCTCTGCATCAAGGGCAACTCGGCCATCCTCAACTTCCCCCACCTCAGCGACTCGCTGCCACGACCGGACTCGCTCTCTCCGCGGGACGTGCAGGTCGCCGCCGCGAAGGCGGCGGCGATGGAGGAGCTCGGCCCATTGTCCTCCTCCTCCACCTCTTCTTCTTGCTCTTCTTTGTCGACGGTGACGTCAGCGAGTTGTGAAGGAAATGCTGGGTCGGATGAGCTGGGCGAGATAATTGAGTTACCGAGTTTGGAGGGAAGCTACGAGTCCGGTACCGAGTTAGCGGTGGTTGACTTGGCGGAGGGGTGGATGCAACCGCCGTGGTGGGCTTCCGATAAGGGCTTTTATGAGTATTTCTACGACGAAGTGGGTGGCGGCGGCGGTGGTGGTATGAGTCTGATTTCATGCAGCTTTGAAACTCTGAAATGGACTTGCTGAAGTAAGGAGGTGTGCCTCGTACTTTCTTGATTGTACTTCAAATTTGTATTAAATGATACTACTATATTGTACATATTACTCTTTCTTCCCCCAAAATTATTTCCACTTTTCTTAATTGTTTTTACACGTTTCATGTGATTTATTTTGTTACTATGTCAATAAAAATTACTATGTTTATTTTGTTGTATATTCGGTTTCATATATTATACTTCTCGTATTTTTTATGATATATATGATGATATGATGAAATAAAAATTAGAATACAAAATAAGTGAAAATTTGAACGTTTAGTTTTTTTTTTCTTCAAGAATACGACATTGTCATAGGATCCGTTTGTATTGACACAGACATATTGTACCACCTTCTGTAGCTTCTTTACTTTCTTCTTCTTGTCTTTAAATATAAATTATATTTTTTAAGAAAAAGTGAATAATCTGATTTTAAGAAAATCAATTAAATTTTTAATGTAGGTATTTTTCGAAGACATCGTTAAAAACAAAATTAGTTAAAGTGAAAGAAATAGTCTTGTCTAAAGACTTGAAGATAATATTTGTAGACCTAATGGATAATCCTTGTGCCCAATACTTTTTTCCAATTGCCGCCACGTAATCGTTTTATTTATCTTCTAACATTATTGGTGAAAAAGACACTTCATTACCCTTAATTATTTGCCTAATATCATTGAGGTAGGGTGAGTGGTAACTCCTACCTGAACCAGTTCGGATTCTCTGCCTCATTTTCTCATGTTCCATTCCTGTTATACTAACATTTTAACTATAAGTACTTGATGTTTACGATAATCATCGAATTCAAATCGTAAGCACCTAGGTGCTTACAGTTGAAAATATTAATAGAATACAAATGGGACACGAAAAAAAAATGGGATATAAAATATTGTAGGTAATTGAACGATGATTCGATTCGAATGGATAGCTCAGTCGAACTTGTGGTACATAGTTGAATAAATTAATCTCAGATATAAGTATTATATTAGGAATATTCTTCTATATGATAGTGATTTTGAAAATCAATTAATTAATAAACTAAATGTGCTTTTAACATTGTTAATGGTTGATTCTTTGTGAAGATCTCCCATTCGTCCACTTTTCAATCGGTCGGTCTCGTAATGCTGGCAACAAAGCTTTCGAGATTGGGTCAATCGGAACGATGACTCTTACGCGTATATTTATACCTTTAAGACTTTATTGGAGGAAATTAACAAAACAAAAAGTTGCTTTCCTTTATAAAACTTATTATTATTCATGATATTTATATATTTTTCTTGTGGGAAACTTAGGTGTCGTAACTAACTATAATTACGGTGATTATATAAACGAAATAAAGGTAGAAAAAATATTAATTACTTACAATTCTTGTCCACTTAATTTCATCTTATTCTCACGTCAATTCGAATCCCCTTGCAAGAAACCGGTCCGTTTCCACCTTTAGTTTTCAACCAAATGGGTATAAATAAATCTCAAATTCCCTATGACAACCAACTAATTATAAGTTAGAAATCGTTTGGTTAGAGAATTTTAAGATTAATGTATACGTCCATTGAAATTTAAATTCTTTGAATTGTACGAAAAAAAATTATGAATTTCTCAAACTCCTAATAATTTGGTGTGGTTTGCTCAAGACCATTCCAAATTATGGGAAAAATGATTACAAACTCAAATCCAATTTTAAATTGCCAATCAAATGTAATATAAGTTATTATTTTTTTAATGAAGCTAAAAATATCATATTTAATGTCACTTGACGAGTGTTTCCTTTTCCCATACCAAAATAGCGGAGTACAAATCAGTACAATTTCCCACCTGGTTGTTCCTCGTTTCTATAAACTTTCCCCCCTGAAAAAATAAAATAAAAAATATCATAAATTTGAAATTATTATTTGTTTGAGAAACTGTCACTATTTAGTTGTCCTTTGCTTGCATTTAATTTTAGGTAATTTACTAGTACTAGCCAAGTGACACCTCGAATTCCTGCAGACATACTTGGACCACTATGTATTTCAAGAACTCAAATGACCAAAGTATTGTCTCTCATTTCTACTTTAATGGTACGTATAAATTAAGGGATACAAATAGCATGCTATTGACATATATATACATATATATATATATATATATATATATATATATACTTAATAATAAATTAGTATGAAAAGTATAGTGGGATAGAAAGAAAAATGCAAGAGAAAAAGACCAATAGTAGGTAGGATACGCATGCAGATCAATTATTTGGCTTGGAAAGCAGATGGAATAATAAATAAACCATCTTTTCAAAAAAGGTGCTTCCCGTTTTTCTTTTTCTTGAAAATAAGAAAAACTATATACGATTAAATCTATAGGCTCTAATAGAAGTATTAGTGAGATTCAAATATATGAGCATGCAAGATCAAGGATTACAAATTAGAGATAAAAATATAACTTATATAGGGGACAAATTGTTTTTTTTAATACATAAAAATTTGTACGATTCATTCATAATGGATACTTTACCATTACTTTGGGTAATGACTTAACGAGTAGCCCTAATTGCAAGGATTTGCATTTTACACATTTTCTAAGAAGTTGACTAAAAGTGTATTTGCAAGAGTTTTTTAAGCATTTATCTATTTTTTTTGATCGATAATCAATTTTTTAATGTTTGCAAAATCCGCTTTCTGCTTTAGCTTTTCTAAAATTAAGCAACTAGCAATTTCTTCTAATCATCCATTGAGGGTGTGTTTGGAATTGCGTACTATAAGCTAGCTTATTTGCTTTTGTTTGTAGATTAAAAAATATACTTTTAATCGAAACTAGGGGGTTTTGGTGTTAACATTAAAAAAATATATTTATGATAGTTCCGAAAATTATGGTGCTGTAAGCACTAAAGCACCTCAATAGATGTTTATGAATTTAAGTAGATTTTCTGCTTAATTTTAGATAAGTTAAAAGTAAAAAGCAGGTTTCTGCAAACATAAAAAATTGTTTATATGGTCAAAAAACATATAAACAATTAAAATAAACTCTTACAAACACACCAATTAGATGCTTTTAGTTCCTAATTAAAGCAACATAATTTTCGGAATTACAAAAGTATATGTTTTTTTTTATGTTAATTCCAAAAAAAACCCTTACTTTTACTTGAAAGCTGCTATTATTTTTAGCTTTAAGTAAAAGCTAATAAGAAATATTTATAATAAGCTGTTACAAACATACCGTAATTACATTTCACAATTAATTAAGACATGATTATTCCTCTCTCTACGAAATTGACTATACTAATTAACACCATTTCTGAAATTAAGTAGCAAAAAATTTCCTGCATGCATGCTAAGTGTCACTCGTTCTGTTAAAGAAATACACAGTACGTGGTTGGTATGATGTAACATCTTATGTGGAGTGTATGAATTAATCAATTAATTAATAATTATAGGTGTCACGACTCACGTGGCTTAAGAAAAGACCATAGAAATACTGCTTCTAGAAATTAATAGGTGAGTTTTTTCATCAAATAAAGTAGCCCACTTCGGAAAAATATCGGTTTTGATCTATTATTTTGGTGCTGATTCACTTTGACCTATTATTTTGGTCGAGTCTAATTTTAATCTATTAATTCGATAAATTATTCATTTTTTAGTCCATTTATAAAATTAGCCAAATTTATCTAATTTTAGTACGTTGGATTAATAAAAAAATTTAAAAATTATATTTCTAATATTAGAACATACTTGTTATATTAATTTTAGTATTTTTTTATAAATATCCAATTTTAACCAATTATATTTAAAAAAAATTCAAAAATGGGGTAGATTATTTTTCTTAATATTGCTTATGTTGTTTGTCGAACAATTTAAGAAAATCATGCTCGAAAATAGACCAAGATAATTAAGAAAATTCTAAAAATAATAAATTGTTTTTAAAAAAATCAACCCCATTTTATATTTTTATTTTTGAAACATAATAGGTTAAACCTGGATATTTCTAATATGAAAGACAAAAATTAATATTGAAAATATGTTTACTATTAAAAATGTCTTTTTTAAATATTTCTTATTAATCCAGAGGATAAAAATTGGATAAATTTGGCCAATTTTGTAAAACGGACTAAAAACATTACCAAATTAATGGATTAAAAATGGACTCTACCAAAATAACGGGTCAAAGTGAATCATGCGTCAAGATAATATACTAAAAACGATATTTTCCACCCACTTCCATTTACAATAGTGTAAGTTTATCATTCATCAAATCAGAAAGACAAATTGACCTAAATGATCCTCAAATTTGAATTTTTTGATCAAATTGGTCTCCAATTCAATTTTTTTGCCAAATTGGTCCCAAAAATTAAAATCTTGGCCAAATTAGTACTTCCTTTAATTTTTTTCGGTAGTCAACGGTTAGTCAATACAATTTTATAAAATATATAAAATATTAGAGGGGTATTTTCGGAATGCAATTTTGGAAACCCAAAATATTTTCTATCCCCAAATTTTAGCAATAATTAACTAGGGTAAATGAAATTTTTTTTTTACCCCAATTCCCAAATCTTTACCATCATTTGTGTTCCCTCCTTCCCGCTCTATTTCCATCGCTGTTGTAAATCTGGAAGTAATAAAAATTGTTTGAAGATCTTAATTTCTTAATAGATTATCTTTTTCTTAAAGTTACTTCTTAGTTGTGTTGTACTGGTTGCTTGCTCCAAATCCAATTCCTGAAGTTTTAACTCTTATAGTTCTACATCAGGGGCTGAACCTTGCTTCTAGGGGAGTGTTCCTCCTGGAGAGATTTTTTTATTGCTCGCAATAAGATATTGGCCTTTAACGTTGCTAGTTTTTAACGTAGAGGTATCTGCAACTGATTATTTGACTGTAATTTCTTATCTTGATTGTTTATAGAAGCGGCAGCGATGGAGATAGAGTGTTAAGGAGGGAACGAAAGTGATGGTAAAGATTTGGGAATTGGGGTAAAAAAAAGTTTATTTACCCTAGTTAATTATTGCTAAAATTTGTGGTAGAAAATATTTCGGCCGAATTGGTGGGCCGAAATTTTGCTATGAAAATACCCCTCTAATATTTTTATATATTTTACAAAATTATGTTAATTAATTGTTGACTAATAAAAAAAATTAATGGAAGGATTAATTTGGCGAAGATTTTAATTTTTGGGGACTAATTTGACCAAAAAAACTTAAATTTTGGGACCATTTAGACCAATTTATCAATCAGAAATGGCGTAAATAACGATGAATTTTAGCGAATATCATTATCTATTGATGAAATGTCGAGTTAATAATTATAAAATTATCGAAGAAAACAAGCCTAATTAGGCTGCTTAATGGAATCAAATTGGCAAGGGCCCTTCTTCGAAGCACAGATATGATTCGATCATTATAATATGGTTTTGTTTGGATGGATAGATAGAGAAATAAAGAAAATCTTATTTTCATGCTAGCTGGGAATCGGTTCAATTAATTTATAAATTCCACCGTCACGTTCCTATTTGAAAGGTGAGGGAAAAAAAGGTAAAGAATTTAAGGCTTGGTATAAGTAATACTATCAATTTGCTTCACAATCACCTTGAGATCCACTTCCTAGAAGATCTATATTTTAGAATTGACATTGGGATTAATTATATGTGATTTGAATTGATGGAAACTCGTGGTAGTTCATGCTAGATTAATTAACATAATAGTCAAATAAAATTAAAAAAATACTTCTTTCAGTCTTATTATAAGTGATTCATAAGACTGAAACACACCATGTGGACATAATTTAATAACCAAAAAGTCCCATTATAAGTACTACATGTGGACACAATTTAATAACCAAAAAGTCAAATTATACAGACCACAAAACACAATTTTTTTCGTGACAAAAAGAAGTGAGTATTTTATTGTGGGACAAAGTTAGTATAAAATTGCTAGAAAATAAAAAATGGATCAAGAAATTGGACCATGATCTATTTCATCTATCGATCTGTTTCCAATCAAATTAATTTTGTTGTTTGTGTGAAAAAATCGTGCTAGTGGGCTTGGACATGGCCCATTAAGGGGGTGTTTGGGAAAGCTGAAGCTTATCGATAAGTGCTGAAAGTTGTTGGAAGCTGCTGAAAGTGGATGAAAGTAGCTGAAAGCTGCTGATTTTGATAATTTGTAAGTGTTTGCAAAAAGTGCTGAAAGTCAAAAATTAATATTTGAAAATATTAATAAAGTGGTATTTTATAAAATAAAAATATTATTTATTTCTCACTTATTAAACAAATTTAGAATTTTTACACAAATAAAATTTAAAATTTATTTCCATTCATATAAAATAGTATTTTAATAAAAAAATATTAAAATAAAAATTAGAAAAAAAATTAAGTATAATTAATATTATTAATTAAAATCAAGAATAAAAAATATTATAAATTATATTAATAAATCAAATATTTACTTATTATTTGTTAAATGACAAATAAAAATTATACATATAAATAAAAAATATCGATCATTAATTAAAAAAATAGTTATAAAATTATAATATAATGTATTAATTAAAAATGTTAAAATTATAAAAGCTATAAGCTATCAACTTCAGTTGCCCAATACCAGCTTACGAAAATTCTCTATCTTGAACCCAAATAGCTTTCAGCAGCTTTATAAGTTGGATTTCCCAAACACCAAATTCATTTCCCGAGATAATTTTCAGCTATAAGTTGTTTCAGATAAACTATCACAGACACACCCTAAGGCCCAATTACATATAAGCTATCACAAACACCCCTAAAGCCCAATTATATGAATAAACAAAACTGATCAGGAAAACTGGAAACATTCAAGGAGTCGACATCATACCCCTAATTCTCATCGGCGGTTTTGCACTCAAATTCAGTGGCGCGCGGCAGCTCTGCGGCGGATTGTCATCGAGTCTTGTTCGACTGATTCGGTTTCACAAACCTTTCACGATAACCCTGCGGATAGTTTTGGATTCAGAAAGAACGATGAAATCTCCGAGATGGGGTTATTTTAAGATTATTTCGGGCACCATAGCTGGTGGGATGCTAGGGTTCTATTTTATGCATCGCGCCGAACTCAAGTACAAGGTTTGTTTCTCGCACATCATATTGTACAAGGGTTCTCTTTCTCTGGAATTCTGATATATTTGTGGATAAATTGAAGTTTGTGATGATTGTCTTTTTGTAGGAGATGTGGGAGGAGAGATTGGGGAAGTATGAGGAAGAATTGTATAGGAGAAAGACGATTGAAGAGGCAAATTCATCGAATGAGTTTTCAGAGTTTCTGTAGTTTTTACTCGCATCATTCTCCGGAATTTCTTCCTTTTTTGTACTTTGCTATATCAACATCTTTAATTCCAGAAATCTTGAGTTTTTAGACTCTTCGCTTTCATCTTTAATAAATTTGTGTTGAAGAAGTCTTGAATTGAATTAATGTATATTTATTTTTCCTAAATAACAAAAACAGAGGATCTCAGACATTGATGCTACTTGTTATAGCAAGAAATTCGAATTATTTTCCCTTAATCTTTTCACATAATTAATGAAGATATATGTTTGTGATTGATATATAAAATGACAGAAAGGTTGATGAATTCTGTTCATCTTATAAATTGGGAAAATGGCCGGCCCTCAGCTGTTAGAAAATATCCTGGTCCAATATACTGCTTTTAGTTCTTGCCTTGAAATTGTGTACCTTTATCTTTTTCTTTAATGAATTGTGTAATTATGTTTCTTGTAATAATTTAGCTATCCATTTCCAACTTGCTCTGAATTACCTCACCAGCATCTGCAATTCCTTCTGCTCTGGGTAGTCTTTAGATCCCTATTTTGTAGCTTTAGAATGCTTCAAGATCGAATTTTTATAATCTTGCTGTAGGATTTAGCTAGTTATCAAGCTTTACAATTGTTTACTCTTTTTGGTTCATGCTGGCAGCCTGCACGCGGAAACGATTTAGTTAGTATTTGTGGGTATGTGGCTGCTTAATTGTCTCTCTCCCTTGTTTTATTTGGACAGAATAAAAAAGGTAAGCGCGTAATAAAGGCAATTAACCATATCCAAAATGGATTCTTAACAATACATAAGGTAAGAAAAAAGAGTGTAGTTTGTAGTAATGCACAATGTCTCCTTGGCACTCTGCTCTGCTCTTTGTTTTGTTGTGTTTGCTTCTTTCAGCCCATCTCTCTCTGCAACAGAACATCTCCAGATCATCTGACTTCGCCGGAGCAAGACCAGGTTGCCGGCCGAAATGCGGCCGCGTCACAATCCCTTACCCGTTCGGCATCGGCCCAAACTGCTCCTTCAACCCTGGCTTCAGCATCTCCTGCGTTGGTCCAAAACACCAAGCCTTGATGCTACTCTCCGGCCGCCGTGAAAGTTATCGCATTATTGGCATCACTAAGTCCCGGATACGAATCCGGAACCCCATCTACGCCACCCGGTGCACCAAGCAACGGTACATCCCTTACAATAACCTAACCATGGATTTCTCCGGTACTCCCTACACTTTGTCGAGCGACAACAGCGTCACGCAGGTTGGCTGCACTGATCTCACGGTGCTTGAGGGTTCCGTGAACCACTACACCGGTCGGAGAGTTACTCAGAATGACTTTGCATTCGGATGCATTTCCTTCTGCTACAACAATAACTTCTCCTCCTCCAACGGCTCTTGCCCCGGAAACGGGTGCTGCCAGATTCCCATACCCAAAGGGACGGTTTATCTCAACACAACCATCTCCGGGCTGAGGAATCGGTGGGAGAACGTGATTGATAATCCTTGCAGCTACTCGTTTCTTGGGGAGAAAGATAGCTTCACGTTCAACGCTGTTTCTGAGCTCTACAACTACACACCCGGGAAGCCTACGCAGGATTGGTTGAAGGGTCGGACTGTTATTCTCGACTGGAGAATAGGAACAAACACTTGTGGAAAGGCTATGAATTCGAGTCGCTTTGCATGCCAAAAGAATAGTTATTGCACTGATGCAGCAGCTAAAATCGGAGGGTATCGTTGTAATTGCTCTCCGGGATACCGGGGTAATCCATACCTCCCACCTGGTTGCCAAGGTAAGCTCGAGATCTTCTATTTCTAGTAGTGTTTATTTGTCCTATCATTCTATGTATAAATTTGCAAATTTGGTTTATAACTGCATGTATACTTTCTGGCTTTAGATATCGATGAGTGTAAAAGTGATCCATGTCATATGACGGGGATTTGCAACAATGTTCCCGGACACTATATCTGTGGATGTCCGGCGGGATATCGTGGTACCGGCTGGAGAAATGATAGTGGCTGTTTTCCGGTGATCGTGCCAAAGGCCAAACTCAGCAACATATCAATAGGTAAAATCGATCAAATTACTATAAATCAAAAGATGGTGGTATTCTTGAATCTTGATTCTTACTAAGAACTTAGTAGTCTTGTTTGCTTCTTCTTTTCTTTTATCTAGGATGTAAATAACACATTTTATCTTTGTCTGGACTATTATCAACATATCAATAGGTGAAGTTGGTCAAATCACTACAAATTAAAAGGTGGTGCTATTCTTTATTCTTACTAGGAACTCATTAGTCTTGCTTGTTTGTTTGTTTGTTCTTTTCTTTTATGTAGGAGGTGAGTAGTCTATTTAATTTATCTTGATATAGACTAGTAGATTATTTAATTTAATTTATAGTTTCTGGCCGGCTAGTTGGAAGATGGCCTGCAATTTTTGTCTTGTTTGTCTTGTTTGGTTATGGTGAATCTCAAGGTAGTAGTTTTGGCTAATGTGAGTGTCATTTTACTACAGGCTTCATATGTGGGATGGGTTTCACAACGTTGTTGTCAATATCCTTCGGATGTACCAAGTTTATCGGAAAGAGGAAGAACACAAAGCGTCGAAAGAAATGGTACAAACAAAACGGCGGTCTCTTGTTAAAGAAACAAACTGCAGCTAATGAAGGCATTCTTGGAAACATACGGATTTTCACTGCAAAGGAACTGGAGAAAGCCACTGATAGGTTCAACGAGAGTCGTATACTTGGTCGAGGAGGACAAGGCACGGTCTACAAAGGAATGTTATCCGACGGTCAGATAGTAGCAATCAAGAAATCCCAATTAGTTGACGAAAACAAGTCCAAGCATGTCGTGGAGCAGTTTGTTAATGAGGTTGCGTTGCTATCGCAGATCAATCATAGGAATGTGGTTAAACTACTGGGATGTTGTCTCGAGACGAAAGTCCCACTTCTCGTATACGAATACGTGGCGAATGGAACCCTTTACCATCTCATACACGATGATAAGAATACCGAGTTCTTATTCTTGTGGAACGTGCGGTTGAAAATCGCGACAGATGTTGCAGGAGCACTAGCCTACTTACATTCGGCAACTTCACTTCCGATCTTCCACAGAGACATCAAGTCGAGTAATATACTCCTAGACGAGAAATACATTGCTAAAGTGTCGGATTTTGGGACTTCGAAATCAGTGGCCGTGGATCAAACTCATCTAACTACTAACGTGAACGGGACTTTCGGGTACATTGATCCGGAGTATTTTCAGTCAAATCAGTTTACTGATAAGAGCGATGTTTATAGCTTTGGCGTGGTTCTTGTCGAGCTTTTAACCGGGTTGAAGCCGATCATCTGTTCCCCGGAGGCAGAAGACGAGAGCAAAAGCTTGGTAATGTGTTTCTTGTCGTCGATGAGCGAGAACAAACTCGACTCAATTCTAGACGATCAAGTTTTGCTGCAGGGTGAGAAGGAATCTGTAGTTGCGGTAGCTAAGCTTGCTGAGAGATGTCTAAATTTGAACGGTAAGAAGCGGCCTTACATGAAAGAAGTTGCCATGGAACTGGAGAATCTGAGATTTGCTCAAATGGGACCAACTGCTGACACCAAAGATTCTTCATCTGATAAAGAAGAAACCAAGATTCTTTCGAAAGAGGATCATACCTTTAGTTGGACAAATACCTTCGATTTCCCGACAAATTCGTCGTTCTCGGAGACTTTTCCGATCATGTTCGACCAAGAACTTGCGAAGAAAAACGGCTTGTAATTAATCAGTTGTAATTGCTTATTTATTTTTTGTATTTCCAAGTTTTTAGCTTTTATTTCCCCTTGTTTAGGCGCTTGTACATAAGATTCTGTAGATTAATTAGGGTTTGTTTGTTTTGTGCAATTAAATTCATGAATTATATGAAAATAAGAAAATATGTACTTCTTTAGCGAATAAAAATGCCCTTCATTTAGATAAGAAAGTTTAGGAATATGCAATGTGCATTTCCCTAACTATCCATGATTTCATTATTTCCCAGGTATTTTTTGAAGAAAAAGTGAATAATGTAAATTAAAACATACAATAACTTCTTAATTAATTAAGACAAGTACAACAAACAAGTTAATTAGGGTTATCAAAGATTAATTTCGAGTTTAGAATGATAAAACCCTAATCCAATTAAGTACTAAAACTTACTTAAATACGGAGGCAGCGATGGCGAGTAGATACAACAAAACCAGTTGGGACCCACCCTGGAAAGACAACTCCGTCGCGGAAGAAGGCGACGGCGCAGGGGCGGCAGTCTTGGGCTGCGGCGGCGACTGAGAAATCGGGTGCAGCGTTATCACCTCCACTAACAACCTTTGCCCGGTCTTGCAGTGATCCGGGTATCCACTCACGAAGTACGCGGATCCGGGTCGCTCCAGATTGACCACCGTGTTCCCGTCCTTGTACACCGAGGCGGGGCGGGTCGAGTTGCAGTGGTAGTATCCATATTTCTCCACCACCATGACCGAATCGTTCTTGTAGACAAACCCTTTTTCCAAATCAACGAAAACTCGTAAGAAATTGGTAATAATGCAAAGTTGGTGTAATGATATGTTAATCTAACTTACGTAGAGAATCTCCGACATGGAATCTTCTAGCGTCGGCCCACCTTGTGTACATGTTGGTTTCGGTGGCAACCCTCGTCGCCGCTGACTTTGAACTCCTCCGACGTCATGGGCGGCGGAGTGGAGGCGGTGATGAAGAGGAGGAAAAGAGTGGTAGAGAAGAGATCCATGTACGAAAAGATTATTGGATGAATTAGTTTCTGAAACTTTTATTCTATAAATATTCTTATGACCAACAGTTGATTAATTTAGAATTTAACATAAGGACTAGTTTATCCAAACTAGCAAATATTGGGGACTAACAAATTAAAAAAAAAATCAGGACCAATTAATCCAAACTAGCAAATATTGGGAATCATTTATGCCAATTTGACTTTATTGTACTTGAGTTTGGCGCATTTCAAATGGTGGTAAAATGAGACCACAGAAAGAGCTCTTCCTCATTGAGTCAGATTTGGTTTGGAAAAGTTTATCAAAATAGCTTATTTTAAATAATAAATCACTCAAGCGAACTATATATATAATATGGGATATTGCATGCATACGGAGTTTTGCTATTTTCTCGTTCTTACGTTCCCAACTTTATGTCAACAATTAAGAGCAATTTTGGACAAGATTCAACCCTGAATTTCGCACCATATCTTCTAGCTACTCAACTACACCATCCGTCTGAATTTATTTTATCTCTTTTTCCTTTTCAGGGTGATTCACCGATTTAGTCTTATTTATGAAAATAACATAATTATATCTTGGTTACGATTTACACACAACTTGAGGACCCATAATCTCGGAGAAAAGAAATGAGACAATATCCGCGACTCTAAAAATAAATATGTAAACCCTAATCACCAATTTGAAAATTAACCACACAGCACGAGATTGATCGTCAACCTTATTATCAAACATTGCATTCACACATAAAATTATTAATCCGTATCTGAATCATCCGAGTTCAAATCAGAATCATCATCGAAATACTTCTCCCTCCCTTTCTTTGACTTTCCTCTCTCTTCTTTTGACTTCTCTCTCACCTCTCTGCCCCATTTTCTGTTCTCCACCTTCCGCTTAATACACATGATTACCAGCCCCGCAACTGCGGCTACCAGCGAACCACAACCAACCGAAAACAGACACACGATCGCCCAACTCCAACCCAAACCCCTCCGCGGCGTCGGATCAGGACCAGCGGCCGCAACCTAGATCGCAACGTCGGCCACACAGACCACAGCCTGCTGCGCCTTCTTCCGAAACGGGACGATGGTGACCATCCCGAGGACGATGAAGATGGAGGCGAGCAACGCCACGTTGTTTCAGACGAAGAACGCTCTGAACTCCACCTCACGCGCGGCCACCGCCGTCCCGATTAGGTTTCCGTCGCCATGCACGCCGCCCGGGGGCGAGATGACTCCGGCCTTGAAGGTGAAGTTGACTATGAGGATGGCCACCTGTTAGAGAGCCCATTTATGTCCATCGACTTGGTGAAGAACCTGTCTCTTCTATATAAGTTTGGATATTCCTTCCCCTTACAAGGCTTTTTAAGGGGAATGTGGCCCAATTTGTCATGGTATCAGAGCAGAGTTCCGATCCTCATAATTGATTCAAAACCCTGCCATCATCATCTACCATGGCCGAACATACCGAACAAACCGACCTCCAGCCCCTCCAATCAATGATCCCAAATTTCACAATTGGGATATGATTGATAATGCCGTGAAAGGATGGATCATCAACTCCATCGAACCAAGTTTGGTTCCTAATTTTCTACAGCAACCTACAACAGTGGGACGAATTACCTACAAATATTCGAGTTGATGACTCGGGCAAGCCAAACCAAACAAGGTAATCAAACTCTCGAACAATACTATAGTCAATTACAGGCCATATGGGCAGAAATCGATCAGAGACAACCAAACAAATTTTTTGGAGAAGCCAATATACACCCAGAGCAACTCAGACCACACACTATTCTTGAAGAAACAGCATGGCAAAATTACCTGTTTGATTATATATGTAGATGATATGATCATTACCGGCGATGATAACGAAGATATCAAGGTGCTACAACAAAACTTATTCTCAGAATTCGAGATGAAGAACCTTGGAGACTTAAAATATTTTCTCGGAATAGAAGTAATGAGGTCAAAGGAAGGGATATTTTTATCTCAGAGAAAATATGTGCTTGATCTTCTTACGGAAACCGGGCTTCTGGACTGTAAATCAGCAGACACACCAATAACTACAAACCATGGTCTTCGGAGTGACTCAAGTGGGAAGTTGACTAACAAAGATCAATACCAAAGGAATGTTGGTAAGCTCATCTACTTATCTCATACAAGGCCAGATATAGCATACGTTGTTGGGGTAATAAGTCAATTTATGCATCAACCACTAGAAGAACATTTGAATGATGTTATCAGAATTATACGATACTTAAAGTCTTCTTCTGAAAAGGGAATTTTTTTCAGAAAAAATAATCACTTAGCAGTTTGCGGGTACACTGATGCTGATTGGGCCGGAAATATAACAGACATGAGATCTACTGCAGGATACTTAACCTTTGTAGGAGGTAACCTTGTGACTTGGAGAAGCAAAAAGCAAAGTGTAGTAGCGCTTTCAAGTGCAGAAGCTGAGTATAGAGGAATTGTGAAGGGAATAACCGAGTTGTTGTGGATAAAAAGGTTGATGATTGAGATCGATCTTTTAGAGACGAAAGATATCAAACTTTATTGTGAGAATAAAGCAGCTGTGAGTATCTCACACAACCCAGTACAACATGACAGAACCAAGCATGTGGAGATCGACAGACACTTTATCAAGGAAAAACTAGATAAAGATCATATCTCTCTGCCATTTGTTCGATCAGAAGATCAGCTGGCAGACATCCTTACAAAGGCTATATCTGGAAGAGCGTTTCATCAGATACTTGACAAGTTGGGTATGTCCGACCCTCTGACTACCAACTTGAGGGGGAGTGTGAAAGATAGGAATGAAAATAATTAAAGGATTCTAGTATCTTCTAATTATGGTAGAAATCTTATCTTTTAATTACTGAAGATAATTAGAGGATTCTAGTATCTTCTAATTATGATAGAAATCTTATCATTTAATTACGGATTGCAGTATCTTCTAATTATGGTAGAAATTTTCTAATTATGGTATACATATTTCTACCATAATTAGCTTATTCTTTGTACTATATAAGACCCTCTTGTATCATTTGTTAGAAACACAAAAAACATAACGAATGAAATAAATTCATTTTGCCCCTATTATTATGCTCTATTACTGTAAACATGGTATCAGAGCAGGCCCAAGCGATGTTGGTTTGTTTGGTCCCTATGTTGGACCGGTCCTTATGGACTATTTGTTTCCACGTGTAGTAGTCCGATGTTCATACTGGCATACACGTGAGGGGGCGTGTTAGAGAGCCCATTTATGTCCCACATCGACTTGGTGAAGAACCTGTCTCTTCTATATAAGTTTGGATATCCCTTCCCCTTACAAGGCCTTTTAAGGGGAATGTGGCCCAATTTATCACCTATGGTACTTCTGTCCATATCTCTTTCCTTCCGCTGTCGGCCTCGCTTCTCCTTCGCCGGCTGTTGATATCGATGGTCGAGTTTCTTTTTACCTTTTTTACGCCTTGCAAGTTCGGGTGGTTGGACTGGTTGATTGCTGCTGCTGCCGCCGTTGCCTTCACCGGCCGGTTGGCTTCTCCGACATTTTGTCTGAAGATGAGAATTAAACCAACACAACTAATCTTAATGGAAATGTAATGGACTGGATATTCAACTATTTATACATGCAAGTATCTATCTAGTGGGAAACTTCTTTTCTTTTTCTTTTTTTTTCTTTTCTTTCTTAATAGTTAGCTGGCCGGTGGGAAACTTCCTTTCTCTTCCTTAGTCTGCTCGTTTAGCCACTAGTCCACTATACATTTTTTGTTCAATAAGGATGACACCATTTCAAGCTCTGTATGGGCGAATTCCACCGACGATTCCCGGTTATACTCCTGGTGATTTCAAAGTACAAGCCCTTGATGATATGCTAAAGGAGCGAGACTCACTACTCCACACTCTTCGCTTCAATATACTAGCAGCTCAACATAGGATGAAGCAGCAAGCGGATCATCATCGGCGAGATCTTGAATTCGCTGTGGGCGAGTGGGTATTATTGAAACTTCAGCCCTATCGCCAGTCTTCGGTTGCAGGGCGGCGAAATCAGAAGCTAGCCCAACGCTTCTATGGACCTTATCGTATTTTGGAGCGTATTGGAGCAGTGGCTTATCGACTTGAATTACCGGAGGGGAGTCGAATCCACAATGTTTTTCATGTGGTGCAATTAAAGGAATTTCATGGGCCAACTAATACTCCAGCATGCGTCTTGCCACGCGACGTCATGGGATATCATCCCATTCCTAAACCAATAAGTTGATACGACCACAAAGGAAGGAAATGTGGGCCACAATATGGGTGATGAATTAGGCCAGGAGGATGAATTGGGCCAAAATGAGGACTTGAGAGATGGGCTGAAAGAGGATTTAGAAGATGGAGAAACCCAACCAACTACACGTCCAATGCGCACAAAGACACGACCAGCAAACTTAAGGATTATGTGTGATATTGGATCGTGCAAGGTTTAGTTATGGTAGTTTTTAGTGCAGTTTTTAGTGGGGAAGCAGGCTAGCTGTCACCTAGCAAATCAAAGCATTAGTGCCAACCCTTTAATATAGTCGTAGGATGTAATGTAGTAGTTTATGCTTTTGAATGAAATTAATCTCTGTGGTCTCTCTCTTTCTCTCTTTTTCTTGCTAGGGTCTAAGCCGCCATTAAGGGCTCTATCCGATACTAAACGTATCAGTTCCCGTCCAGGCCGTCCTGATAAACACCGCCGGGAGGGCTGACGCTGGCGTTGAACGTAAACGTCGCGATGAGTATCGTCACGAGGGTAATCGTATCCCTCGTATTGTACAGCTCCTCGCGATGTATATCTCTCGCCTTCTCCCGCCGTTGGCGTTTCAGCTTCGCCTTCTTCTTGGCCGTCGATTTATCCGGCCTCTGTTCTCGGCCGTTGATCAAACCGTTCGGTCTAACGGCAACATCGATGGCCGGCTGCTTGCCACGATCATTTGTGCTTATATCAGATATTTTAATTTTCGGCTGCCGCCGTGGTTGGAGCGATTGATCAGTGCTGCTGCTGGCTTCTCCGGTCGCCTTGTCCTCCATTTTCTTTTTTTGTATTTTTATTTAATTGAATAAAATGAACTTAATGAAAATATGATCGACAGTCTATTTATAAATAGGAAACTCACTTTCTCTCACTTGTCTACTCGTTTATAAATCTTCTAGACATTTTTGTCGTGAATATGGAGTCAAGCTAAACTGGTACGAATTTATATAATTTCTCATATATAATAAAACGTTCCCACTGAATTTTTTCCTTATTTAAATATAATTAGTTGATTATTTATTATATGAAATACGTATAATTTATAAGTGTGAAAATTCAACTAAGCGAGTGATTCAGTTGATGCATAGGTCGTTTGTTCTCATTTAGGCTGGGCCATATATTATATGGGCCCCCATCATGTCGGCCGAAGACTTTGGGCTTTTTCTAAATTAATTTACAAATCATATTATCTAATATGATTATTACGCCCTTTTGGTGCTGGTTCCCACTGAATTTGTCTTATTCTTTTTTGAATTATTCCATCGAACTTGTCTTATTATTTTAATAAAGAAGTAAGTCTGACACTTTCAACAACTTAAATCAATTCAAAAATATTAATGAATTGAATGAGTGTTACATCTCTACCTCACCAATTTTAAATAATTTATTAATTGTATGAGGCTAATACATTTATCAACCTACATTTACTTTCCTAAATAACCGGTCCGAAAAGAAACATGACAAGTTTGGTGGAACAGAGGGAGTTTAATTTCTTAGTCCACAGATTTTAGGAAGAAATTTTATAAAGTTTGGGAACGAAAAAAATACACACTTTTAAAAATTAAGACAAAAGACAATTAGAAATTATATTGCAGAACCAAAATTAAACTCGTTTTAATAATAAAATGTTGGTTTTTTGTCATGAAACTTTTACAAAATCGTTTATTTTAGTCATTCGACGAAATGTGAAATTCACGCGCTTTTTTTTATGTTCGACAATTTCTATCGAAAGACCAAAATCGAACACTTTCTAAAGTTGTAGGACCAAATTCTAGCACGTTATAAAGTTAAAGGAGCAAATCACTCACTGTCATTTGAGAGGATTAAAGCTGAACATTTTATAAAAATGTAGAACGGAGATCGGACACTGCCACATTAAATGACCAAAATGAAATATAGACAACATTAAATAACTAAAATCGATATTTTCTCAGGCTATGCAACCCATCTATTTGTAAATGGGATCCAAACTTCGTCCTTTTCTGTCTCGTCTACCTATTTATCTTCAGTTTTTACTTTAATTTTGTAATTAGAAGACTCTATGTTAAAAAAACTATTGCACGAATAAACCTCTTCTATTAAATTTAATTATCTGCACCTTTGAAACGTAAGGTACATGACTGCAATGTAATGAAAATATAATTAATGGGCTCAACATTCAACTATATATTTATGCATGCATGTCATCTATTGTGAAACTTTCTCTGTAAGTAGTACAAGGAGTATAATTATTCGAACTTCGATTGTTTTAAATTTAAATGACTAGTTTGTTAGGTTATGCATTTGGCATTTTGAGATGAGAATAAAAATATGTTGTTTATAAAGGTTTTTGAACGGAGTTTCACTACTTTCCTACTCGTGCAGACAACGTGTTTGTGTAATCGTGTGACTTACGAATAATATGTCCACTACTTGGTGGTGTAGATGGGCCCCACAATGCCGAAAACCTTAGCATTAACATCGGCACTTTTATTTATTTATTTATAAAGCAATTGAAATACGTACTTAATATATTTTATTCTTCGGCACTTTTATTTATTTATTTATAATGCAATTGAAATACGTACTTAATATATTTTATTCTTGTGCTCTATCTTAGCCGCTGTGTCATATCAAAGAATTGAACTCAAGGATCTATCGGTCTCGGGCCACCCACCTTAACCGCTACGCCATCCCATGGGAACACTAACATCGACTCTCTTGTTCAGAAGCAATATAGAGTAAATGTGACGGGTCGGGATTAAAGGGCATTCTTTTCCTTATGACTATTTTGCCCTTTTAGTGATGGTTTTAAATGGTTGATTTCTTAAGCATAATGGAAGACAAGGGTATTAACCATATTAACATAAATTATTAAATTTGGTCTTCTCCCGCTAAGTCGCTAACAGCTGTTTTTCACTCCATTAAAGTGTAAATTATGGTATACATTATCTTAACGGTGTAGAGGAATATTATTCTTGTATTAGTGTTTCCCGTCTACTCTAATGTCAACCATTCTCATGGTTCTTATTTTCTGTATTGAAATAATTCTCTAAGGAATCATATATTCTTCAATTATATAGAAAACCAAAAAAAGAGCAAGCATTTTGCTTAAATTAAAACCCAAATCCACTAATTTTATAATTCCAATGGACACTATTCTACTAGACCAAAACTATATGATGAAGTACACTAAATATTTATTAAATATCTTGGACAAATAACAGACTTCTCACAAAAATTCCTGAGGTTTAATAAATTCAAAACCCCACTGAAAAGATTGGGTATACAAAAATTGAGCTCGACTTCGTCCTCTACACTTCAAAGTCCTATATTCTTGATCGAAGAACGTATGGATACATAAAACCTTTTAACTTCACGATCACGTCGGTACTGCTTCTACACTGTCTGTTTGCAGTTGTAACCGTTTCGCGGCACGGAGTTCGAGAATGGTGGATGGCATAGGTAGAAGAGATCCATGGAGATCAACTAAGTTGAAGAACTCTTCCTTCGTTAAACTCTTCTTCTCCACAAGCCTCTCCACTACAGCATCCATAAGCTCCCGGTTCTGCTGCAGAATCTGCACCACATTTCGGACAAAATCTTACTATCTTGTCTGTGGAACAAATCGGTAATAATGAGATATATCCCTTCATTTTTGTACCTTTTTAGCACGTTCATAGCAATCGTCAAGAATTCGAAGTGCCTCGGAATCGATTTCCTGACTCACACAAAGTGTTCGAGCCATTATGGTTGCAGAAAGGCAATCAAAAACTGAACAAGAAATGCATGTTGAAGAAACTTACGTTGATCTTATCTTTTGTCCAGAAATTGTTCAAGCCGTAGTTCTTGTCCGAAAGGCCTCCAAGAACTAAGGACCGTGCAGCGGATCGAGCATTATTTGCTGTCTCCGCCCAGATTGTACTCATCTAAAGAGATATTCAAAGAAGCAGAGTAGGCTTAGAAACAAAAACAAATGACAAAAAAAAAACTCAAGAAATGGTGTTTTTATACCTGATCTGCTCCATACCAGAGCTCATCAGCTGCACGTGGTGCGAGCTGGACTGTGATATGATCCAAGAGAGATTGCCGGCTGAAAAGAATGTAACAATAGTATTGCAGATTCATGTTTCATAACGGTACAAATTATCGAACTTTTATGCTGAAATATGATGATAGAATAATGTCGAATTGAGAGATTAAGATGGGGAGAATCGCCGTTGTACCTCAACATTCCTTCCTTGAACTTAATGTGGTCCATTTTGAAGCGTACGTACCCCAATTCTCGTCCCGCTCTGGGAGAAATTGTCAACTGACAAGAAGAAAGAATGAAGAAACAGCATAAATAGTGCAGCAGAGAAGGATAAAATAGAAGGAATGCTGCTGAGATTGAAAAGTGCAGAACATACAAACTCGATATTTCTAAGATCCCGGAAGTTGACAGCAACTACAGCCATTGCAGCTTCGTTTATAGCTACTTGCTTCCAGACCTCGGGGCTTCTATCTCTTTTGTCCAGCATTCCTCTTTCTTCTATTTGTGCGGCTTGTAATAAATCATCAGTCGTAATCTGTCACAAGCGCATTAAAATTTCAATTATGGAACCATCAACGATAAAAAGATGAGATTAAGTGTTCTACGTTAATTTGCATCTGATCATAAGATTAAAACAGAATGCTATACTTAATCTTTAATTACTACACGATATTGATTTGTATACCTCGGTCCTTCCATCACGCAACATGTTGATAGCAGCAACCTCAATGATGTTGGCCAGCTCGGCACCAACCATTCCGTCAGTCATAGTGGCAACAGCCAAGTAATCCACATCAGGGGCCATTGGTTTCTTCCTAGCATGAACCTAAGACGAAAAACCAAAGGTAGATATGATAACTAGAGAAAGATAGTATCATGTTGGCATATAATTACGAACTAGCAAATCACACCTTCAGAATTTCAATACGGCCAATCACTCCGGGCTTGGGAATGTATATTTTTCGATCAAACCTCCCTGGTCTTACAAGGGCTGGATCCAAAATGTCTGGCCTATTTGTGGAAGCAATAGTAATGACTTCTCCTTTGCCTTCAAACCCATCCAAGCAGACAAGAAGCTGGAGGATTGTTACAGAGTTGCTTATTAGTGTGGACTCAGACATTTATAATGTCAAAACTACAAAGAATGCAAAATGTGAAAGGGACCTGATTTAAAGTAGCGTCTCGTTCTTGTCCACCAGACCCCTTAATCAAACCACGTGCTCTTCCAACCGCATCTAGTTCATCGATGAAAACAACAGATGGAGCCTGCACGAATGCACGTCTAATTCAAATCACATTGCCAAATAACTAACTTTTTCTACAAATATAGCTTTATAGAAGTAAGAAATCTTACATTGTCCCTTGCTTCTTGGTAGAGTGCTCGGACACGAGAAGCACCAACTCCCACATATATTTCGACAAACTGAGAAGCAGAGATGGAGAAGAAGTTTACACCTGCCTCACCAGCAACAGCTTTTGCTAATAATGTCTTCCCCACTCCTGGAGGTCCACAAAGCAGTATACCACCTAACGTGTTCCAACCCAACATTAGCCAATACATACATGCATACATATATAATAGGATAATTAAGAAGAGAAATCAAAATATGCAATTAAAATAGCAAAAACAGTTAGTCGACAATGTTGGAAGTTTTCTTGTACTTCCTCAGCCATATTGTGGCAGAGACCTTACATTTTTTACATTCCAAATGCAAACAATTAGTCATTGTTTAAATATGTAAAAATTGCAAAAAGTTAAAACATATTATTAAGTTCTAAACATATGTTAGGATTGCTAAGTTGGATAGGTTATTTGAAGCTTCCTTAATGTACTCATATACAGAAACCACTGCTGATGCATCATACATTATATTACTCGTCACATTGGTGCCTCCAGGAAACTGTTTAATGTCCAATTCACTTTGCAAAAGTAATCGAAGACTATGATACAACAAAAAGAACAAATACAAATTCACATAACAGCCATGAAAAGAATTCATCAAAACTTGTCTAATGAAGGCAAATGAGGATTAGAGTACAAGAACACATGTAGATTATGAGTTAAGGTTCTCAAAACACTTCAAACTCTAAACAATCATTAAAAAATAAGCTCCTTCACAGATTTCAGCAATCAAAAAAGAAAAATTGGGATGAATTCTATCCAATGCAATTAATCTAACCTGGTATTTTGACACCACGCCTTCGATACATATCCCCATGGGTAAAGAACTTCACAATCTCTTCGAGTTCAAGCCGGATTTTCCCTAGCCCAGCAACATCTGTAAACTTCACATCAATCCCTCTTTCCAAATACTGTGGAAGTCTCTTATTCTGCGCCCGCCTAACACGAGCACCAGACTTCATAAACTGTTTCGCCATTTTCGAGTAAGGATTATCTTCCCCTTCTCCCTTTACTCCTCCTTCCTCCTCATCCTCAATCATTCCTGCTGTTTCTCTTTCTAACTCTCTTATCTTCTTCTTCTCCTCAGCCTCCGCCCTCTCTATCTTCAACCTATCCTCATAATCTTTCTTCTGCTTCCTATAGTTAAGAACAACAGTACGGTAAAATATATAAAAGAAAACAAATCCAAGAGCTGTAGTGACGTTCGAATCACTGGCTAATTTATCCCATATCATGGCCATATCTTCGGATCGATCACTTGCTTGGCGCAACGACTCCTCATACTTCACCCTCTTCATTTCCCTCCTCCTTTCCCTTGCCTCCATCTTCTTCTGCATCTTCATTGCCTTCTCCATCATCTCCCTCTCCTCCTTCATCTTCACCATTTCTTCATTCTTCCTCCTCTTAATATCCTCCCTCATCTTCTTCAGCTCCAACGCCTTCTTCGATTGAGGCTTCTGCTTCACCAATGAAAACATCCATACCGCTATCTTCGATAAAAACCCTAGGTAAGGCTCCGGAACGTCAGGCTTCTTCATAGACGGACTAAACGCATTCATACACGCACTATCAATCTTCATCTCATCCCATTCCACCCAAAATCTAGAATCAGTTCCTGCTGAAGGCAACACAGTCCTAACCACCACATTATCATCCAAAACAACCAGAACCACCTCGGGCCGCTGCCGCAGCGCCGCTTTAGGCGGCTTAATTATGTGCTTAAGCTTATTCTCTCTCTTCAATTCCAACACTTCGCTGTAAGGAAGCCTCTTGGATACCACAGGAAGCCCCTTCGTCCATTTCCCCAATTCCTCGGGGGTCAAGGACTCGGTTTTTTTCCCCAATCGCTTCCTCTCCGATGCTTTCGGCGCGGCAGCGGCGGCTTGCGGAAGTGAAGACGAGATTAAAGTCAATGTTACTGCGCAATTGACTAATTTCCACGGATTTCTCTTCGGTTCCGAATCTTCTCTTTCTTCTGCATTTTCTGGATTTTCATTGGAACTGCATAAAATCGGAATTAGGTTTCTCGGTTTACGCTGTTCCGTGCGGGAGACGAGAGGAGACGAGCGCAAGAGCAGAGGTTGGAGAAAATAACAACTAGACATGAGAATCGTTAGGTTAATCGCATCAGAGGAAACAAATAATCGAACATTAGCACGGTTCAGAACCCAACCACAGTCTATAAACCAACAATTACTACTAAAGTAGAGAACGATACAACGGCTACAGAGCCGGAGCTGTCGCGGCAGCGTAGCGGAGAAGGAGAAGATTAACCGGCGGCGATGGCCGATAAGTCGATAACATTGTCATTATCTTTCAAGAAATTCGAATTGCACCAAAAGCAGAGCCCATTTGCTGTCTAATGGGCTACTATTTTTTTGGGGCCGGGTCTTCATGAACGGATCATCAATCCGGATAAAACCGGATCCAAATACTCGGAAATCAAGAGATTTTAAGAAATAATATTAATTATACTTAATTTTTTTTACTAATTTTTTTAATAATATTTATTATTAAAATAATATTTTATATGAGTGGAAATAAACTTTAAATTTTATTTATGTAAAAATTCCAAATTTATTTAATAAGTGAGAAATAAATAAGATTTTTATTTTATAAAATACCATATTATTAACATTTTTAAATATTAATTTTCGACTTTCAGCACTTTTTCGCAAATACTTACAAATTATAAAAATCAACAACTTTTCACAATCAATAAGATTCAGCTACTCTAAATACCCACTAAATAAAAATTAAAATTATTTTTAGGACACCTAACAATCACTCAAAAATATCAAATACAAAGCTTTGAATCGGCTTCGTGATCATGTATCTAGCTTTTGAAATTTAAAATTAGATGCCGTGAATGAATAATTATCTTACAGTTAAACATCGATAAAGTAATATTAGAAATAATTTCATCGTTTATATATAATTTCTTTTGATCCCAACATGGGTCAAATGCACTAAAATAATATTCGACAAAATAATAACTTCGTTAAACGAATGTTTTTTTCCGATTCCAAAGTTATTATTTTATCGAGGTTTAACTATGTTACTCCCTCTATTCCACGCGAAACATCTAGTATTCTCAAAAAGAGTGTCTCACTTAAACGTCTTGCAGAAATAACCTTATTAACACAAAAGACAAGCTAATCTTATAAGCCAACAATTTTAACACACAAAAGTCAAGCTCCTAATTACCGTGGCGAAAAGAAATATAACATTTCACTTGGGACGGCAGAGTACTAATTAAGAGTCGTGTTACTCGTGTGTGGTTTGCAGGCTACTGCACAAGGAGTTGAGGTTTACCCAGAGCGCACCGAAGGTAGCGGCTGCGGGTTCCTCAAATCAAAAAAAAAAAAAAAAAAAAGAGTCGTGTTACTCGTGTATCTCAACTTTAAATACCTTACATGAGTTTACACTAATTTATAGTCTCAAAATTCTCCGTACGGATTGTCCCTAAATTCGTGACTAATTAAATTGTAGATAACATATCACCATACCATGCATCATTAATCAAATCATAAACAACTACAATAATTACATAACTAGCAAACATCAATAAAGTCTGATTAATCTTGCAATCCTAAACCAAAACCCTAATTCTTAGACAGCCAAACTACATCAAGAACAGCAGAAACAACCAGCAAGAAACAGCTAAAAAATGCAAATGCTATTGAAACCGCAACGCGATCGCAGAAAACTTGCAACGGCTTGCAGAATTTCGGCAGAGAAGAGTGTCGAATTCCGGTCCGGTTCAGATTCGTAACCCCGGCGGAAGCAGACGATCCGGCGCTCATCAACGCATACGCAAAAATCTGCACCCACACAACATTCGACTTTGAATCATATGATTTATTGCAATAATTTAGGGGAGTTTACAATAACTTAAAATCTTCAACTTCTCACTTAAAAAATTTGAATTTGAGTGTTAAGAAATTATCTGAAATTAAATTAAAAAGGCATAAGTAGGTGAAGTTGATCAATTGAACTTATTTAGATTATGTCATTTTCGTAATTACGAAGAAGTTGCATTTTACAATCTTATCCCATTTTCATTTTAAATCAACTTAATTTGGGGTTAATTAGTCTTTTTTATTTTACATCCCAAAATAAGCTAGTATTAAATTGCAAATACTATTTTCTCCGTCCCGCTTGACTTGTCTCACTTTTCTTTTTGGATTGTCCCACTTGACTTATCCCATAACCTAAAAAGGAAAATAATTACGACACCAACTCTCATTTTTCTTTGTGGGACCCACTCCCCTACACACAACCAACCACTCTTCTTAGTCTCCGTGCCGAAAAGATATGAGTCAAGTCAAACGGGACGGAGTGAGTTTTTTTTTTCAATTTTTTCTACTTTTAAGCAATATTTACAAATATCCCACAAGTTTTCTAATATGCCACTTTCAACAACTAATTTATAAATTTAAAAAAGTTTAAGCTATTGCAAACACTCCTAATCAGATTTTTAAGTTTTTACCTGATCTCCGGCGAAAATAAGCCATGCATGACCCCGAGAAGGGATGACGAGGGATCTCCGCAGTAGCCTCGATACATTGATGAGGAGTTGGACTAAAGAATGAACTGTCACGGCTGCAGACACACCGACTAAATACCTATATATATAAAAACACAAGGTTCATGTTACTCAACGAACTACCATTCATCCAAATATCATTGCTTTAACACTCATCATCATCTCCAATCCAAGCCCGATTATTACATTAAAGTTACTAATTTTAGTACATAGATTTGATTTTGATGTCACGAAAATTGAAGAATATTTATAGTTACAATTGTAACTACTTTGTCTTTTTTTTTTTATTCGTGGAATCCGCAGCCGCTACCTTCGGTGCGCACTGGATAAACCCCATGGTTATGGACCCGAATCCCTTAGTATGGAACATTTTCTTTTCCAAGTGAAATCCCCTAGTATATGAAAGAGTGAAAAAGTGCTTTCGTTGGCATGCAAACCACACAGGAGAGTTTAACCACCCTAGGCTAATCATAGGTGACAACACAGGATAACCACTACTTTGTCTTATCAAAGAAACTTGATGCTTCACGGGAGCTTGTTTTTAGAGGCAAAGCCAGCAGTAGCCACACAGTATCGGCACAAATACAAATGTAGCCAACGTTTAAAAGAAAACACATATATAGCCATTTTGTCCTTATACGGCGCAGGGCCGATGGCGGGGCCGATGGGGGTGTCAATCGGCCCTAAATCGGCCCTGATGAAAACAGTTGACTTGTTCAACTTATATGGTGGCGGGGCGATTTATGGCCGAATGCGTGAATCGGCCCTATATGCCATAGGACGAAATAAATCGGCCGATGGGCGAACGAGGGCCGATGAATCAATCGGCCGACGAAGGGCCGAACCAGGGCCGAAGGTGGAAATCAATCTGTCCCTCATCGACCCTTACGCCCTCCTTGGAGACATGATTTGACAAGACACTGCATGACTTTAATGCTTGCAGTAGGGCCGATGCCGGGCCGATTGGGGCCGATGTCGGGCCGATACACTTGGTTCCGATACCTTTATCTGCTGAATTGACTAGTCGGTTCCGACATTTCACATGCACACAGGCCGGGGCCGATTGTGGTGGGCCGAATAGGGCCGGTCAGAGGCGATCAGGGCCTATTGTCGTAAAGTATAGTACAGTTGCAGATTTCACATGAAAATTATCAGAAATTTCTTTATAAGACGTAGGATGAGCGATTTGGTTCTATAAAAAAAACATCATTCCACTTCTTTTCTTCTCAAATCTTCAAATTATAGTTGACAAAAATGACCGATTTTCGATCAATTATTGTGAAATTGAACGGCCAATTCGATGCAGAGTCGAATTACGTCGGTGGGCATGAGTTCATTGTTTACATTCCTTCAAACAATATTTCTCTCGAATGACTTCGACAAAATATTGATCGGTGGCTCGCTGCTTATTCCCTTCCTTTCAACTACTTCATTTATTATACTGCTGCTTCCCGACGAACCGGCCGAATGATGAAGGCCATTATGGGCCATGATGATGATCTTATGCGACTGTGCTCTATCGACATAGAGCCGATTGTGTTTGTTGTGTATCCTGAAGTGCAAAATCCTCAATTTGTTGTTCCGAATCCGAATCAATTTCCCGAAGATAATTCTAATTTCGGGGGTTCTAATTGGTTTACGGGGCAAGGAAGTAGAAGTAATGATGGAGGGTGGGCTCCCCAAAACAATACTCGTGTGGAGACGGATACAGATGGTGAGGCTTACTTGGACTCATCATCTGATGATGATGATGATGAAGATATTCCTTCTACCTTGAATAATTGTTCGTTACAAGATTTTGCTGCATGGATTCGGAGGGAGGGTGGCGTAACTCAACTTATGTCTTTGCTAGTTCCAGTCAATCGTTCTCGAACAAATGACGAGACTGTATACGACAACACAGAAGCAGCAAGCAACTGGCTACTTCCTGTTGTTCCCCTTGATGTATCGATTCGATAGCGTCGCGAACTCGATAACTGTTGTAGACGGAAGTCTGCAAGCGGGATTGATGTTTAGCTCGAAAGACGATCTTTATGCTGCTGTGGCTCTATTCCATTTGGAAACCGGTGCGGATTTCAGAGTGCAATGTTCCAGTGCATCCCGTTTGGAATATTTATGCAGAAGAATTGCTGATTGTCCATTCGAGCTACGGGCATACTGTAGAGGTCAGACGCGTTGGGAGATTGTTAAGTGGGTTGCGGACCACAATTGTACAACTGATTTATCCGGACTTGGTGAACGAAATGTGAGGTCCAAGGCTGTCGCTGCTTATATAGCACGTAAAATGCGTCGTCAAAGCAAGTTAATGAAACCGGCTGATATTCAGGCCGATTTGTTGGATAAATTTGGAATACAAGCAACGTACGGTGTTGCCCTCCGAGCGCGCAACGCAGCTATATCGATGATTTACGGCGGACATGCTGATTCGTTCAGCAAACTACCAAAATATCTGCATTTGTTGGAACAAACAAATCCGGGAACTTATACGGATCTTGATGTCGGTGAGGATGGTCGTTTTCGACATTTATTTATGGCGCTTGGAGTATCGCGTGCCCCTTGGTTAGGCAGCCTTCGGAAGGTTATTGTGGTGGACGGCACCCATTTAAAAAGGAGAAACAAGGGAATATTATTCGTCGCAGCTACTTTTGATGCGAACGAGCAAATATTCCCTCTCGCTTTTGGTGTAGGTCCCATTGAAAATGATGTTTCGTGGATGTGGTTTATGATGCGACTGAGAGCCGCATTTCCAACGGATGACAGTTTAGTGATTGTTTCAGACCAACATAAAAGCATAGCGAATGCGGTAAGAGTGGTTTTCCCAGACGCACAACACGGGCTCTGTTACTATCATTTATCGAATAAGCTTGCGAGGCACGGTGAGTGGGTTATCCGGTCATTTTATCGAGCAGCTTATGCTTATCGGGCAAGAGAATTCCATGACGCTATGAACGCGATCCGTGAGGGAAAACCTGCTATTTACGAAAAGCTGATGGAAATCGGATCGGAAAAGTGGTCCCGACTTTTCGGTAAAGGTCGTCGTTACGGTCTCCGACTTCGAATGCTTTGCCGAGTCAATAAATTCTCGACCGATGGAGGCTAGACGACTACCAATTTTAGCTATGCTCGAGGCAATCGTCATATGATAGAGTCGTGGTTCGATACACGACGGGTAAAAGCAAGTTCCGAAACAATCCGTTGACGGAGGCTTCGAGTTGAGGATGTGGAACGAAGTAGAACGCTCGAAGGCTTACGATTCACGCAGGTCACTAACCACAAGTACAAGGTCGACGCAGGTGATCGACGGTGGAGGGTCAATCTTCTAGACGAAATGTGTGAATGCGGCGTCCGGCAAATTGACTTGTTGCCGTGTAGTCACGTTGTCGCCGTTTTGTATCATCGCGAGGGAAAATTTGTACAATCATATTAATGATTATTATACGACGGCGACGTGGAAGGCAATATATGCCGGAGTGGTTAATCCCGTGCCTCCTCGAAATGAGTGGGGTGTCCCACCGGAAATAGAGGACATGATTGTTCTTCCACCAATAATTATGCGGCAAGCCGGACGGCCGAGAAAGCACCGTCGTCCTTCGGGAGCGGAAGCTAGTACATCCGGTACGCGTCGTAGGAAAAAATGTGGTAATCGTGGAGAAGAAGGTCACACAAGGAGGAGATGCCTCATATCGGAATGACTTAATTTATTGCTCAATGATCGCTTTAATTTTATTGTCACCGATCGATCGATTAAAGTTTTTTGTCACCGATCAAATTATTAGGTAGGAAAAAAGGCCGAAACCACTAAAGGGCCGATGGTGCTTGAACACATCGGCCCTAATCGGCCGACACCCCATAGGGCCGAAACCACTTATTTTCTCGGCCTCGGCCGAGAGACACAATTACCGATTTTGTCGGCCTCGGCCATGCAAGGCTCGGGGCCGATGGTAGTGGGGCCGATAAATAGTCGGTTGATTATCGGCCCCAAGGCCGATACATGATTTTTTCGGCCACGTCCGAGACACACGCAATCTCGGCCATGCATGGCTCGGGGCCGATGGTAGTGGGGCCGATAAATATTCGGTTCAGTATCGGCCCCTAGGCCGATACATGATTTTCTCGGCCGCGGCCGAGAGACATGCAATCTCGGCCATGCAAGGCTCGGGGCCGATGGTAGTGGGGCCGATAAATATTCGGTTCAGTATCGGCCCCTCGGCCGATACATGATTTTCTCGGCCGCAGCCGAGAGACACGCAATCTCGGCCATGCAAGGCTCAGGGCCGATGGTAGTGGGGCCGATAAATATTCGGTTCAGTATCGGCCCCTAGGCCGATACATGATTTTCTCGGCCGCGGCCGAGAGACACGTAATCTCGGCCATGCAAGGCTCGGGGCCGATGGTAGTGGGACCGATAAATATTCGGTTGAGTATCGGCCGATACATGATTACTAGATAAAAGATACGGATAAATATTACGAAATGTTCCATCTTTACATTATACAAAATTACTAGATAAAAGATACAAAATTACGAACTGTTCCATGGAATACACACTACTCATCGGGAGAGCTAGATCCTAAATCTCCGAAATGGCACAGCTCGAAACATTTCCAAGCCATCCACTCCCGATAGACTCTAACGTTTGACTTCATATTACCCCATTTCGGAGTAGGATATCCACTTATGAGCCGCTCAATTGCCATACACGTATATGGACCACAACTATGCGAATCCTCTTGCTTGAACTGCTCATTTTGCGGCATCAATACTAACTGAGGAGTCCGAATGCCCGGATGCTGCAGATTGTGCTTGTTCATTTCCCATTAATTAGTAGCCTACAAAAGAAAATATTAGTAGCCAAAAAACTATATTAAAAATATTAAAATACGTACATCTAGCAATCGACCGATCAGTTTGCGGAGTGGCCGCAAATTGGCTTTTCGGTGCTTATATATATCCTTGTTTCTACGGCAGTTAAGTGAGTCATACAACTTCAACTTCCATGACTCGATACACAATTTCACAGTCATCCAATGACCGGCGGCCAACACCGGGAATATAACCTATTAATTAATGCAAATTAGTAAAAAATAATTCCACGGGCTAAAAAGACGACTGAAAAAATTGTAAAACTTACGAATTTGGCATCGAACCACGGAGTCTTGTCATCACCAAATACCGTATCCACTCCAAAAACGGCATCCATTAAACCCCGATTTGGGATCCGGTCAAGATATGACACCTCGTAACGTTCATGGAAGTCGTTATCGGGCTCAAATATTTGGGAAGTCCAAGATGTATGTAACGCCGTCTGTAAAAAAATATACACATTAGCAAGACAATTAAAAAGAAACATATTTTATATTTAAAAAAAATAAAAATATATACTTACAAAAACTGACGTAGTCGCTATCACGGTATACCGTGAATCGGGTGTACACAACACGTCACGGTCTTTATAATGAAGCCTCTGCCGGAGATAGCATATGTACAAATCGATCATTGTGTGACCCATGTCGTACTTAGTATCCAATAAGTTGTTGAAAAAGCCGTGGGAGAGCTTATCTTTGGGATACGAGTGACATTGGCTGAAATATTCATTCCCATGAACTTGGCAAATTCTCTCCTCAGTGCGTCGGCCGGATCAAACATGCGTGGAGCTCCACTAGAATTTGGGAAGCGTTCTACTATGGGCTGCAAATAACATTCTATTAAAAAAAACCAAAATTATATACTAACTTTAAAAAATACTTGTACCTCACTGCTTTGTACAATTTCCTGCTCCGACGGTCGGCTATGATACACCTGCTGTACATGCTGTGTATCAAATAAGTCATCCACGACAGACCGATGTTGCTTGCATTTTGGACAAAAAGTCATGGTTAAATGAAATAATATAAAATTAATTAAAATAGTTAACATACACGCACGGGCGGTGGAGCCGCCCCGTGGAGTGGCTCCCAACGTCTCGGGACCCAAACATGTCTCTCCTCGTACATGCTATGTCGTCCCATATCATGACCACGATTAACCATTCGAACAGCCACATTCCAAGGATCTGCTTCGCCACTCGTCGTATCTTCCACATCTCTCTGTGGTGGCTCATTCCAGCTGGGCCACTCATGTACATTAACAATCCTACCCCGTGGTGGCTCGAATGGTGCGAACTGTTTCCTCATCCGATTCATTAATAATCTCGCTCCACATCCCACGAATCGATAGATTGTATGCCTTTGCCCTTGCCCTTGCCCCCGAAAATTGACTTTATCAATTTCCCCACTTTCTTGAAGAACCGATCCTCCTTATCCTTCCAGCGCTGATCCATTTTTTCTAACAATTCAGTCTCGCGCCGCTGAAACTGTTCATCTAACGAACGGATCATTCTGTCATAAGTGGGCAAAGTCCAATCTTCATCCCTCCGAGGCCCGAGATGACCCCTCCGCCGGTGCACGTTTCTTCGTCGATTTTTTCTTTTGTCTTTGCCGGCGGAGGATCCCGTACTGATGCCCTCTTCAACAACTACTCTCCGATGTACGGCGGCCGGTCTATGAAACTCCACACCGATAGGATTATCTCCTATCACCCGTCTCCGGTATTCGAATCTTGCTCATCGGGAGTGGGCGTAAGACTGCGAAGGGGTGGTGTTTCCATCTCGTTCGAAAAGTTTAAGAAATAGGTTATAATCCGTTCCGTAAAAGTTCATAAATATTTAAGATGTTACTTACCGGCAAGGCAAAAAAACTAATCCATTCCGTATCTGGTGGCGTGACAAATACCCATTTTACACATCGGGGCATACCACCGTCATTAATAAGGCGTACACACGGGACGGCCAAATGCGGTATCGCCTCATAGGCCCGATCTACAATACGATTAAAGATCGGTACAACTATAAAATATAAAATAAAATAAAAAATTATAAAATCGAAAATTTGTACCCGAAGAGCCCAAACTGGACCATAAATATTATACTTCGATTTAATCGCTTCGACTTCCTTCTGACGAAGCTCATGTAGTGCAAGAGAGCATTATACGTGTATGCTCCCCATGGAAAATCGTTCCACGCATCTATATCATCGGCAAGAACCCACATCCAAGTCTCGACCTTCTTCGTGTCGGCAGGGTGCGAAGAAAAAACACATTAGGGCCAAGGCATTTGGCCACCTTCAAATAATCGTCGTCCGAGAGGTTGCCGAGCTTCTCATTTTTCCATAAATTTAGTAGCTCGCCTCCCATTCTTGGATTCCCGTTTGTCACTCTCATGTACACTCCGGACTCTTCGGGGGCACGAGCTGCCGTCGTATCGAAGGTAGATGCGCCAAAAAATAAGCCGATTCGAGTGCATACTGCATCGCGAAAATCGAATCTCCCGTCCGGATATGTGAAAACGGGTCTCCCCGGACGGTGCCGGCACCTCATAGCACATCAACTGATGCAAAGCTATGATCGAACTCTTGCCCTTCCTCCAAGCGAGCAAATGTCCAAATTGTCCGTCTATAAATCTACTAATTAGGTCATTACCCCCACGTTTAGAAAGAGTCTTTTGTAGTAGTTCGGGTAGGCTATCTCTCCAATATGTCGTGACTTTAGGGGTCTTTTGTCTAATCGGTAGTCGGATATAAGCGGGCTGCAAGATTTTTCGAAAAATCAATTATTTTTCGAAACAGATAATAAGGGCCGATGAAAGGGGCCGATTTTAATATTACGAGCCGAGGCCGAAGAGTATTCGGCCAGTCGGGGCTGATGATTATTCGGCCAGCCGAGGGCCGACGGCCGAAACCTCAAAGGCCGAATTCTATTCGGCCTTGGACTTCTCTTCGGCAAGACGTGGCCGACGGCCGAATGAAGGCCGAATTCGGCCCCAATCTCATCAAGGCTGAATTCTGCCCCAATTTCATCAATGCCGAATCAAGGCCGAATTCTACCCCAATCGAATCAAGGACGAATTCGGCCGACTTATCTTCGGCAAGACGGGGCCGACGGCCTAATGAAGGCCGAGTGCCGCCCCATCTAATCAAGGCCGAGTCGGCCGGGCGGCCGGGGCGCAGCCAAAGAGACCGAATTCTCCAAGGCCGATTTCAATTTGATGCCGGGGCCGATGGCCGAATCAACTCGGCCAGACAGGGCCGAATTATATTCGGCAACGGGGCCAGGGCCGATGGCCGAATCAACTCGGCACGGCCTAGGCTGGGCCGAAGACGTCTATATTCATCGGCCCTCCAATCGGCCCCCAAATCGGCCCCAGTTTCATACATTTGCAGAAATTAAACACGATAATCTCTCCAACTTTTCCACAATTTCATCAATAAATTGACATGTCAATGTAAACCCAACCTAAATTTCATCTTTGAATTAACTACAATCACAATTACAATTCATGGAATAATTTTACTAACCTCAAATTCACCGGAAGACATGATATTCTTCAGATTAACGGCGGCGGCGAATAAAGCGAGCGGCGGCGAGGGTCGAATTGTGGGAGAAGTAATTTTTCAGAAAAATGTCGGCCAAACGGTTAAATTCTATCGGCCCTTCATTATTGGCACTCGGGGCCGATGGTGGGGCCGATATAGGGGCCGATATAGGGGCCGATGACTTAATATCGGCCCTGGGTGAATCAACGGTCAGATTAAGAAGCCGTTACACTGAATAAACGGTCAAAATCTTCGGCCGTTACACTGAACGGTTTCGTAAGGGTCAGGGCCGATGCCTAGGCCGATGACGCCCCGCTGTACATCGGCCCTAAGTTTATGCCTTTTTATAACATCGGCCGACTGGGGGCCGATTGACATTAATTCGGCCATAAATCGGCCCTTAAACCATTTAATTTGTTGAAAGCGAATGTTTTTACGAGGGCCGATGAAGGGCCCGATTGACACCACTATCGGCCCCTCCATCGGCCCTGCGCCGTATAAGGACAAAATGGCTATATATGTGTTTTGTTTTAAACGTTGGCTATATTTGTTTTTTTTTTTTTTTTTTGCGAAATTGGCCACCAGAGTATATTACCACTTGTTTTTATTCTATCTGTTGCATGAATCACGCAAGAAGTGACAGAATTTGTCTTGATTAGACTGAATTAACCACCCAAAAAAAATTTAAAATGAACAAATATATCTTAATAGTGACTTATTTTAGCTTCTTTTTAAGTTTACTTCTCAATACGAGCGGATCTAGCCTTCTTAAACACCTTGAACTCCACACGAGCCAGACGATTATACTACACCATAAGCTAGACATAAAATTCACAAGCATTGATATTTCAAGTAATTACTCTATTCGTCCCATTAAAGGCACCGTCATTTTCGAATTGAGTTGTTTCATTAAAAGATCTAATTTAGTTATTTCATTAAAAATGTCCTTTTAAAAAACTCAAATGTGAAGAAATAAATCAATCTAAAATTCAAACAAAAAAAAAAGAGAACTCTCCTAATGGGACGGAGGGAGTATTTATTATCTTCATGCATATATAAGTTAATTAATCATCTCAAAAACAGAGTAAAATGAATGAAATGTGAAATTATTTGAATCGGAAAATTAAGAGAAACTTACTCGAAGGAGTCGGAGAAAGACCAGTTGGAGTAGAGGGGCAAGCTGAAGCCGTAGAGAGAAATGGTGGAAGCTTCCTTCGCGGTGGCCATCACCGACACCGCCGTCGCGCTCGTCAGGAAACAGAGCAGGCGTATGGCGGCGTGCATGACGTCAGCTTTCCGGCGGCTGGGTTTTTGCTATACCAGTAGGCCGCTCTCCGGCGCCGTCTTCGTCTCCGGCATCTGGATGCTCATTTCCGATCCCTTCTTCGCCGCTTATTCATCGTTGATTTATTTTATTTTATTTTATTTTATTTTTTGAAAGATTGATTTTTTTCTGGTTCGAGTGGGAGAGAATGGAGAGCAGAGCTGTGTTTATAGTTTCAAGGCGAAGAGAGGAGGGGATGGAACGAGGACACGTGGCGGAGAATTAGAGGGGTCAATTTGATTGACTGCTGCCCGTGAAGCTATGGATGCTCGAATCAATGATTCTTCGTTAAAATGACTAACTATTACTGCCGGTCTCATTGAATTTATCTCATTTATTTTTTTTTTTTTTTTTGTTGACGAGAACCCGCAGTGCTTACCTTTTGGTGCGCACACAAGGTAAATCTCGCTTCTGTGCAATAGCTTGCAAACCACACAGAAGAGTTAAATCACCCTTAATGTGACAGGGTGACAGGCCACACATATCGCGTGTCCAGTGGGAATTGACCCATGGCCTGCCTGGTGGCCAGTACCCACCTTCATCGCTATGTCATCCCAATGGGACATCTCATTTATTTTCGACATGTATATTAAGAAGAGTATTATTTATGACTAAATGAGAGCATATTCTAAAAAGATAATGGTTAATTGTGTGTAGAAAAATTATTATTTTGAAATGAGACAAGATAAATTTTATAATTCCAAAAAGAAAATAGACAAAATGAATAGAACATGAGGTAATTTAGTAGTTAGAAGGTGTATGTATTATAATTGAAAATTATAAACTCGTATTTTATTTTATTTTACAGTATAACTTTTATATTTTAATACTCAGTAAATTAATAAATTCTCTAAGATAATGTTTTTCTCCAGTCTCAACTTGGACCTGTGTAAAAAATCATCAAATTCGATAAGTTAATAAGATAATAAGTTTTAGAAACCTCCAATGTATATATATGGTCTCGTAAATAGCATAAATTAATAATCATTTAAAAGTACCAATAACACTAAGACAGATTTGTGAAATACTTCATCCGTCTCATTATTCTTGTCCCAAATTTCTTTTTTTAGCTATCCCATAATTTGTGTTTCATTTCTTAAAATAATAAAATACTACAAAATACTTTATTTGAGGGTGTACCATCTTTACTCACAACCCACAATTTTCCTAAATTACCGTATCCAAAAGAAATTGGACAACAATTGTGGGACGGGGGAGTATGATTTTAGTGTTAACTATTTTTTTAACTTAAATCTAATTAAATTTCATATATAAGTTTTCTAATTGCATAAATAAATTCGGGTGTTTATTTATCGAACTGCACCATAAAATTGTGGAGAATCTTAAGTACAACAATAAATGTTTCCTTGCGCACAATTAGTTTGATCTTCCTTCTTTGATTGTAAGCACAAAGAGAAAGGTGAGAAACATAATGAAATTAATATAATAATAATTTGAGAGAAAAAGAAAAGAAAAGAGGAGAAATAATTTTTTCTTGCGGATCTTGTTTGGTGCAGAGAAAGTAAAAAAGAGAAATAATATCTAATTTAAAAATACAAATATACTCATTCAAAAATGCATACTCTTCAAATTTTTTATGAGGATAAATGTTAACTATGTTATTATGATTGTTTTTTAAAATAAATGAATTCATTATTTCTTAGTAAATTAATATAATTCATTGTTTTTAGATAGTAAATAGTAAAATGATATTAAATATGATATATAAATAAATTTATAACATCTTATATTTATCTAACTAAAATTAAAGTCCGTTGAAATTCGAAAACTCTATCTAAATTAATAAATAATCTCTCTAAAAAATAATAAAATCTCACGGCCATTTAATAAATTTAATGTGTACAAATTGTCATAAGTTAATACTCCCTTCATCCTTATTTTATGTATGCCATTTACTTTTTCACATAAATTAAGAAAAAATTTAAAAAAATGCTAATAGGCATAAATTTGAAACTGACAAAAATGAAAGTACACAATTCCTCTTATCATTAAATAGAAATCCAACACTAAATCATTAGCAATAGTTAACCTAATTTATAATAGGACTAATTTATACTCTGATTCAATCACTGATAAGTTAATAACTGAATTTGGGCTTAATTTACCTCTAGTTATAGCAACATGTTAGAAAATTAGAAAATTACCTAGCAAGACTATAAGAATAATAAAAATTACTGGTAAAAATTAATTGCAGAAGATTGGGCCGATATCTTTTACAAAATCCCACTACAACCAAATACCACCTCTATACTTCCACGAGCTTCCAAACAAAAGTGCAACTCTCAAATGCCAATCTCATAAATACTCACATTTTCCATCGTCCCAAAACCTAAACCCTCCAATAACGGCTACAAATTTCCCTCCTTAGTAAAACAGCCGAAATGCATAATATAACTCAATACCCACATCGAAAGACTAGACACCGAACATCAAGTCCATTACCTTTGAGACCATGGACTTTGCAGGAGTAGCCATGGTCCCAGAAGATTGCCGAGCACCGGAGCTGCCATTCTGGAGATAGTAAGGATAAGGAGAGACTTTGAAACCATTCGACTCCGAGTTCCGATTCGATGGGGCAGGTGGTAGTGTCATGAATCCTCGAGTGTTGAGTTTCTCATTGAGTGCCTGCCGCTGCACTGGATCCACAGGCTTCACACCAATGATGAGAATGCCATTAATGTCCATGCCGTTCTTGCTGAGTGCTTTATGAGCATCCGATCGATTCTGCAACGACAATTTACTTAAGCAACTTAATGAGATAGTAAAGTACGCAGAAAAGCAGAGCACTGAAACATAAAGAAGCACTAGTGTGGAGTTCCAATAGCATCATTACTTTAAGCTGTGTTTTCAAATTTCAATAGCAAGTAACAGGGGTATTGCCTAATGATGAAGATTTGCATTTATTGTATGCTGCAGTAAATAGAATTGATGTGTGGTAAGAAAAGTTAGTTTAATGCTAAGCCCACTCTGCAGAGTAAAATTGACCATCTCAGAAAGATACTGTAACTCATGGAAACCACATACACCTCCAGCATCAAATGCAAAGAATAATTACATGGCCCATTTCCGTCACCAAATTTCATGATAATTTATTTCACATGCCTAAAATTCAAATAAAGAGCATGTATTTAAAATATTCTATAACAGGAAAGTTAAATGAAGTAGCTAATGATTTAAAGAAGATCAGTCTAATAACTTCATGTCAAGAACATCAAGTTTCCTTCTAGCTTTTCAAAAAGATAAACACCCTAGAGGGTAAGTTTGACATTGCAACAATCTCAAAAATGTTCTGAAGGGCCAATCGCCACAAAAAAAAAAAAAAAAAAAAAAAAAAAAAAAACCCAAAGACATCCTAATGTGAGCCTGTATTTCAAGATAAGAACAGATAATTTCATAGATTTATGTAAAGGACTTATGACAAGGAAGGGATGCGAGAAAAGAAAACATCATTTAAAATGGGTTAAAACATTAACAAAGAGGAAGAGGATGTGAAAAAACTTCATAATTAAACACCCACAAACCACGTCACGCCCGCCACGAAAGAACACACACACAAAGATACACATGTAAAATTTCCTAAATGAAAAAGGGCAGTCGTCGGATTATTGATGTGAGCAGCAAAGACTGCTAAAACGAACTTTCTGTACAACTGGATTAGAGGAACAGGATAAATTCTCCAAGGAATCGCATGAAAAACAAAAATATGAACAATCAATTATAGAAAGCATATCTACATGTGGCAATAGGGAAAGAACCTGATATAAAATGTGCATCCAGTTAGCATCTCTCGGGCCAGGAACATGTTTAAGAATCACCCCACATTTTTCGAATTCCCTCAAAACAAGATTTGTATCAGAAGGCAAAAACCTGAACATTAACATCGAGATAAACATAAAAAACGCTAGAACAAAAGCGGTAAAATACTTCCAGTTCACCTCTAAGAGAGATACAAATAAAAATATAGAATATCAAATGCAAACACATCATAAAAAGTTGATCATTGGAGAACATAGCAAGTAAATGCAATTTATCTAGTGAAAATAGAATACTTAAAATAGGTTTCATGTGTCTAGGTTTACATTACAATGTGAATTCAGACACTGAAATAGTCTTAGAACGATAGGACAGTGAATGAATAACACAGCAGTAAGTTGGAAAAGGGGTAAAACCAATAAATAACATATCGTGTCAAATGAGAAGCTGGTAATTCAGAGATTTTAACTAGATTTCGCAGATAAAGAATTCATGATTAAACTACTTTACTCATTCAAGGACAGGTTATCGTAGTTGTCTAACAAACATATCCAAGCAAAACTGAACATATTCAACTTGTAAATATCAGTAGAATCAAAAGAGAGAGAACAACCTTATTCACAAGCTACAAATTGATATATATATGTAATGTATCTTATATCTTTTCAGTTGCTCGTCAAGACCTAAATATATAATTGTCCAGAATAAGCTGCACTTTACAGTCATAAAGAAAAAGAATTGAATGATACCCATAGACAGTGACCCATTCCTCCTCATTCAAGTTCCCAACAGGTAATAGACTTTTCTTAACTTCAGGCCTCGCAACCTCCCTAGGAGGCGGCAGCACTAACAAGGCACCTGGATGAACAACACCTTCGACAGGTGAACCTTTCGCTTTATCTTCTTGCTCGGCACTACCACCAGTCTTGGCAGGTGACCACCAGCTAGAACTGGCAATGGGGCTCTGCTGACTTTGCTGCTGTGGCTGCATGCTTGCTCCAGCATATGATGTGCTTGCATCTGATTTGCTCTTGGGAGTTGACAGGTCCCTGCCAAAACTTTGTGGGGTCCTAGGATCTGATTTTGCTTCTGGAGACATCGGATAGTCGTGAATCCCTGATTCTGGAGAAAGATCAAAGCGGTCTTCTAGCGTAAAGACTGGAGGAGGAGGAAGATCAGAGTTGGAATAATTTTCACGCCACAGGGCTGAAACAGCCGCTGCCTGGCCTGGGGTTGTGAGCTTTCCTCCAGATCGTCGAGATGAAACAGGGGTACCTAAATCTTGATAAAACAGGGACTGCCTCCCAGATTTGGGGGTTCTGCGTACACTTGTGCTCATATTGTCTATGTGCCTCCCTGTACATGGACCATTTATTAAATCTTAGGTAACCAAGAAATATCAAGTAAAACCTCCAATTACAGTCCATTAATCATCCATTCACCATGGATTAACATAAGATGCGAAACAACAACTTCATCCAGCATCACAACACAAACGGCTTAGAAACATAATTGCAGAAACAAAATGCAACCAACAAGTTCCACTCACTCAGCACACATAACGGACTAAAATATAATTCCTCAAAGAAAAACTCATGAAACGTCGTTCCGCAAATCTATCTACACACGATGATGTGCAAAATTCCTAAATTGGACAAAATGATCAAATAAATAACCACAATTTGTAAGCATCTGAGCCAGAACATAATATGCCAGCATCGCACTGGAAAAATATCAGCGAACATAAATTTAAGAAAGATGAATCTCCGCGACGATTGAAAAACATCAAAACGCATCCTTAGAAATCCATTACGCGAACAAGAAAACACGATATTATAGATTCAAAAGCAGAACATCAACTACCTTAAACGAGGAAGCGCGGAAGATTAGTGAGACGGATTTTGAATTTGGAGGCTTTTAATCAAGACTTCCCCCGTAACAGCACCGTGCAGAAGCTAAGATTCGAAAAACCCTAATTTTATTTTAATCTCATTTTATACTCCCTCTTTTATTATTTATATACTATAAGGAACCGCGTGCTCTGGACGCTTCGAGTTTGAAATTTCAGTAGTGCGAAGTACTAAAATGACCCTCACCATAATATCAATAGAGGGTAGTTCGGTCATTACGTGAAAACAAATAACCGTTGTTAAAATTTTGAAATTTGGTACTTGTCAAATCTTTGAACTGTATTTTTTTATAAATAATACAAATCATAATTGGTGATGAACATTGGATAACTCAATTTAGTCATATTGATGAAATGCAAACTTGTAATATCTAGTTGTATTACAACTATGCAATCATATCAACCGACATATTATTGCAAAAAGATTAAACATATAAATTGTGATTAATTTTTTCACATAATTTTGATTTTTTTTTCATATTATTAAGTTGAGAGAGTTTTATGATGGGATTTTCGTGCATATAACTCGAGGAGGGTATGTATTGCTGCTATGTAATATCAAAGTTGTTAATAGTATAATTAAAACACAATTTTACTAACTCCAGTTGAACCAAACATTAGCTTGAGATATATATTTTTCTACTAAAAAAATCGAAAAATAGTTGAAAATTATTAATTGCAACCAACTACCAACAACTTATCTATTGCTGGTTCCACACAAATAAATCCCCACCAAAATCGTTGCTCTTGAGAGTGAGAATTTCTTTTTTTTTTTAAATCAAAAATTCATAGATGAAATCATTGAAAATAAAGTTATCGTAATTAAAAACTATCCCTAAATTAGCAACTTTTCCTTTCGTACCTAATTCGTTAAAATAAAATAAAAACTATTTCCGATAAAAGGGCCACACTATCTAGACTCGTAAACCGAGAAATATTTAGAAGCTATAATTGGGCCCAATTATTTGCTTTCAATAAATGGCTACTCAACCAACAAGGTGATAGTGTTATTTGCCTAAGTTCAGCCAATAACTAGGGCTAAATTAGCACGCTAAACATCCTTCTTATTAGGGCAATTATTTGGGGATTTTTAGGCCCATGTAAGATACTAGTAATTATGATTAAGTATAAATAATCTTCTTTTTATAACTGACACTCATTATCGAACATAATATTCCTATATGTAGTATTTGTAAACGAACTGAGTTAAAAAATCATGTCTTTTATTATTTCTTGATATTACTTTTTCTTAAGTGACACATGAGCGGAACTTATCCAATTTGCATTTTAATAACGATTACGATTTTGTCTTTTTAATTCACTAACTCTATTAATTAACCTAAGTGGATTTGAGTTGGATTAAAGAAGAGAAATGAGGTAAGAAGGTGGTGGGGATGGAGGCAAGAATAATTGCAATCTGTTATGAAATAACATGGAAATATCCCTAGACATAGACACACTGCCATCATCCCAATTGGATATATTATCCCAACCATCATACTGCACACACATCTCACATAACTCCATGTGCTTCACTTCCCCCACTCCACATGCATGTCCCCCCCTCTCTCTCTCTCTCTCTCTCTCTCTCTATATATATATATATATATATATATATATATATATATATATATATATATATATCCACTCACCCCACACACAATCACACCACCTATACTTACAATGTACGTGTATTGTGTTGCGCGGACACAAGACACGCAATATGAGATACGACACGTTTCGGACACGGAACATAATGTTTTCTGAAAGTTTAGGACACAATACAGTGATTGGACATTCTAGAGTGTAAAATAAATTAATTTATATTTTTCATTAAAATTAGATTCAATATATATTTAAATATATGAAACACGACAATTAGAATATTATATCGTATCAAAGTGTCCGATACTAATATTGATATTTTCTGAAATGTCCGTTCAATCGGAGGTGTACTCTTTTCGGGTGCACGTACAAGGTACTTGCAAGTACATTATAGTTTCATAACATTAGAAAGGCAAAACTAGACTAGTGGCATTATTATGTCATTTATGTGTATTTGATTAAATAGTGTTTTTCAAATATTAAAATACTATTTTCCATGTAGACGCAATGGGACCCACATGAAGGCAAATGTCTAACAAGGGGTAGACAGTTATATGCCCCAATGTTACTCCACATTTGAGCTAATTAACAGTTTTAAATTCAAGAAAAAATGATTTTATTATCTTTGAAATAATTATTTGGGTCTTTAATTTTTCTAGAAATCTTCCCACGTTTGATTCGGGCCGCACTCCCATGCTACTATACTTCGTACACCGCACGATGTTCTTCGATTCTCTCTTACTCTACGAAGTAATTAGTTTAATTAATTAATTAGTTAATTAATCACTGAAATCCATGTTAACGTTTACTTTATTTTGTTATGATTTGTTAATTCCGATATTTAGTGTGAGAGGTGACGTGGCGGGAGGAGGTTGGAGGGAGTTGCCCGTACTCGTGGGGTACTACACATGGCGGTTGTAAAGAATAAAAATCACTCTTTTTCATGTTTCATAATATATCAATATACTCTATTTGATTATTACAACTACAAAATTACTCAATTTTATAAAAACTATCTACTATATATCCAAATTTACTAAAATATCTCACTTTTTTACTTCTCTCACCTAAAATATCAGGCCATGATCGGACCGTGATCGGACCATGTCGATGTGTCCGACCGATCGGACATGCCCGATCATGGCCTGATAGTGATCGGCCTTGTGATAGGGCATGATCGATCATGGTCTTGTGATAGGGTATAAATGTGATAGGGCATGACCGATCATGGCCTTGTGATAGGGCATGACCGATTATGGCCTTGTGATAGGGTATTAATGTGATAGGGCATGACCGATCATGACCTTGTGATAGGGCATGACCGATCATGGCCTTGTGATAGGGCATGACCGATTATTTCAAGTAGTGATCGGCCCTCGGTCGGACCCTGATCGGACCCTCTGTTCACGAGATCGGACCATCCCATAGTAGGGGTATTTTCGTCTTCTTGGGTATATAGTGTAGTTAAATATAAGAATTGGGTATAAATGTATTTGTCTTTTCCCAGATGGGCATTTCACCGCCGGACTCTTTCATATTTCCCTCTTTTAATCCTTAATTTGAAGCATTATTATTTTATTCTATTTACAAGGAAAACTTGCATATTCGTTCATTGTAGATTAATTATATGTGATAGGATTACATATAACAGTTTCGTATTAGTGATTTCTAATAGGGATTTATCCAAATTAATGATTTAGAAATAGATGTAAAATCTTTAAAATTGAGAAAGTAAAAATAACTATTCGAAATTAAAATTAATCTCGGTTTCTTCTAAACACGTTAATAAATCATAAGACAATTACGTGGATCGTCGCTATATTTACGATGAAAATGTTGGGAATTGTCATGTGCAAATTCCCAAACTTTCAAGAATACACCACCCCCACCACCCCTACCCAACTGACCCCATGGCTTCCTTGAGAAAAGCTCTGCACCCATTCCCATGATTGAACCAACTTTCCAGCTGATATTTCTTCATCCAACTTTGATTTTAACATCCCAAAAACATCATCTTTACTTTGTCATCAAGCAAATCAAATCCATTTCCCCCAACTTTTTTCACCAAAAGTTGAGTCACTTCCACTTCACAATCCCTACTCACTTTCCGCATTCTCATATTTCATTACATCAATAATAACATGTTCGATGCGAGGAACCGAGCATTCAAGTATATTAATTTGTACCGTGAAACGAACAAGGATAATCAAAATTTAGGGGAAAAAAAATATGCATTACAAGTTCTACGATTGAATTTAGACAATTCTTGTTATCCCTCCACTTCCGTTTCAAAAATTCAAATTTCTAATTTAAAAAAAAAACATAGTGAAATTAGAAAAATTGGGGGTTATGACTTGTGACTCGAGACTAAAATTAGCAAGGTGGGGTCCAGTCTCCTACATCATGTGCCGCATATCGTGGCCGTTAAAGCTACTACGGTGATGAATCAGAAACTCATCACAGCCGTTGAAAACCGACGCGTGGTTGATCATGTGATGCCTCTGCACGTCCTTCTGCCGCCGCAGCTCGATCACCTTCCGGTGAGAATTCGAATGCTTCGCCGATACAAAAGTCGGACTGGCCGCGGGCCGGTATTCGGGCACGAGCCGGCCCGACTTGTAGCGGACCCCACACGCGTTGCAGAGTGTTTTCGGGCCCATTGGGCCCGTTCTCCATTGTGGAGTTTTTTCTGAAGCGCAGTGGAGGCATTTCCGGCCCGGTGTCTCCGTCGGCTCCCTTTTCTTCGAAAACGGCGCCGTTTTGGAGTCGGTGGATGGGGCGACGAGGAGGAGGCGGGAGGACCAGTCTCCCGGCGGCGCGCGTGAGCGCTTGCTGCGGGCTTTGCCCGGGACGGAGACGTCGGAGGGGAAGACCGACGGCGGAGGAGAGTGGGTGGTGATGGCGGAGGAGGAGGTGCCCAGGGAGACGGTTTTGGTGGCGGCGGCGTTGGTGGTGGGGATGAAGCGGAGGTCGTCGGTGGAGAATGATTCTTCCACGAAATTCGACAGCCATTCCAACTCAGCTAAATCGTCATACTGTTTGTCACGAAATGCGTAAAAATAGTTAAATTCTCAGCTGTAAAAAAAATGTCGAAATTTTTACCGTTGAATGATTTGGTAAAATGCTGCCAAGACACGTATAAATTTTTACTGTTCAGTAATACTACTAGTAAATTAGTAATTCGTCACGCTTGAAACGCACAATTTGCCATAAAAACCGCTGTAAATATTTATCTTTCAGAAAATTTACTGTTCTTCAATGGAAGGTGAAAAAACCCGACTGTCGGCGAGGTAAAAAACAAAAAGGAAACACGCACAATACTCGTGCACACTTCTCAATGAATACCATGCAGAAAATAAAGGTGACAAAGAAGGGCAAATAGGAAAATTACCGGAATGCAGAGCTCATTGCCGGAGAACTGCGACTCGTTTAAGCTGCGGCAGCTAATGTTGCCGTTAAATTGACCTTCTCCGCCGCCGGAAACAGACGAGTTACAGCTGTCAACCGCCGTAACGGTGGAGGAATCGCCGGAATTACCTGGAAAGCTCTCGAAAAACGCGTCGGTCATCGTCTCATCCTCTTTGGAAAAATCGAGCAAATCGTCGATAATAAAATGTCCGCCATTAATATTGTTGTTCAAATTCCCATTCCCCACCGACGAAAATTCGGCATAATCAGCGGTGAAATACTCCATAACTAATTACGAATTAAAGCTCCTCGCAATTTTCCTGTGAAGAAAAGCGGAATAACGGTAGAGAGAGAAAAAGGAGGGAGGGAGGGAGGGAGGGAGAGGGAGAGAGAGGATAATTTCACTTTCAAAACGGTGTGTGTTGAAAGTGAAGGCCAGAGGTGGAGGGTTTTTTATTAGTGAAAGTATGGGCACAACCGCAAATACATACAAATTCAGGGACATAATTTTAATTTATTCTCTCTCTGATTTAATCATTATTTTATATTCTAAAAATAATTAATGATACATTATTTGTCACTTCACTTACTACTTCTGTAAAGTCAGTTGCTTCGGTTTATTTTCCCTTTTGGTAAATTCACCCATTTACATTTACATTTAATTTAATAACAAATTTTCCATTTTTTCTTTTTTCTTCCCCTTTTACCCTTATAAATATAATCAAATTTACTATCCTTTAAAATATAATCAAAAGAATTAAATTTAAAATCGAATAGTTGGGAGAGTTTAACTCTATTTTCGCAATAAATTTAGTTGGGGGAGTTCTAATAAAGCACATTGCTTCACATGAAAAGCCACTAACTTCCACTGACTTTGCTCTGAATGACAGAGGCCCAATTTTTTTAATATTTTCTTTATTTGGAAATATCTTTTAAAAAAGACTCAGCATTGGGATTCTCATTATCAGAAGCCTATGATAATTGAGAAAACATTTCTGATAAATAAAAATATAATAAAAAAAATTATTGCCTCCCATGCAAGCCAAAATTTATTACTAGCTTGCACGTTACTTCCATGTTCATGCATTTATATGAATCCATTTTTTTGTGTGCAAATAACTTTTCATATTGTTTATCTGCCTTTTTTCAGTAAAAGTAAATGTTTAGTGTCCGTAAAATCTACTTATGTTGTAGTTTTCCTAACACTAAGCAATCAAACTATCGAAAATTATATGGTTATTGGTAGACACTAAATTTAGTCAAATAGAATTTTAACACGAATTTTAAACTTTAGCGAGTTAATGTACGAACTTTTAAAATTTTTACAATTCAAAGCATATTCGGAGTGCCAATTTCTCTTGACGTCGGAAAAAAATAAACCGGCGTTGTTTCACTGAGATGAACGCACAGTTGAACAAGACTGTCATATTTTTAAATCAAAACGACGTTGTTTTGATGTCACGTAACACAAATTGCCACCTAATTAATCTTGAACAACTTTTCTAACAAATAAAAGAACAACTCTAACCTACTACTAAATGAGAAAAACATCTAAATCCAAATTAGAATGATGCATTTTGTACTGTCCATGCAGACATCCAACTCAATACTCCGATAGCCATGCCCTCAATTACAAAAATTAAAAAGTACATGCATTAAATCCAAAAATTTGAAGTCTTGTTAATTATAAAATTAACTATACTTCACGTTTTATTTCACTTTTAAGTTATCACTTAAAATGTGTTGGAACTTAAAATACCAAGCATTATCCTTTTATTTAAATGAATTCAAATTGACTTTAGTCCGTCATATTTGTAACTTTTCAGAAGGGTAAAACAGTAAAAGCACATATTGAAGAAGTGTATAAAGGGTGTAATGGGTAATTTATTAATGAAAAAATTTCAACTCTTTCCCTTAAGAATCGATCTTAGCAGTTTTTGTCGCCGTGACTCCACCATTAGCAGTCTTAGCAGTTAGTGTCCAAGTTTACAGCCGGATTCTCTCTCTCTTCCCCCCTCTCTCTCTTCTCTCTCTAATTATTTTTCCTCGGGAATGGTGTTTCCCTCCCCCTTATTCTTTAATATATTAATTTTACGCCCCTCGCTAGATTTAATTAATCCGTAGTTAGTACCAACCTCCATTAAACATGTTATTATATTCCTTAACCCACGTTTAAGCACGACGGTTACAGCTCGGATTTTATCCAACGACGGCCACGATGCCTCCACGTGTCACCTTACCGAATTTTATAAGTATTTTCTCGTCATGGTCCAAAATGGGTTCGGTTGTAGATACTTAAAATCTCAACCTACCTTATAGTATTTTCAAATATTTGCCATTTTTACCCTCAAAATTGTAGAATTCGAAACGTAATTCAAATTTATGTACTTCCACGTCTAATCATTTTGTTTAATTTCTTTTTATTTTATGGGACCCATTGATTACAGACGATTTTTAACTTTTCTAATAATGGTGTCGAAATGAAGCAAAAAAAAACCTCAAGGAAACAGGGGGAGTATCCACTTTCAACAAGTGAAATTTAACTCTATATAATTGGCAGAATGTAGAAGATTTGATAATCAATTTCTAACTCATTTTATGGCATTTATATGAGAATAATTAGTGATGTCTGAATTAAGTTGGTAAGAAACAAGAGCAGTGGAGAGAGTGTCCCCATGGGATGGCATAGCGGTGAAGGTGAGTGGCCCGGGACCGATAGGTCACGGGTTCAATTCCCACTGGACACGCTATGTGTGAATCTGTCACCTTGTCACATTAAGGGTGGTTTAACTCTTCTGTGTGGTTTGCAGACTATTGCACAGGAGCGAGGTTTACCCTATGCGCACCAAAGGTATCGGCTGCGGGTTCCTTGTCAACAAAAAAAAAACAAAAAAAAAAAAAGAGCAGTGGAGAGAGTTGTCCCCTTGGGATGGCATAGCGGTGAAGGTGGGTGGCCCGGGACCGATAGGTCATGGGTTCAATTCCCACTGGACACGCTATGTGTGAGCCTGTCACATTAAGGGTGGTTTAACTCTTCTGTGTAGTTTGCAGGCTATTGCACAGGAGCGAGGTTTACCCTGTGCGCACCAAAGGTAGCAGCTGCGGGTTCCTCGTCAACAAAAAAAAGAGAGCAGTGGAGAGAGAAAGCTTTTGGTTTGGTCTAATTTAGGAAGAGGGCCAAACAATTTTTATATAATATGAGTAAATTTTGATCTATCGCTAGGGGTGTGCAAAAAAACCACAAACCGCCCGCTTAAACCGCCCGTTCCAACCCGTACTCGCCGGTTGGGATTTTTTAAAATGAACCGCAGTTTGAAATTTAAACTAACCGCCAGTTGGCGGGTGGGTGGCGGTTACAAGTTGAGGGCACCCGACCCGCCCGCCTCCTATTTATCTTAATTTTTTATGTTAAAATATAATATTTAAATACATAAATAATAAAAATATAGGCTAGTGTATGTGTCTTTTAGAATTGAGAGAAATTGGTTCATTTTTGTTGTCCTTCTTCCTCTTCCATTCTAAGTTCTAACTTTTTAAAATTCATTCATCGCCTTCAATTCAAGTCCATTTCTTATTCTTTTTCGAAGTTTCTTTTATTTTTATGTTCGATAGGTTGCAGAATACAATTTTCAGATTAGTTGAAGTACTTTAATTTTCAAGTTGTAAGATTTTAATTATGTTCATCAAAATTTGCTAAAGTGATATCATATTTATTATTTATTATTATTATTTTATTTTCCGCATTGGACACCTCTTATTGATATCGAATGATTAATTTTATTGACATGATTTAGAGAAGTAACAATCTGCCAAACCGCCCGCAACCGCCCGCCTACCCGCTTACCCGACCCGCTACGGTTTCGGAAAAAAAACTAAACCGACACGGTTTGTAATTCTCCTAACCCGCCTATATATAGGTGGGTCATTTTTTACGTCTAAACCCGCCCGAACCCGCCCGCGCACACCCCTATCTATCACGAGTCTTTACAAAGGAGGAATGGTACAAGAATTTTTTGTAATATATGATTCAAGCTACAAATATAGTAATTTTCATCTAGGTAAATATAGTCATGCATGCATGATGAAGTGCGTGTTATATAGTCCGGTTATTTTATTAGCGTTGAGGAAAATCAACAACTACTTTAAAATGAGGGATTTTGTGTAAATTTATATCAGTTCTATTTATTTTAAGATATTATTAAATTAAGACTGTATGATCAGTGTAAATCCCAATAAAAATATTAACTTATTTACTGTGGATAAATGGATAAAACTCTCGGTTAACTAATGACAGCTAATTGATAGTAATCAGTTCATAATTTTCAACACTTTATTTTTCCTTCTTTAACTTTTCGTTACTTATTATGATTCTTTAGCCGTTGTTGGTATTTCCTTTAACTTTATATGTCAAGCGTACTTTAGAGAGAGAGAGAGAGAGAGGGGGGGAGGGAGGGAGGAAGATATTTTCCTAATTAGTAAACTTATTTTTAAAAGAAAATATTAGTTCATGGGATCCAACTAAGCACGTGACAAAGATGAGGGGTGTTGTCAGCCAGCATGTGATAAACTTTTTAATATGTCCAAATTCCTCAATAAATAGTATGTATAGATACAAGGATTTGTACGTATAGTTTGTAGTACTTTAAGTTTAAGTAGTGATACGCCATTCTTGTGTTGGGCTTGTTCCTAAATGGCAAACTCCAGCGGTGGTCAAAATTCCAATAGCTGGATATTGGAATCCCATTTCTGTAGTCTAAATGGACTTTTATTTTATTTTGTATTATTGATGTTAATTTATTTGTGTGATATTTTGGGCCCTCTTCTTTGATGCTTCCCGCACGTGCGTCAACACAATGCATGTAGTAAGCCAAAGTGGAAATGTGCTCTGTTAGCCAAAATGAAAAAAAAAGAACATATGTAGCCATCCTAAAAATAAAAACACAAATCTAGCCATTTTTGTCTTGCTTTGTGGGTCTTTGGCCGATGGAGGGCCAATGAGGGCCGATTAACATTCTGAGGGCCGATTGCGGCCGATTATATATAGAGAAAGGGCCGATCGTGATCGGCCGACCTATCGGCCCCAGTCGGCCGAAAACAAGAAAAATGTCTATAATTGAAGGGCCGATTTTGATCGGCTCCTATTGAGCCGTGACATCGGCCCTCGAAAAATAATAAACTTAATTTACAAATATTTATTTTTAATAATTAAGTAAAAAAAATAAATATATGGCCGATCTATCGGCCCTTACTTATTCGGCCGAGATATCGGCCCTGACGCTTAAGTAGCCGTTATGTAACGGCCGAAATTTACTGAGGGCCGAAACCGTTTGTTTTAATTGAGGGCCGATACTCATCGGCCCCCCATCGGCCCAACCATCGGCCCGAGTTTCAATAATGGAGGGCCGATAGATTAAAAACCGTAGACAAACAGTTTTTACAATTTCTCACCACTTCCTCCCTCTCGCCGCCGCTGGTTGCCGCGCCGTCGGTCCTGCCCCGAAATCGACGCCAACATCGTCGTCGCCGCCGTCGAACGATACATCCGCCGCTCTCAATGTCTTCCGGCGAAATTGAGGTAAGTAATTTATTGCATGATTTTGTTTGTTTTTCATTCATAGACGAAATTTAGGTTGAAATATGGTTGGGTTGACATTGTAATGTCCATGTATTGATGAAATTGTGGAGAATTTGGAGAGAATTGTAGTGTTTAATTTGTGCAAAATTCTTGAATCGGGGGCCGATTGGAGGGCCGATTTCGGGGCCGATGAAGAATAACTCCATCGGCCCTGACTATGGCGGCTTGAATTATGCCCTGTCTGGCCGATGAGAATTCGGCCCCGGCCGGGGTTTCGTGGCATATGCTTCGGCCCCGGCTGGCCGTCGATCGGCCATTCGGCCCCGATCTATAATTGAACGGCCCCGATCGGCCATTCGGCCCCGATCGGCCGATTCGGCCATTCGATTCTATTCGGCCTCTGAGGAATCGGCCACGGCTGCACTTGGAGCCTTACGCTTCGGCCCCCGTCTGGCCGAATGAAATTCGGCCCTTAATGGCCGAACAGAATTGTGCCTCTGATGCATCGGCCCCGGCGGCCTTCGAGGCTTAGGCTTCGGCCCCGGCTGGGCGAATAAAATTCAGCCCCGAATGGCTGAATAAAAGTAAAATCGGCCCCTACTTCGGCCCGAAGGTATACCTTCGGCCACTAAAACATTAAGGCCGAATAAAAGTAAAATCGGCCCCGTCATCGGCCCTTAATTATTCTCGTTTCGGTAATTCATTTGTTTTTCGATAAATCTTGCAGCCCGCTTATATCCGACTATCGGTTAGACAAAAGAACCCAAAAGTCACGACATATTGGAGAGATGGTCTACCCGAACTAATAAAAACAGTCTTTCTAGACGGGGGGGTACTGACCTAGTTCGTCGATTTATAGACGGACAGTTTGGACATTTGCTCTGTTGGAGGAAGGGCAAGAGTTCGATCATAGCTTTGCATCAGTTGATGGGCTATGAGGTGCAGGCACCGCCCGGGGAGGCCCGTTTTCACATATCCGGACGGGAGATTCGATTTTCACAGTACGAGTATGCACTCGTAACCGGGTTATTTTTCAGCGCATCTACCTTCGATAGGACGGCAGCTCGTGCCCCTGAAGAGTCTGGAGTGTACATGAGAGTCACAAAAGGGAATCCAGTAACAGGAGGCGAGCTATTAAATTTATGGAAAAATGACAAGCTCGGCAACCTCTCTGAAGACAATTATTTGAAGGTGGCCAATGTCTTGGCTCGATGTGCTTTTTCTTCGCACTGCCGACACGAAGAAGGTCGAGACACGGATGTGGGTTCTTGCTGACGATATAGACGCGTGGAACGATTTTCCATGGGGAGCATACACGTACATGCTCTCTTGCATTACATGAGCTTTGTACCGAAGGAAGTCGAAGTCGTAAAATCGAAGTATAATATTTATGGTCCGAGTTTGGGCTCTTCGGGTAAAAATTTTGGATTTTATAATTCTTTTTTTTATTTTATATTTTATAGTTGTACTGATCTTTAATCATATTGTAGATCCGGGCATATGAGGCGATACGGCATTTGGCCGGTACGTGTGTACGCCTTATTAATGACGGTGGTATGCCCCGATGTGTGAAATGGGTATTTGTCACGCCACCGGATACGGAATGGATTACTTTCTTTGCCTTGCTTAGGTAAGTAACATTTTAAATATTTATGAACTTTTATGAAACGTATTATAATCTATTTTTTAAAATTTTTGAACGAGATGGACACACCGCCATTTGAGACTCTTACGCCCACTCCCGAGGAGCGGCTATCGGAATGCCGGAGACGGGTGATTGGAGAGAACCCTATCGGTGTGGAGTTTCCTAGACCGACCACCGTACATCGGAGACGGGTGATTGGAGAGAATCCTATTCATGAAGAGGGCGGTGTACGGATCCTCCGCCGGTAGCACGTGAAGAAAAAATCGAAGAAGAAACGTGCACGGAGGGTCGGTCATCCGGGCCTCGGAGAGATGAAGATTGGAGTTTGCCCACTTATGAAGGAATGATCCGATCGATAGATGAACGGTTTCAGCCAGGCGAGACCGAGTTATTAGAAAAAAGTGGATCAGCTTGGAAGGAGAATGAGGAAAAGTTCTTCAAAAAAGTGGGGAAATTGATAAAAAGTATCTTCGGGGGCAAGGGCAAGGACAAGAGTAAAGGCATACGATCCAGCTTCTTCGTGGGATGTCGAGGAAATTAGTAATGAATTGGATGAGGAGATATCTGCACCATCGGAGCCACCACGGGGGAGGATGGTTAATGTACATGAGTGGCCCAGCTGGAATGAAGTAGGCGAACAACCACATAGAGATGTGGAAGATACGACAAGTGGCGATGCAAATCCGTGGGATGTGGCTGCTCGAATGGGTAATCGTCGCGTTGATATGGGGCGGCATAGCATGTACGAGGACCGAAATGTTTGGGTCCCAAGACGTTGGGAGCCACTCCCTTATACGGCTCCACGGTCCCCACCGCTTGTACGGGTTTCGTTCTATTCAAATTAAGTCGGTCGTTTTATATTTTTTATTTCATTTGACCATGATTTTTTGTCCAAAATGCAAGCAACATCGGTCGGTCGTGGATGACTTATTTGATACGCAAGCATGTACAACAGGTGTATCATAGCCAACCGTCGGAGCAGACAATTGTACAAAGCGATGAGGTACAAACATTTTTTTTGAGTTATATAATTTAGGATTTTTTTAATACAATGTTATTTGCAGCCCATACTTGGAGCGTCTCCCAAATCCTAGTGGAGCTCCACGAATGTTTGATCCGGCAGACGACCGAGGAGAGATTTTGAGAAGTTCATGGGAATGAAAATTTCACCCAATGTCATTGTTTCCCAAAGATAACCTCTCCCACGGCTTTTTCAAGAACTTATTGGATCCTAAGTATGACATGGGTCACGCAATGATCGATTTGTACATATGCTATCTCCGGCAGAGGCTTCATTTCAAAGAACGTGACGTGTTGTGTACACCCGATTCACGCTATACCGTCATAGCGACTACGTCAGTTTTTGTAAGTATATATTTATTTTATATTTTAAATATAAATTATGTTTATTTTTAATTGTCCTGCTAATGTGTATATTTTTTTTTACAGACGTCTTTACATTCAGCTTGGAAGTCCAATATAGTTGAGTCCGATAACGACTTCCATGAACGTTATGAGGTCAATTATTGTGACTGGATCCCAAATCAGGGTTTAATGGATGCCGTTTTTGGAGCGGATACGACATTTGGTGATGATAGGATTCCGTGGTTCGATGCCAAATTCGTAAGTTTTACAATTTTTTCAATTTTGTTTTTTCTAAGCTGTAATTATTATTAATATTTACTAATTTGTTTTATTTAATAGGTTATATTCCCGGTGTTAGCCGCCAGTCATTGGATGGCTGTCAGATTGTGTATCGAGTCATGGAAGTTGGAGTTGTATGACTCACTTAACTGCCGTGGAGACAAGGATATATATGAGTACCGAAAAGAAGTTTTGCGGCCACTCCGCAAACTGATCGGTCGATTGCTAGATGTACGTATTTTAATATTTTTAATATTTTTTTGGGGCTACTAATTATTTTTAATCGATCTTTGGTAGGCTACTAATTCTTGGACAATGAACAAGTATCATCTGACGCATCCGGGCATTCGGACTCCTGAGTTGGTATTGATGCCGCAAAAGGAGCAGTTCAAGCAAGAGGATTCGCATAGTTGTGGTCCATATACGTGTATGGCAATTGAACGGCTCATAACTGGATACCCTACTCCGAAATGGGGTAATTTGAAATCAAACGTCAGAGTCTATCGGGAGTGGATGGCTTGGAAATGTTTCGAGCAGTGCCATTACGGAGATTTTGGATCTAGCTCTCCCAATGAGTAGTGTATTCAGTGACATTTTGAAACATTTTGTAAATTTAATTTTATAACATTTTGTAACATTTTGTAACATTTTGGAAATTTTCGTAACATTTTTTTTGGAGATTCTATACCTCTCGGCCGAGGCCGAGAAAATCATGTATCGGCCCTCAGGCCGATACACAGCCGATTAGTTATTGGCCCCAATTCGATCGGCCCCGAGCTATGTATGGCCTCGGCCGAGATTCTATACCTCTCGGCCGAGGCCGAGAAAATCATTTATCGGCCCTGAGGCTGATACACAGCCGATTAGTTATCGGCCCGATCGGCCCCGAGCTATGCATGGCCTCGGCCGAGATTCTATACCTCTCGGCTGAGGCCGAGAAAATCATGTATCGGCCTCAGGGCCGATACATGGCTGATTAGTTATCGGCCCCAACCCGATCGGCCCCAAGGCCGACAAAATCATGTATCGGCTGGGGCCAATACAGCCGAGCCGTGGCTGTTGGCCCCCGAAGGGTTTCGGCCCCGACGGGTTTCGGCCCAGGCCGATGGAGGGCCGATGGGTTTACCACCATCGGCCTTTTAGGGTTTCGGCCTTTATTTTTATTTTTTTCAGATAATTAAAGGGCATCTCCGCCTTGTGTGACAATAAAATTAAACCGATAGATCATCAATGAACCCTAAATAATTAAACCGATCGTTGACAATAAAATTTAATCATTTGTTGTCGTTCTAGATAAAGGGCATCTCCGCCTTGTGTGACCTTCTTCTCCACAGTTACCACATTTTTTGCTACGGCGCGTACCAGATGTACTAGCTTCTGCTCCTGAAGGACGACGGCTTTTTCTCGGGCGTCCGGCTTGCCGCATAATAATTGGTGGAAGAACAACAATGTCCTCTATTTCCGGTGGGACACCCCACTCATTTCGAGGAGGCAAGGGATTAACCACTCCGGCATATATTGCCTTCCACGTCGCCGTCGTATAATAATCATTAATATGATTGTACAAATTTTCGCGGCGATGATACAAAACGGCGACAATGTGACTACACGGTAACAAGTCAATTTGCCAGACTCCGCATTCACACATTTCGTCTACAAGATTGACCCTCCACCGGCGCTCACCGCGTCGACCTTGTATTTGTGGTTAGTGACTGCGTAATCGTAAACCTTCGAGCCGGTTCTACTTCATTCCGCATCCTCAACTCGAAGCCTCCGTCAACGGATTGTTTCCGGGAACTTGCTTTTACCCGTCGTGTATCGAACCACGACTCTATCATATGACGGATTGCCTCGAGCATAGCTAGAATGGGTAGTCGTCTCAGCCTCCAACATCGAGAATTTATTGACTCGGCGAGCATTCGATGTCGATAAACCGTATCGACGACCTTTACTAAAAAGTCGGGACCACTTCTCCGATCCGATTTCCATGAGCTTTTCGTAAATAGCAGGTTTTCCATGACGGATGGCATTCATGGCGTCATGGAATTCTGTTGCCCGATAAGTATAAGCTGCTCGATAAAATGACCGGATAACCCACTCACCGTGCCTAGCAAGCTTATTCGATAAATGGTAGTAACAAAGTCCATGTTGTGCATCAGGGAAAACCACTCTTACCGCATTCGCTATGCTTTTATGTTGATCTGAAACAATCACTAAACTGTCATCCGTTGGAAATGCGGCTCTCAGTCGCATCATAAACCACGTCCAGGAAACATCATTTTCAATAGGACCTACACCAAAAGCGAGAGGGAAAATTTGCTCGTTCGCATCACAAGTAGCTGCGACGAATAATATTCCCCTATTTCTCCCTTTTAAATGGGTACCATCCACAACAATTACCTTCCGGAGATTACCTAACCAAGGTGCTCGCGGTACACCAAGCGCAATAAATAAATGTCGGAAACGACCATCCTCACCGACATCAAGATCCGTATATGTTCCCGGATTTGTTTGTTCCAACAAATGTAGATATTTTGGCAGTTTGCTGAACGAATCTGCATGTCCGCCGTAAATCATCGATATAGCTGCGTTGCGCGCTCGGAGGGCAACACCGTAGGTTGCTTCTATTCCAAATTTATCCAACAGATCGGCCTGAATATCAGCCGGTTTCATTAACTTGCTTTGATGACGCATTTTACGGGCTATATAAGCGGCGACGGACCTTCGACCTCACATTTCGTTCGCCAAGTCCGGATAAATCGGTTATGCGGTTGTGGTCCGCAACCCATCTAACAACCTCCCAACACGTCGACCTCTACGGTATGCCCGTAGGCCGGAATGGACAATCAACACTTCTTTTGCACAAATATTCCAAACGGGAAGCACTAGAACGTTGCACTCCGAAATCCGCACCGTTTTCCAAATGGAATAGAGCTACGGCGAAGCATAAACTTCGTCTTTCGAGCTCAACATCAATCCTACTTGCGAGACTTCCGTCTACAACGGTAATCGGGTTACTGCGATGCTATGAATCGGATACATCAAGGGGAACAACGAGGAAGTAGCCGGTTGCATGCTTGCTCGTGTTGTCGTGTACGGTCTCGTCATTTGTTCGAGAACGATTGACCGGAACTAGCAAAGACATAAGTTCACTTACGCCACCCTCCCTCCGAATCCATGCAAGCAAAATCTTGTAACGAACAATTAGTCAAGGCGAGAAGGAAAATATTCATCCTCATCATCATCGGATGATGAGTCCAAGTCCGTCTCACCATCCCGAATCCGTCTCCACACGAACATTCCTTTGGGGACCCCGTCCGCCATCATTACTTCTACTTCCTTGCCCCGTAAAGCAATTAGGACCCCCGAAATTATAATTATCTTCGGGAAATTGATTCGGATTCGGAACACCAAATTGAGGATTTTGCACTTCAGGATACACAACAAAAACAACCGGCTCTACGTCTATAGAGCACAATCGCAGAAGATCAGTATCATGGCCCATAATGGCCTTCATCATCCGGCCGGTTCGTCGAGAAGCGACGGTATAATAAATGAAGTAGTTGAAAGGAAGGGAATAAGCAGCGAGCCACCGATCAATGTTTTGTCGAAGATATTCGAGAGAAATATTGTTTGAAGGAATATAAACAATGAACTCATGCCCCCCGACATAATTCGACTCTGCATCGAATTGGCCGTTCAATTTCACAATAATTGATCGAAAATCTGTCATTTCTATCAACCAAATTTTGTTTGAGAAGATTGGAAGTGGAATGATGAAAATTTGGTGTGAATCAACCAAATCGGCTATCCTACGTCTTATAAGGAATTGTTCTGACAAATTTTCACGTGAAATATCAATCGGGCCGATCGGCCCCCATCGGCCCCGCCATCGGCCCTACGCTTCGTGCATGTGCAAGTAATATTCGACTAGTCAAATCTGCAGATAAAGCCGATTTGCGGCAAAAAAATCGAGGATCGGCCCTCATCGGCCCCGTCGGCCCTCAATCGGCCCCTATTGGAAATTTGCAGCAAAAGTCTTGCAGTGTCTTGTCCAATAATGTCTCGAAGGAGGGGCTTAGGGCCGATGTAGGGCCGACATACACCCTTAATCGGCCTCTTTTCGGCCCTTCTTCGGCCGATAGCTTGTTCGGCCGTCGCCCATTTCTTTTCGGCCGATGGGGATCTTTTCGGCCATTTCTTTTCGGCCGATGGGTAGGGCCGATGCGTAGGGCCGATGGACAACAACAATTCGGACATCCATCGGCCGATGGGGATATTTCGCCTGTAATCATCAGGGCCGATTAAGGGCCGATTGACTCCCACATCGGCCCCCCCATCGGCCCACCGCCGTATAAGGACAAAATGGCTAGATTTGTGTTTTGTTTTAGTGGTTGGCTACATTTGCTTTTCAATTGGTACTATTTGGCCTCTGCTGCAAATGCCCCAGCCAAACGTGTTCGCACGTGTTGGGAGGTCACGTGGATGGTAGTCCCCTCACGTGCCAATCCCCTTACTATAGGTTGCTATTTTTCCACAAGGATCATCACCTCACCAATAATTACAGCTTCAAAATTGACCTGAAATGACCCGATCTAATTAAGGGTTTCCTGCAAAGCTCAAATTTCGGTGACCCCAAAACAATCATGTCTAACTAGTCTGGTTAGCCGCGCCTACTAATTTATCCTTTTTATTCAAAAGAAATATAATTATTCTATTTTCATCATTTTTGAAATATTATTCCTCTCATTCCATTGATTTGCAAAGATAATGAGTGTAAAATTATAAAATAGTAGTACAAAGATATAAAATAGCGGAATCCACTTGAAAAATGACAGATGAAAATGGATTCTAAGCTTTCAGTCTCCCCCGATCCATTTATGGCCTGAACCGGCCCCTACCCGAAAATTAAGGTTGGCCCGTTGGGCTAGGCGGACCGGCACGACCGAAACACTTTGAGACCCCTACCAATGGTGACACAAAGTAAATCATTAATGATAATAATCTAATTAGGGTGAACCTTTTGTTTGTTTCACATCCTCCTCAAATTTTGACTGATTTATGTCTAAATATCACATCACTTATTATTTTACATCTTACATATTATATGATATATAAGTATATAACCTAATAGCTAACAAGATCACAAAGATTTAACTTGACCCTTCTAAGAGAAATTACAAGTAGCCATGATCTGCATAACTTTAAATAAAAGGTAGAAAATCACAAGTTATGATCATGTAGTTTTTACCTATTGGCAAGCTAACAGATTTATCCAGAGTAGGGTTGTAAACGAATCGAATCGAATATTACAATTTTATATTTGAATTAGATTAGTAAACGAATCGAATCGAATGTTTATAATCGAATTCGAATCTCAAAATCTCAAATGCGAATATAAAAAATCGAATACAAATACCGAATCGAATCAAAACTAATTGATTAGTTTACAACCTGAATCTTATTTCGTTCCCTTCTCCTCCCGGAGGAGAAGGGAACGAAATAAGATTGAGTAGGACTTTCACTTTTCAGGCTTTGTGATATTATGAAATTAATATTTAATTTATTCATTTAATTTATATTAAAAATACATATATTAAAAAGAGGGTATGAGTTTATAAAAGTTACCATATATAAAAATAATTATTGTATAGATAATTTGTATTTAATCGAATATTTACGAATATCGAATCGAATATTTATAATCGAATTCGAATCTCAAAATCTCGAATACGAATATTAAAAATCGAATACGAATACCGATCGAATCAAAACTATTTGATTCGTTTACAACCCTAATCCAGAGCATTAATCAACAATTAGCTGTATATATAAAGATAGTCAGATAGGAAAAGTCTCAAACAGAAGCAGAAACTCAAAACTGCCTTGTATTTAGGAAAGATGAAGAGATTATTCAACTGTAGTAACCTGCTGCCATTCTCCATCAACTGCTTCCTTCCACAGAGTGACATTGTTCTTACCATCAGCCACAGCAAGGATGTTTCCAGTGAGTGACCATGATACCCTCCAAACCGGGGTGCCAAAATCGTGCAAAACTTTCCCTTCCCATTGGTCGCCTTCCTTGACCGCGATCCATATGATAACTCTCCCATCTTGAGAAGCACTCGCCATGGTAGACTTTGGGAGTCCCAAGTTTGGGGCCCACGTGACATCCCTAACCCAATCGGTATGCATTTGAAGAGCAGGGAAGCAGTCCATCCTCCAAGTTCCGTTATCGAGCTTCCAGACCTTGACCGTGTTGTCACACCCACCAGATGCTAGCTTCTGAACAGCACCGAGTAGACCCGAGCCTACAAGAGCACCGGGGGCCGTTGAGGGGGCCCAAGAGACGGAGGTGACACCAACTGGATGAGCTTGCTCGATTCGAGATTTATCCCATCCACCGTCGGTTCTTGCAGTGAAGACTGAGATGTTTCCATCTGAGGATCCACATGCAAGGCAGAGGCCTAATTCATGAGGAGCCCAAGCAATGGAATTGACGGATGCTTTATGATCATCGAAAACATGAGCCTGGGTCCACTCGTTTTGGTTGCCTTCCTTCCAGAGTATAACCTTTCCATCATAAGAGGAGGAAGCAAGGAGTGAACCAAACTTAGGATGGGCCCATGCAACTTGCCACACAGGTCCTTGATGGCCAGTTAGAGTTGCTAGATGCTGAGAAGCTGAAGTGCTAACTCCAATTATTTTGATAGTGTTGTCCGAAGATGCTGAAGCAAGACGTTTACCGTAATAATCCATTGCCACGTCATGAACAACATCTTGATGACCAGTTTCAATCTTTTGTCCAGGCATGTTTAGTTTCCAAAAAATAAACACAAGATACAAGTTCCACTATAGCTGAATATGTCACCCACTTCGTTTGCTCTCCCAAGCCGATTTCAGTTTACCTGTGAATGACAATCCCAATAAACAAAAAATTTATAACCATTATAGTCATATAAATGTAAAAGGTCAGCAACTTTTGCCTCCAAACGTATATAGGACGTGGAACTAAAAGGCCATATTATGAATCGATTTTTAATAGAGCGTAATACGCAAAGTTGTCCCAGAAAATGGATAAACACAAGATATATTACTGAGGGATAGGAACGAAGTGTAACATGTCAAGATGTGATTCCTTTTAATTAACAAGCATATGAAACGTAGAATTGTAAAGTAAGCAGAACATATCAATAGTACGACACAGTAATTTGGACAGAGACTGTATAGACAAATAAGAAAATATCAAAACATCTGATTTTTAAGGGAATATCTAGCTCAGAGTGGAATCAGATATGGAGCGCCAAGAGGTAAAAAAGAACAAGATCGAACAGATTATGACTCTCGTGCCCTAAAAGAATGATCCAGATTTAACAAAGTGGTTAACAATAGTAACAAACTCCAAAAACATACAATAAAAGAGCAAGACCATCTTGCCTCCACGAAAGCTCTAAAGTATACAGAGTCCAGAAAGTATGTCGTATGTACTATCCAAAAATAACTGTCCATTTTCTATTACATTACCGATTACCACGGTTGAAATGGAAGTTCAAACGAGAAGATCTTCTCATACTCGATTTCACTGACGCATGGAAAATTGGCAGATTATAAGTCAAGATTGAGAGGATGCCAAGAGAGAAAGAAACCTCCTCCATTTAGTGCCAATAACATCAAAGCACTACCGTAATGTCATTATTAATCACTACTGCTTTCTCAATTTATACTTCTACTTTCTACACTCATAGAATTCAAAGCCAATCAAAATCCTTTTTGGATTGCTAAAACCCTAACATTCACAGTTTTTTCCTCAATTGGACAAAACATTGACGAGAAGAAACAAAGACCCCACTCATTGTCTAGCCATTACGAGAAGTGAAGGGACAATCCCTACTTCGAATTCAAACCAAATCAATAAACGAAATTTATCAAGATTTCAGAATGCAGAAGCAAAACGAAGAAACTAAAAACAAAAGGCACAATCAAATCGATCGAATTCACCAATCTAACCACAATGACAATTCTCAACTGATGGATAAAAAAACAAAAAGAACCAAGACGAAACTCGATAAACATATGATGAGATCAAGACGATGCACAATCAATCAACGAACTCCACCACGCAAATCAATCACAAATCCAGAAATCACAACTCCGTAGAGAGATAAAAGAGCAAATAAGAACTGACCTGAGCTGAAGCGGAGCCCTGGATGAAATCTGGATCACAAACGTTTGTAAGTACCAATGTTGTATTGTTTTTTTTTATTTTTTATTTTTTTTATTCATGGAACCGCAGTCGTTATCTATGCTGCGCACTGGGTAAATCCCTCCTTATACAGTAGCCTGCAGAAAACCACACAGGAGAGTTTAACTAGGTTAACCATAGCTGACAAGATCAATGTTGTATAGTTGTGTGCATTGATATGTATTAAATATAATTTATATTTTTTAATAGAAAATAAAATATGTTAATATCATACAAGGTATATGAAATTAATACATAAAAACAGTTCCGAATCTGTATACATCAACATTATATCAGGCGTCTGAGTCAAGACGACGCCGTTGGAATGATTTCGAGCAAAAACTAATTGGGCCTTATATGAAGTTACTAATTGGGCGTTTCGTGACAAATTTTCGGGGGGGCTTTGACTAAAATGTAGGTAGTATGATTCAAAATTTTGAGCTTTTAAGAACTAGTATGTGTTATTTTCAATCGACTAATACATTTTCAGTCAATATAGGGTTACCTGCATTTTAGGGTTCACTTGCCCCTACTCAAGAATTGAATTCAACATTTTCACTCAAATAGGGCTACTTGCATTTTAGGGTGCACTTGCCCCGACTCAAGAATTGAATTCAGGTTCGTAATCACTCATTTAAAATTTGAAAGAAGTATTAGATTTAAATTTTTGTCAAATCAAATAAAAAATTTTAGAGGAGTTTGAAAAACCTCAACCATTCATATATGATTCGATAACAAAGACAAGAAACAAGACACCAATATACGCTATAAAAAAAATAATAAAAATAAAAATTTAACATTCATATCAAACTAATATATGTAATAGTTCATGTTGGTTAGAGCAATTATGATGCAATTAGTTCTGAGAGGCTAAAACCCAATAATTAACTAAGCTATACCATCAAGACTCAATATCAACATCTGCAACAGAAAAGTTCAACTAATTAGTTCATTGCATTAGCACCCTTTTCAACTATACATCTAAATTCTAATCCCTCTCTCCCAATCAAAATCTTTAGACCCAGAAGCAGTGTTTTCATGACTCGTTCTCGCGCGGTCGAGAACTTCAAAGTGTTATATTTGAATCACCACTCTTGAGTATCCATGAAGAGGCTTGATATACACATAATTCTTGCATGACCTGCAGAAAGAGGGACAGATTGGAGATATTATGATGAAAAATGCTAAATATCGCTATTGTCATTATCGTCGTTACTGTTAGCAAGATTACCTTTTGATATGCAACAGGAGTTGGCTCTTTCCCTAGTCTCATAGCTGCAGCCTCATATATGGCAGCCTTTTTAAGCTTTGCATTTGGCCCTTGAGCAAGGAGGAGTTCGATAACGACTTTTCTGTACACAAAAGTAGCATGCATCAGTATCCACATTGAGTTTAGATGGTCTATAAATAAGTGAACAGTTTTGAGGTGTAAGAGAGCTAGAGATGATGACCTAAAATCATCATATTCTGGATGGTCTGGTGATGATTTCGGAACACAGATGCCGTGAATGTTAACAGCTACTTCGCTGAGAATTGTCTGAAGCTCTTGTGGAAAAGAATCGATGCTGTTTGCTGCAGTCACAGGCCCTTTCAATCCTTTCGGACGTCCAGATTCAGTAATTGCCATGTCCCTAAGCCGCTGAGTAATTTGTTGAAGACTGCATTCATTCACTCACCAAATCAAATTCACATATCATTACTTATTGCCAGACGCAAAGAGAGATGGACTTTCCCTTTGTGAAAAAGATCAAACAATTTTAATGTATCAGTACTTGAAAACATAAACTAGACAAAACGCACTGTCTCACCTGCAAGTCTTTGTACTTTTGAAGAGTTTCTGAAGGGCTTTCCTTATAGCATCACTAACTTCATCTGACATTAAAACTTTGGGCTTTGACCCACTTGTATTGGCAGCGAGTTTGTCGGAACTTTTTGAAGCTACAAGATCTGCAGCAGTAGTAGATTTTGAAGGCTTAGTACCCGTTTTTCCTCCAGGAACAAGGGTAGTAGGCATAGTCTTTTCCCTTTTTTGCCACCCTTCCTGTTGTTTCTTCACAACAGCAGGATGGTGTCTTATGAAATCCAAATCTGGAGGCTCTTTTAGCTTCCAGTCCTCGCAGGTGGGTCTTTCTTTAGCCAGTCGATGCAGGACATCTTTCATTACATTAGCCGTTGTAGTGTTTCTTGGTATTAGCTTTTTTTTAAGTACTGTGTCCTTGCTAAATTGAAGAAGAACAAAATCCCTAATTAAAGTTTTATGTTCTGTATCTTGTTCATACACCAAAGTGGATTTTGGAACCCATAGTCCTTGAACTAACACAGCAAGTTCCTGCACTACTGCTAACACTTCTTCAATGGACTCATTCGGGGCTAAGTGCTTCAGAGTGTCAAATCTGTGAAGAGGAGGGCCCTGTTGCAGCAGTTTCACAAATTAATTAAGGGCAGTATTACGTCCTAATAGGTGCCCAAGAAGAAGACACTTGACCGGAAAAAAACAAGAATATTGGGGGCAGAAGGATATTTGGTCCCTTATTTAAAAAGTACACTATAAAATAAGTATCTCTAGCTAGTGACAGGTAACAAAATCTCAAACCATTCTTATGACAGTCTAACAAGTTTGGCCCTTGTTCATTTGCAGTGACAGCATAATAGCTGAAAACAAACTCCGACCGCCGATGGTGAATCAAAGAATTAACATACAAATATGTTATATACAATTGTGATACAAAGGTAATTAGTCACACACCTCAAGAAGCCATTTTTTAAACCGTTCTTTTAGTGGTAATTCCAGCAAAGACCTGCATCGTCATCACAATATAAGATGAACACCAACAACCCATGTACTACTGCATCATATCTACTGAGGAACAGGATATGTAAAGCAAACTTTCTGAAACTTAGTCATACTAAAATAACAACTCGGGTAAGAGTAATTAACAATACTAGTTTTAAAAAAGCAACCAATTCATAGATGCGCTGTTTGACAATAAAATGAAGCTCAAGTCACGAGAAGAAGCAACTCAACGATGTAAGCTTTTGTCTCAACCAGAAAAAATGACAATGAAGCAAATAAAAAAGATCCAAGAGATGATCATCTGACACTAGAATCGCATGCATCAGCAACTACACCACAGAGTGGGTAAAAAAAATACACTGAGGTTAATGAACACCAAGAGTTAAAGGTAGGCCACCGCCTTCATCCTTCCAACTCAGAAAGGGTCATCAGAATAAATTCATAGTTTCTCCTTGTTGATAAATGAAAATAAGAAATATGAAAATTGATTGCCCATGTTGATACCTTGGAATAACTTTGGAAGTCTGGTCAGTGGGAGTGCCAGGACACAAGCTATCCAGATAATCATGCCTTCAAACATGGAAAAGAAAATGGCGAAAGTGTAAACATACTAGTTCAACAGACAATTCATAAAATGGGAACACAGCATACATGCTCATAGAAAAGTAAATATCTGAGCCTTTTTGTGCTAGCATTTTTTGAAGGTATCCTGCCGCCAGGCCACTAGTGACACTATGGTACTTCAGAGGAACCCATTCCTGATAAGGAAGCAAAGAACAATGACAGAAGCAGCCATAAAAAGTTCCAAACGATTAGACTTCTTCAAAATTCCCACATAAAAAACTAGAATGCTAGTACAACATCCTATTATCACTATATGGAAGAAATAAATATTCAGACCCTGCTGTGGATGCAAATACATACCTCTACACTGACCTTGGTCTGGTCTGGAGTTTTCTGAAAGGATTTTGGATTGGGTGGATAAGCAAAATTAAATTAAATTTATCGTAGAATAGACGATGTGGAAGAAAATAAATATTCAGACTCTGCTGTGGATGCAAATACATACCTCTCCACTACCCTTGGTCTTGTCCGGAGCTTTCTGAAAGGATTTTGGATTCAGTGGATAAGCAACATTTTTTTTTTAAAATTTATCGTAAATAGACGATACATAAACATAAACAAAACCACAAAAAAAAAATTCACCTATTGTTACCGCATGGTACAATTACATATATATTTCAGGCACGTAATCTAAATAGGAAATAATACTTAAGAGATCCAAACATGAGATGATTATATAACCTCTCATCAACTATTGTCATTATATAACTAAATGAGAAAAATGTAAGGAGAACCAAAAAAGGAGATGCAATAAAGATGTCCAATCTCACTAACAATTCAATCAAAGAAAATTAACCTGCGTCTTTGACATCCTAGGAGGTTTCACTTCTTCTGACTTCACTGGATCTTCAACATTATTGTGCACGGCATTTTTCTTTTTAGATTCCTTTGCATCGAGATGGCGCAAAGATGTTCGAAGTTGTGCAAATGAATGAATTGGATTCAAGTGTAACTGTATGACATAAAATATAAACGAAGAAACTCAAGTCATTCGGCAGAGAGGATAGGATCCAACTAAAAACCAATATATTAAAGAAAAATAAATCAATTAGGCCTTAAGGAGATGAAAGAATGTGCCTCATTTCCAGTAAGAATGCCAACAGCGCAGCCACTGGTTTGAGGTGGCTTCCATGGTGTAGCAAGAGTCTAGCAAGAGATCAATACAAATAAACGATGTAAAAAATGACTTCCAAAACAAAACAACGAGCAATCACGAAAGTTTAAAAACATTTAAAAACGAACTTGTTTCTTCATCTTTATGCTGGGATCAGCACCAGCATCATAATTCTTTGAGTCCACATCAATGGCCAAATCAATTTCCACTTCTGCACTTGTTGGCTTCACTCTCACCTAAAATTTTCACAAAAATTGGCATAATCTTATTTAGCTCTCAGCAGATTGTTATCATCAGACAAACACATTCATCATTCGATGATAGGAAGTTGTGCAAACCTCTTCGCATCTATCCTCCAATTCATACGGCCGCCACGACGGTCTGTGCACATATTGAAACGTGTACAACTATGAAAAACAAACAAGGATGCATCACCAATGGAGTTCCATCATCAATTCAAAGTTCATAAGCAACCCAAAATGAATTACACACAAAAATAACGCACAGTATGCGAATGAAATTTATCGATTAACATAAAAACATGGCAAGTTACCTGAGTTTCAGGATCAACGGAAGGAGAGAAATAAACCTCGATTTCTCGAACAATTTCATCTTCAGGGGCACGCTCAACCTCCGCTACTTCAGTTTCCATTGAATTATCTTCCAATTCTAGTTTCTCGATGGCGGTATTTATCTCGACATCCATATCAACTGCCTCCTTCTCGTGTTTGGGCTCTAAATCAACGTCCTCTTTCATAGGTGCGGGTAATTGCAACGATGCCGACGCCGATGACGCTTCAGTTTTCGGTTTGAGTTTGGGTTGGAATTTGGAGCCCTTAGGCGCGAAGCGAGATGGGCGGGTCGAGACCTGCTTCGGTTCTCCGTCCAATAGATCGTCGAGGTCCATATCCATGTCTCCTTAGGCGGCGGAAGGAGAGGTGCCGCCGTGAAGCAGTGGTGGAGTAGAGGTTTAGGGTTTATAGTGCTTGCAATTTTTAACTTTACTAATCAATCCAAATATATGTTGCAATACCGGCGGAGAAGGACTATGACTCTGCTAATACAACCGCCCGCTCCTCCCACTTAAACGCGGCGGACGGCGGCGGTGGAAGGCGGGACAGATGGTCGGTTAATTTCTCTTGGTTTTGGTCCTTTTTTTTGGTTAATTTTTTTTAATATTGTATTCGCTTTGGGCTTTTAGCCTTTGTTTGGGTTAGTTGGTTTTGGGCTTTTATCTTGTGTTTTATTATTTCACTTTCTTTATTTTAATTAACATCTGTATTGAAGTTTAATTTAATATAATATATAAAGTTTCAAAAAACATAGTAAAACATAAATTTGTAACGTTACACTATGTTTAGAATTCTATTTAATTTATTTTTATATAGTTAAATGTTAAGAATTCAACAAAAACATGAAATGTTAAAAGAATTATTAAGGACGTCTCGAAAAAGGGTTTCAGAATCAAATATTCGTTTGAACACATTATTAAGTATTTAGTTTTAAGGGTACTAAAATTAGAATTTGAGAATGATATTCAAGAAATAAAGAAACACTATAATTCATCAAAACATCCTTCAATAAATAATAAAACTCTGATCTTCTTTTCTATATTTAAATTTTCATAATACATTTTGTTGTATACAAAAATTACAACTTTAATTTACTATATATCATTCTTTTATTTCTTTAAAACATCTAAATTAATTATAAATTCTATTGTAATAAAATCACAATACATTTTTCACATCTTCAAAATTAAAAAAAATTAAGCATTTTGCTTCTTCAACTCTTTGTAAAACTTCATAATAAACTTCTCCGCTTCTTCATCAACTCGATTATCTTCTCTAACTTCCCTCAACGGAAACGGAGAGTCCGTTATCCTCAGCTGCCTCACCACCGGCGTCCGCCCGAACCCGGGGAGCGCCGGCGACGGCGTCACGCTCACGCTGCTAGCCATCTCCACCGCCGCGGCCCACAACTCGCCGTCGCTGGGATGCGGCGGCGCATGGGAGTGTTTGCGCTTGCTGACGTGGAAGGGTAGCTTGAAAGTGGGGTAGGCCGGAGTGCTTTTGCAGCTGAACTCGTATTCGTTTAGTGGGACCCGGTAGGAGAGCTCCGGCTCTTTGGGGGCGGAGGTGGAGTGGTGGTGGTGGTGGTGGAAGATGAGGTTGTGCATTGCGGCTTTGCCGGCGATCTTGCCGCGCTTCATCATCATGGTGAGATCGGATAAAAGCTTGGCCTTTGATATGCCTTTTCTTAGCATGAAGTATGCAACTTTGACTATGTTCCAAAATTTCTTGGCTATGATTGGCATGTTTTGATCCATCTTTGATTGGGTTAAGATTTAGTGGGAGAATGGGTTTTGGGGAGAGAATTTGAGGGGTTTTTGAGAAAATTTGTTGAAAGAAAGAGTTGTTTTGAGGGTGTATTTATAGAAAATTGAAAGGAGGGAGAGTGCACATGGTTGTACTTTTGAGTATAGAGGAAGTACTTCTTAAGTTTCAAGGAAGCTTCTTTTACGGGAATTAATAAAATGGTAATTGATTTTTTTATAATTAAATAAATATATTTTGTATAACTTTTATCATTTTCGGAAGCGTGTCACTTGTAATGGAACGTCTCGATAAGAAAAACACGTCTAACGAGTAGGAGGAAGTATAATTCATTTTCACTTCGATAATTGATTGGATGTTAGAATAAAATATCATGCATTTGTAACTATACCAATTATTGGAATTTTGCTGCTTTGTTTAAAGTGGGCAGTCACTTTCTTTAGCTTTTTTCCACCTTTATTTACTTTCAACGCCTTGTAAAACTTTTATTAGTTTCTAATTCACGCCTCTATTTTTGGTCTTCATTCAATATTTCAGCCTTGCAAATTGGAATTCAACAACCAATTTGTATTATTAGGAAGAAACCGTAGCCGCTAGTATGAAAAATATTTAACTTGATGAGCGATATATTTGAAATAAAATTAAGATATAGTACATATATGATTGTGTTGAGTCCATTATTATATCTCACATCGACTTGGTGAATATCCTGACTCCTCTATATAAACTTGGATATCCCTTCCTTTTACAAAGCCTTTTAAGGGGTATGTAGCCTAATTTATCATGATATTGATTTGTTTGGTTCCTATGTTGGACCGGTCCTTATGGGCTATTTATTTCCACGTTGGTTTGTTTGGTTCCTATTACAAGACCTTTTAAGGGGAATGTGACTCAATTTATCAGATTGAATCATGCCTTAAAATATGTATTTATTTTATTAAAATGAATTGATGAATTGAATAAAATCTTATTTGTGTATAGTAGGTTTAATATTATTTTTACTTATTGTGTAAGAATCTATAGATGAAACAAATGTGATGGTAGTTTAATTTTACATTTTACCTCTTAAGTAAGTATTGTTATTATGAAAGTAAAAATAATTATAATGAAAAGGCTCCGCAAAAGGGGAGTTCAATGGTGAACAAAAAAATGATTTTTTTTTTTTTTTGTTGACGAGGAACCCGCAGCCGCTATCTTTGGTGCGCACAGGGTAAACCTCGCTCCTGTCACCCAGCTTCACCGCTATGCCTCAAGGGGACAAAAAAAAAAAAAAAAAAAAATTCTTTCACTTTCAACATTTCTTTTGAAGCAAACAAGTTTCTCTCTCTCTCTCATGTTTGTAACTTTATTGGTTTCCGCGAATGGTGGTTTACTTAGCAACAAAGGTTGCCAGAGGCCACGTGTCCCTCTCTCTTGCCATATGATTTTACATATAAATAATAAATAAATAAATAACAAAAAATATTAGTACTAAGGCAAAATGACAAAATCCTGCAAACCTAATGTGGTAAGAAAAGGAAAGTACATGTATTTATTTGTAGTGTTCCGTATCAAAATCAATCATTCGATTTTAGGTTTAATATTTAGTAATTTATCAACCATCTCGATCATTTTCTAAATCGGGATAAATTTTTATTATGTCTATAAATATTACTATGATCGGCATTGTTCACAATTCAATCGAACGGAAAATCGGTTCGATTTTCATTTATACAAATTCATAAAATTCAATTTGGTCGAACCAGACATAAAATTATTTTTATTACAAATGATGAATATGTTATATGTCTAGTGAAAAAAATTAAATAGATTGATGTTATTTGATGATTTATTTTCTTACATCAGTTTTTAAGAAATGTTTTTTAAAAAATGTCTAGGTATTTATAAATAATAGAAATAAGGCATTAACACCGATCGGTATTTTTTGGATTTAACTAAAAAACAGATGGATGATTTGATACGTTTTTTGTTTCACTTGTGAAAATTCAATAAAACCCGTTAACCGATAATTGAAAAATGAACCGGCCAACGGACAACCCTAACTATGATTTCGCCTCACCATTTTATGGTTTTCAAAATATGCTAATTAACCCATAAACATTAACAATCTTGAAATCCAAGCCGACGGTTATTTTTATTTTATTTCCCTTAATGTGACAGGGTGAGAGGCGCACACATAACGTTTCCAGTGGAATTTGAAATCATGATCTATCGGTCCCGAGCCACCTACCTTCACCGCTACGCCATCCCATGTGGACAAGCCGACATTTATTGAATTCAAAGAAGCCCTTTTTGCATACAGCTAATAAAACCAGCAATTCCGCCGCCTAATCTCCCCTTTTTCTCTCTCCATTAACATTATTTAAATTAAATTATTTCATGTAAATTATTGCCTTTATTTTGTACTCGAATACTGTTAGCTACATTTCTCACTTTTTGCAAAGTAAAGAAAATAATAACAAAATTGAGATTCGGCACTCCTAATAACTGAACTCATACAAAGTGAGAATTACCACTATCTTATACATACATTTTGACTTCATCTTGTATATTAATATCGACAACCTAGTTTATTTAAATATAGGTAAACATTAAATTCCGAGGGACGACTTGAGAAAATTCAGATGCATTTTAATAATTTTATAAATTTCAATAAAAAAAATGAAAATCCAATATAATGGAATGCGTGTTTGATCTTTACTCTATTCCCTCTCAAATTTTTTTCTTTTACTAAACAATTTTTTATTACCTTACATTGAAAATTGATATATTTGTAAATAGGATAGGAATTTGGTAGGAAGACAAAATTATATAGGAAGTAAGAATTATGCATGCTCTTTATATTTTATATATATAAACTCTATAACTTTTATGTACACTTTTCTCCATATATATAAAACATATAAGAAATATGTATAACGAATATTACAGAGCATATTCAATCTAAATCATTCAATGGTGAAATAAAGGTGTAGATTGCTTCTTATTTCGATAAAATGAAAGGTGTACATTGCTTTTTTTTTTTTTTTTTTTTTGACGAGGAACCCGCAGCCGCTACCTTTGGTGCGCACAGGGTAAACATCACTCCTGTGCAATAGCCTGCAAACCACACAGAAGAGTTAAACCACCCTTAATGTGACAGGGTGACAGACTCACACATAGCGTGTCCAGTGGAAATTGAACCCATGACCTACCGGTCCCGGGCCACCCACCTTCACCGCTATGCCATCCCAAGGGGACGGTGTACATTGCTTCTTATTTCTTATTTAAGTAGCCTTCATACATGATACATTCATGAAGTGTGTTTGCAACTACTTATTATAAGCATTTCTTATTTATTTTTGCTTAAAGTTGAAAATAATTATTTTTAAGCAAAATCAAAGAGCTTTTGGAATTGATTTTAAAAAGTAAATATTTTTGGTAAATTTAGAAATTATGGTGTTTTAAGCATCAAAAGCATCTTAATATGTGCTTAAAAGAAACTGAGCAGTTTACTAGTTTAATTGCTTAATTTTCGAAAAACAAACACATAAAATAAATTTTGCAAACATTAAAAAACTGCTTATGCAGACAAAAAATAAATAAATACTTAAAATAGGTCTTGCAAATACACCCTAATGAAATTCTTATGCATCGATTTCAGACATGATGAATAGAAGAACAATATTAGAAGTTATCACGTTTGCTTTTGAATTTCTAATTTTATGATATAAATTTTTAAATTGACCTTATGTTTGAATTTTTAATAATTACTATTATTTTTTAATAATCATTTTATATATTTATAAAGTGAAATTAAGGGGGCCGTTTTCTTACAAGTCTTGCTATAATGCCTTTGAGAAACCTCCCATGTTAAGGAAAACCCTCCAACGGCTAAAAATCTCCCGGATGCCAACGGAGTACTAACTGTCAATAATTATTATATATCAAAAATTACGAATCGACCCAAAGTAATTCAAGTGAAATATACACAAAATATTATATTTCCATTCAAAATTGCACTGCAATTGTTGTATTATATGTATAACAATTATTATAAGTCAAAGTAGTGTCGTCACAAGACTTGACTAATTACTAGGATTGGTAACAACTTAATGGCAAAGCAAAACGTAGGGCAGAAAAGACCAGCACGCAATTATGACTTATTATGCTATTAATGCCTTGTTTTTATTTGGTTGTTTGAGTTCAATCATTACTCATAAGAGACCCTTTTAATTCTTGAAACTACTTTCCTTTTAAATTTTGGACAGGCGCCATGATTATGGCCCAACAAACTTAGAGAGTTCGATAAAGAAGTGAAAAATATTTAAATATTCCCTTCATCCCTGTAATACTGACATACCATTATGTTAGAATTTGACATGGAATTTAAAATATTTGATTTTCGTGTTTAAATAATGCAGATCCACATGAAGTTTTATAATTTATAATATTATTTTATTTTTTTAAAAACATGACAATATTATTGAGACGGTCCAATTAAGAATACAAACGGTATTACTAGAACAAAGGGAGTAACATTTATTGCATAATAAGCCATGTCCATAATTGAAGAAATCTTGCATGAATAAACATTACTTACTTCATCCTTATTATTGTCAAGTTTTGTAATATATCCACATCTTCATCATAGGTATGGAGATAATTTCGATGTCAGTCACGTAATGTAAAATATGTCAGTTTTTATTATATATTGTATCTGTTTTTAGTTTTGTAACTTTTAAATGGATGTCCATTGGTCCTATCATGAATACCATGCATTTAAAAAAAAAAAAAAACTATCATTAATACACGATTAGACGCACAATGTTTAGGCAATTGGAAATGGGACGTGTAAGTACACTATAAGTTAGAATAACAAAAACGAACAATTATTTACATTACCTGATAAAATCGCATTAGAGTAATACTAAAATCGATTTTTTTTTTCAAACATTGGCATATCGGGACACCAATTTGTCTCCAAACTGTATACAACCCCTTAAATTCAAAATTTCATCAACTCTGAACTATAAATCATTTTACCCGCCTCTAATCATAATAATCACAATTCATATCCATGAAATATATAATTTTTTAAAAAAAATAAATTATAATAGATAGTACATGAAGAGAATCGGGAAACATGAAATACATGATCCCTAATGTACGTAACGTCCTTCACCTTCGGAATTAAAATATTATACCTAACTATTCCAAACCAGAGGCGCCCATGAGTGAGTTTACCAAATTACCCCCGAATGATTATTACTTCCATCTTCAACATTCCGTGGTACCCCCTCTCTCTCTAGAGCCCTTTAAATTCCACTCCCATGCGCCACCTCCTCATCACATGAATCACACCCTTCTCTCTCCTCTTCTCTCTCTCTCTCAAAAAATAAATTAAGAAATGGAGCAAAATTTGCCAATCATAGCGAAGAAATTTTGGAAAATAGTTCGAGTTTTGTACTTCATGCTAAGAAAAGGCATATCGAAGGCGAAGCTACAAGCCGATCTGAGCATGATGCTTAAACGCGGCAAGATCGCCGGAAAAGCCGCCATCAACAACCTCATGTTCCACCACGTGGCGGCGGTGTCCGCCGCAGCCGCCTTCCGCCGCGCCCACGCCGTCCCGGCCGCGGCGGGCGAGTACGAGTTCAGCTGCAGCAACAGCCCGGCCTTCCACTTCCCCACCTTCCACCTCACCAAGAAGAAGCACGCGGCGGCGCCGCCGCCGCCGCTCGACGCGGAGATGCTGGCTGCGGCGCTGGAGATGATCAACAGCGCCGCGGCGTCGCCGGCTCTGCCCGGGTTCGGGCCCAGACCGATGGTGCGGCAGCTGAGGATTACGGACTCGCCGTTTCCGCTGAGCAACGGCAAGGATGATGGCCACGTGGATGAGGCGGCGGAGAAGTTCATCATGAAGTTTTATAATGATTTGAAGCGGCAGAACGCCACGCCTGAATGGGGGTTTTCTTGATTTCGGATTCGGGTTTCGTTTTTTTTTTACGAATTTCGATCATGTTTGAGAATTTGATTATGGGGTTTTTTCTCTCATATGTCTAAATTTTTAGATTCTCATGCATGGTGTACATGCAATAATTAAACCTTTTTTTAAGGTTTAGAAAAAAAAAGAAAAAAAGAAAAAAAATGTTCTTGATTGAGAAATTGGAGGAAAAATATTGTAAAGATTATAATGAAAGGTGTGAATTGTGCATGTGAAGAAGTTACATTGTGGGATTAAGTAATGGGAAAAAAGTTTTTTGGTATATAATGTAAAGTTAGTAACTTCAATGATGTTTGAATATAAGTTTAGAGGCAAATGTTTATGTTGTTACTAGGTTGTCCTAAATACTATGAGTAACTACTCTAGAACCAGAAATATGAGGGGGACTGTAGAATTTCAAAGAAAAGAAAAAAAAAGGGACGGAATATCGATGGTGAAATTAATTTATTTCAAAAATTACGCATGAAAAATGAATTTTGGAATGATTTAGAATTTGCTATGATTATAATCTCGTACTTGGACAAAATTCTTAATGAATAAAACATAGGCCGAATCAGTTGGAACCCACAAAATGTCTTCTAATTGTTGGATAATAATTAAATTGAAATAGCTGTGAAATTAATTAAAAGTGAAAGGTGCAAGAATATACATAGTATTTTTGGTAGGGGAAATCTGCTTTAACTAGTGGGAATGGGATTAAGACAAAGGCAAATATTTGATTGACCCGTCTATGATTCATTCCACTTTGGTAAAGTCGATCTCTTGCCCAGCTGCCTTCTTTTGTTAAAGTTGATGTTGTAATTATTTTTAGCACGTACGATAACAAAGATTCAGTAGATTGAATTCACGACTTCTCATTTCATACGAACATTTACCGGCATGGTTTAGTATGATGTTGGAAGTATAATACGAGATGAAATAATTAGACATATAGTTAGAGGATACGAGATGAAATAAGAATAGTAACAAAGAAATTTTCGATCGATTAATTACTTAAATGTTGAAGGTTAAATTTGTTATCTAACAAGAATACGGTCAAAGTTCGAATTTCTTACTATAACTCAATTTTATTTGATAACTAACAATTAATCATAATTTTCCTTCAATAATTAATAATAGTACTGCTACTTAAAATTTATTTAATTATTTATTTAAATGTTTGATCTGCAAGAATCTGACCGTTCAACGGAACAGTACAGATGAACCAACTTGAGTTGTTTTCATAGAGAGTACTATGTATAATCTTTTGACTTTATTCTACGTATCATATCCCTCAACAATTTTTCATAAATAAGTGGTAATGAAAAATAAAATATCTAAGATAATTGTGTTTGGGCATTATGATGGTATAAATGGAATTTACGTATTTTAAATAGCGACTGCAAATCTCCATCAAATCGAAAAAAGGAGGAGCTTTTGAAGTGGGAATTGGTGCAACTGTGCAATCTAATAAAGTTGCTTTTCCTAAAAGCTTATTTTCTTTAATTTTCAAGGCTTTTTATTATTAATTTTTAAATGGCATCCAAGCCATTCCCGTTAACTTTGAGTTAACACTATTAATTTATTTTTCTTTATTTATGATAGAGTTATAAATATTTAAAATTGTATTGTTGCACCGCAAAATAAGTTTCGCACTCTTAATAGTAATATATATTAGGTCCGCATATTAAAATTAATTATTTTAAAAGGTTAATAAGGTTCCTAACTACGTGCTAAACTTCTAGAATCATTATAAGATAATTTTGTTCATATCATGATTATTATGTAATAATGAAGTGACAAACTTTGGACAAAATATAATTTTATCAATAATTATTCTTAATAACTGTGTAATTCTGATAGAGATATTTAATTTCGAACACGTACACACCACGTGTTACCATGTGGGTATTTAACTTGTCAAATTCTAAATGTCGAAATCAAATGTAAAATCATGGAAACCATGTAAATGTTGATTGATGTAACTTCACTAAATCAATATTTTTATTTCAATTAATTGCAGGTGTGTGAATAATGGCCTGCAAATTTTGATTAGTAATTACTCCCTCCGTCCCAAAATTCTTGTTCAATTTATTTTTTACACGATTTTTAAAGAGAGTTGTTGGTTGTGTGTAGATTGGTATAAAGTTGTGGGTCCCACAAAAAAGTTGTTTGTAATAATTTACTAAAAAAAGAAAGTGGACAAAAATTTTGGGACAACCCAAAATAGAATAACAGACAAGAATTTTGGGACGAAGGGAGTAGGTTCTGATTAATATATTATGAAATTAATACAACGAAAAGTGACAAATCCACGAAAGGATGATAATAAATCAGTTAAATTAAAGAGACTTTAAACAAAATACCAAGAAAATAAAGTAAAGTCCACGAAAAGTGACACAAATAAAAGTAATAAAAAGGTTTGAGTGCTGGTGGGGGTTAGTGCGCAATTATTGAACCCTTAGAATGCACAAATCAAAGTCTTACTTTTATTATTTCCAATTTTTAATAATATTAATTGATACAACCAAATGTATTTTTCCTACACAAAACAAAAGTATGCTTCCAACGATTCCACAAGGTTCATGTGAACTTTTGAATATTCTGAGTTCCACAAATTTTGAATGGGTCATTATATATACTTATATAATAATGTATTTATTCAATGCAAATCTTAATAAAAAAAAAAGTTGTAGTTGTGGTTGTACTTTAATACCCTCTAACCCAAATGAGTTGCGTCTCAATGCTTTTATATCCACAAAGTGTTGTACTAGGTCCACATTGAGTTGTTAATTTGTCCACAATCTTAAATATTGAGACAAAAGTATGCCCCCTTTATTAAATAATTGGGAATATCAATTATTATCATCAATAGATATTTCTATAGAAAATGGTATTTGAATGCATGACCGAAATTGCCAGTAATCATATGCAGATGAGCATGCTCGAAACGTAATTACCTCAACCGCAAGGAGGGCGATGCCAAATTGATGGAGGAAGGACTAGTGACTGAAGTGAAGTCGTAAGAAGGTAGCAGTATTGGAAGATGCGGTTGGATGACCTTTGGATTTAGGTTGTTCAAAATTTGATATGCCAAACAAGACCTAAATTTTTAATTACACATATATCTAATGAACCACTAAGATTAAAATCTAGCCCATATATCTGTATGTTCACAGCCCAACAGGCCACGTGTTGAAAACAAATCCACGTGGACCATCGCGTGTCAGACCAACGGTCAAGATACGGAGGATCTTTTGGTCATTAAACGCGCATCTCCTCTTCAGTATTTTCCTCTAATGCGAACTTACCAAATCCGCTTGGGAGAAATCGTGGCCGTCGCTAGATATATCAACGGTAACGGTTCGGTTCGGTTTTTTATGTATTTTATGAATCGAACAAAACACATAGAAATGGTTCGGTTCGGTTTGGTTTGATGAGTTTTTCAATATCGGAACCGAACCGAACCGCTTATAAATGGTTTGGTTCGGTTCGGTTCGTCGGTTCACCTTTTTATTTTTTTATTTATTTTTTAAATCCTAAATAATGCAAAAATAATAGTTTGTAGGATGTCACTCATTCCGAACTCATAAGTATAGAGTTGTTACTCATTTCTCTTCATTTGTATAGATTATAATTGATCTTAACTTAAATCTAATATCTAAATCAAATAATATTCTCATATAAGAAAGATAAATATTAAATAAAAAATTAAAAAATAGGATATTGGTTCGGTTCGGTTCGAACCGTTCAAAAATTCTTAAAACCGCGAACCAAACCGAATGTAAACGGTTTCTAAAAAAATAAACCGAACCAAACCGCGAAACCGAACCAAATCGTATTTTTCGATTTGGTTCGATTCGGTCCGATCGATTTCACGGTTGGGAGCGGAACCACTTACACCCCTACTACGATGAATTCATTATGGTTTCTTTATTTTGATTTGAATTTTATACGTTTTCATGAAAAATACGTACAATACATACACAATCCGACAATAGCCTCCCATGCCATCCCTCTCTCTCTCTCTGAGAACAAAATCAGCTGCTGTTTTCGCGGTTCTATTTCTCGCTCTAAACTCCATTCACTTTCTTTCTTCACAGATCCCTAAACTCGAGCGCTCTTGTTTGTCTGTAAACCCTAGCGATCGAGCAGTTCTTCGTCTCTGTTTTGTAATCAGTACATTGGGACGATTCGCCGCTTTTTTTCTTAGAATTCAGTTCCTATCTTTGGTACGTATTGCTTCTCTTATCGTGATTAATTTTATGTGAAACAATATGTATACATACCCAGATAACTCCCTGAATTGGAAAACGGGTGTTTTTTTCTTCTTCTTTTGAATGTTGTTTGAAATTAGGGGAAAGAGTGATGGAAATTAAAGGATGAGCGATGCTGGTACTGCGAGGCGGAGGACGGAGAGAGAAGCAGGCGGAGCCACTGCAGAATAACTCCGGCGACAGTGTTGATGATAATAATCTGCATCACGACGTTATGAAGAGTAGCCAGCCTGCTGAGGATAACGCGGCGATTGCTACGCGTACGAGGAGGAGCAGAGAGGCGGCGGCTGGGGCAGTTGCGGCACCTGTTGATGAGATGATAGTTCTTACGGCGGAAGCGGCGGCGGCACCTGAAGTCACGGAGGTTCAAGAGGAAGAGGCGGTTTTGGAAGAGAAGAAAGAGGCGGTTTTGGTAAAGGAGAAAGAGGCGGTTTTGGTAGAGGAGAAGAGGAGAAAGAGGCGGTTTTGGAATAGGAGCCAATGGATGAATACGATAAAGCCGGTAAAAGCCCGTGCGAGGTGGATGTGGCTGACGATAGATTTGCTTCCTTGCCTTTCCCTGAGAAGGTGAGAACTTCTTAGCATATTTCTCTGCTATTTAAATCTCGCCTAGTTTTCGGTTCTCTAGATTGTTTTCTTGAATTAAAACTTGAAACTTTTCTTATGAGTTATCACTAAATATTCTATTTCTACTTCAGATTGTGTTTGGTTTATGATTGCACGCGTTTACATAGTACATATTATTCATGTTTTTAATGTCTTTATCATCTACAGAGGTAGATGAAAGCATCCATGTTTTCGAAATAACGCGCATCACACACATTATGCATGCTACTTAGATTCTTGTGAAACATAATACACATTACTCATTTGTATATTTGACCAATAGATTCTTGTGAAACATGTTGATGGATTAGTTGATGTCCATTTTGCACGTCAATTTGGATACAACTTGAATCTTGAAAGGTATAGGTAACAAGGAACAAGGAGCAAGACCCTCATCTTTCACGTCAATTTTTGTATTGTTCTTGTTTTTGCAGCATTTGTTTTAGACAATGCATGCAGAAGTGTAGATATTTCTTTATTGTAGATGGCACTAGTTTTCTTGATTTGCTTTCAGTAACTGTTATTTAATCTATTCCTTTTGCTTTGTCAAGTATTGTGTTCCATGAACCTTCAAGAAATTTGTTTACAGGAGCATGTTACGAAGTAATTTCTCCCTCACTGAAAGTTTTATGGTTTAGACTTTAACTGTCTGATGATATTTTAGTGATTTCTGTGTTCACCAAACTTACTTCTCTGAGGTATGTTGGAATTAAAAACAAAAGATGTATAAAGTTAATGTTTAAACATTACTTTAAGAACAAGAAACAATTAATATTTTTTCGCTGTCCTGTATAAAACTAACTGTTACCGGCAGAACAAGAAAAACTTAATGTCTTTCTCTGTCTTATGTAAAATTAATTGTTGTAGCCGGAATGTGTTTGCAACAATCTTCCTATGTGATGAAATTGACCTATATATGTTTCAATTAATATAGGTTCACCAGAATACACACTTGAAAAAAAACTAGGAAGGGTAGGTTTTGGACAAGTGTATGTTGGTCGCCGCACCTGGTGGTAACATTAATGAAGGACGGGTTCTGGAGCCATTGAGGTAGTAATGTTCAGCTTTATTTGTACCGTAATTGATTAAATATTTCCTTGCTCCAGATTGACATATGCTTGATTCTACCAGGGTCACCGTAAAACTGGAACATTAACTACGGTCCACCTAATGAGTGGCAAGTTTACAAGTAAGCATTTGAGTTTTCTCGGCATGAATTAGACTAGTCGATGCATCACTTGCCTTAATTTTGTTCTGCATTATTTACAGTACTATAGGAGGATATCACGGTATTCCTCGAGTTCACTACAAAGGCGAACAAGGTGATTATTATGTGATGGTAAGTATTCAAATTGTAGATGGTCTTTTTCATCATTTACTTTTCTTTTTCTTTATATATTCTATTAATTGGCCACTTGAATTACATAGTTCATGGATATGCTTGGACCAAGCTTGTGGGATATTCGAAATAGTAATTCTTACGCGTGAGTAATAGCTCTATCGTATATATGTTATTGATTTGTTTTGCTATTAAAATAAATTCAGTTTCCTCATCATATCAAAGTTTTATATTGTCAAATTGCAGGATGACGACCGAAATGGTGGCTTGCATTGCTGTTGAAGGTCTTTCTATATTAGAGAAAGTGCACACGAAAGGGTGAGGTTTGATCTCTATGCGCACGTTGTTTTCTCTCATATGTTATAAGCACATTTTTTTCCTGCACAAAAGAAATAGGGTTTTGTATGTCTAGTTTAAGTGTATTAACAGTTTAATAGTTATCAGTCCTTTATTATTGAATTCTAAGTTTGTAATTGCTGTCTTGTTTCATCTGTAGAAGAAGATAAGATCTTGTCTATCTTGTTTGTTTCTATTACTTTTTTCTGCAAATTATGTGGACACATACTTTGGGGCTTGTTATTTATTTAATGGCGGGGAGCTGGCTTCAATCAGCAAATATTTAAGCATTTATATAAAATACTCTTTTTCTGTAAATTCATTTGTTATCATGATTAATAAATATCATGTACTTGTTATATAGCTTCACTTACTGGACTGTCTTGGCGACGTTGAATTTACTAATGATTGCTTGGTTTGTATGCCAGAAAAAGTTATACCTGGTTGATCATGGTTTAGTTTAGGTAAAATGCCTGCATTTTCCATTTTGCGATTCCTATACTTGTTTTGAGTAATATTATTTCTAAGAGCTACTTGCAACAGCTACTAAATGGAAGCAAGGCCTTAGTGACATGCCTGTCGAATATGATCAACGACCTGATGTTTCCAGGTGCATGTGGAGCTGGATTTTCATTACCCGGGTCCCGAGCGATGGCATTCATCTTAATTTCAAGGAAAAGAAAGTCATCTATTTCTACCTGGAACCATGAAATCCTTCCCAAGCACGCACGTCAAGGTTGGTCTCCCCCCCTTCATTCTGATTTACCTATTGTACGTTATCGTACTGTATTAATGGAAACGGTTTCATTTGCAGCATAACTGGGCCAAGAATCTATACGTTTCGACTGTTTACTATGGTCGTTGTCGTTCTGAACATCGAAACATCGTAGCAAGGAGGTGTTAATCTTAGTTGTTGTAGCCATAGTACAGAAGGTAGGTAGTCTTTCTTCTTTCCTTTTTGTTTTTCTTGCATTTCTATTGCATAGAAGTCTTGACATCTATGTCATTATCTTGTTCGAACATTTGTAGTTTGGTCTGACTAGTGTTTATATTGCTCATAGTCACAAAATTATGAAACTCACTTGTATTATTAGAAGAGTTGAGTTAAAACCTTAGATAGACACTGAGAAGGATTGAACACTAGATCAATCATTTACATGTTAGATGAAGTGACAAGTGACAGAGTAAGGAAAGTTCTAGAAGAGCTGCAGCATGTTGTCGATGGCGATCGACTGCAGCGGCACGAGCTTACGGCGATCATCGGCATCTTCTTCAGGTGTCGATTTCGTCGGCCTATAGCACAATTTTTCTGCAGTAAGCCTAACCTGCAGTTGAGTACAAGGGAGTTGAACATGAGATGCATATACTATTTTCACTAACAAAACAAGATTATAAGATACAGTAGGAAAGAATCTGACCACAACATTATCATGCTCAAAGCAAACCACAAAGATGCAGGTGCAGCTGCTGCTATCGTGAACTGCCCTCTCGATTTCCGTGACGCGCGCGTCGCAGTATAGCGCGTGATCTTCGGTTTCCTTGTAATCAAACGTCCACAGACATTAATTTCTAATAATCTAGATATGATACCAAAATCTTGATTTTGATAGACATAATCTGAACGTTGATTAGTTTCCTTGCAATCATACATCCAGATGCATTATACGAGAATTTCTTATGATTTCGATATGATTATGAAATCTTGATTATGATAGACTTAATTCAAAAAAACCCGTAATACAGAAACAAGGCGGTACCTTGAAGCAAAGAACGAGATCTCCGATATTGACACGGTCGCATTCGGAATGTTCCAAAGGGATCGATCGCTCTCGGACTGCTTTGGTAAGGCTCACCCATTCATCTTGGTCTTTGCCAAAGCCAGCAAACCTCACACGAACAACCTATCAAATTTAGGTCAAAGCTTTCAATCTCTACTTATGAATGAAGATTACATGATTACATACATATAGAAGAAGGCTTAGTAATTTTTTCAAGCATGAATTCAACTCCATATATGTTTAGTCTAGTCTCAAGAACCATCATATTTTGAGAAGCAAAGTCAAAAGGGATGGTGATTACAAAGCCGAGCAAACGAAACAACAACGAAAAATCTTACCATCTCGCCCGAGTGGAGGAATCTGTAGCCGAGGAAGGTAGCAACATCAAACCTATGAATAGAGAACACGAAACTGAGTGTCGATTGTTTTGTAATAATGCTCAACAAGAAATTGGATACATGTGAAGATAATACTCACCAAGCAGAATCCTTAGCTGATCTAGCTTCGAAAATCAAGTTGTCGAGCTCAACAACTGCTTCACTTGCAGGGATTGTTTGCACTGGCATAAATTTGCAGAGCTATCATTTATCAAATCTAAATTGGCGAAAAACCGAACTTACAAACTAAGCAAACATCCGTACATAGCAAGCTCAGTTAACACTACAAGTCTTAGCATCTTCATTTACTTCATTTAGAAGCAACGGAAGTAGCCAAAGAAGCATGAAACACAAACCATATCAACGAGCTCGAATTTAGAATAGTGTAAAGAGCAAACCTTTAGTCCTCTTCTTGATTATAGCAGTCTTTGAAGGAGGAGTTCTCTTCTGTGGTTTCGGTGGAACAACGACAACTGCCAAATTCGTTTCCTTATCACGGAACCAACTTTGCACCTGCAACACCAGAAACATAAACACCAAACAACTTCAAATGCTAGAACAAATCCAACATACATATAAAGATGAATTTCAAAGAAAAACCTGTTCCCATTTTATACGAGGCTTTTCGGAACGATGTACGGAACCACTGCATGAAAAACACAGTTAACCAAGAATCTAAACAAGATTTGAAGAGTAGTTATTTGGATTGATCAGATTAGTACAAAGAAATATGACAAAGAACTCACTTAAACTTGACACAAAGCTCCTGGCAGAACTCTTCACTAACTGTTTTCTCTCTCATTTCCTTAAACAACTTCTCCATTTGGATTATCTGCTCAAGGCTCAACCAATCAAACCAAACAATTCAAACAGATTTCAGCAGCAACAGATACCAATTTGCCAAAACTTCATCCTTTTTTTTTGTCACCTTAATATCTTTAACAAAGGAAAACAATCCACATAAAACAAATCATCAATTTGGATGTATTACAAATCTGGTCCCTAAATAGCAATTTTCTTGGCAAGGTGCCAAAAACCCTTCTGCCATACCCAATTTTTTGTTGAATTACATCACAAGAAATCATTTTTCTTTCTTAATATTTCAACATGCACAGCATTTCATTCAGGTTTAAACAACAGGAAAATGAGAAGGATCATCAGAGATGGTTTCTGGGCATCTCAACCATGTAAAGATGAAATCTTTAGAACATAAATTAGAACTTTTAAAAGAAAAAACAAACATTTCACAACGAGCAAGAATTAAATCACCTCTGCAAATGTGAACTCAGGCAAATCAATTTCCGCTTCCATGGCCTCAGGCTCACAATCCATCTCTATCTGCTTGTGTTTGAGTTCTCACCGAGTCAGTCAAACTCACTAAGTCGCTCAGCACATTGATTTCTTTGACTGTGTTTTGATTGAATTTTGAGTGAGAAAAGGTTTGAAGAGAGAGATGGGGGAGAAGCGTCTGCAGTGAAATTGGTGCAATAACTGCTAATTACTTTTTCTTATCTTATAATTAAACAAATCTTTCTTGCTTTGCTAATGCCGGATTTTATGCAGCATTTATTTCCTTTTTAGCAAAACAAAATATATTAGTTTTAACATTTTCATGTTGTTTTGGTGGAACTAACGGGAATAACATAAAGTAGAATAAAATGGATATATTCGGATAATTCTTTCTCCGGCAACCCGGTGCCGTAATCTTGTTCTCCGGCGGGTTCTGGAAGATGCCGCCGGCGAGAAACAAAATCCACCTCTCCCATGAATTATTCCATTCATAGATTTCGAGGCCCAATTCGTTTTCAAGCAAACCCAATTTCTCAAAATTGATTCTTGGTCGGTTCTGGAGATAATCAGTCAAATTTATTAAGAAACATATTTGAGAAAAATAATGATAGAAAAATGTGTATTTATTCTCGTGTATGGAGACAATTATTCTTTCAATATTTCCTTTTGCCTGATTTTGTTCAACTTTTCCCTTTTTTATATATTTCACGATGAACGAGAAATCCACTAACTCCTATGCTATAGTGGTTGATTCAATATGTCATTTTATTTGACATTTACAACACTGAGAATATAGGTTTTAATTTGTTGCAATTTGTCTTTATTGCCATCCATGCTGAAATACAATCATCCAGCAGATTATTCCATTCCAAAATGGAAATAATGATAATAGCATTTATATTTCAAATATATGGCATACAATCATACCTTAGTTACAAATTCAAATTTATTCTTAAAATTGCCTTTCCCCATTATCACCTTTTAAAAATTAAGAATTACAAGCACAAATCATCATCATAAATAGTGTGTTTTTATGTGTTGGGATCTTCTATCTCACTCAATGTCCCACTACATGTCCTACTTGAAAGAACTCGCATCGGAGTTCTTGAAACAACCTTGAAACTAGGACATGTAATGGAATATAGGGTGGGACAGAAGATTCCCACCAGTTTTTATGATGTTTATGATGTAAGAATAAAGGATGAAACACTATTTTGTAGTAAAAGAATGGGAAAAAACATTAAAATCCCAAAGTATTAGAGTACTTGAAATAACAAGAAAGCCACTGCATGTAGAGAGTAGAGTCCAAACTGTAAGTAGCTGCTTTTCATCTCTCTCTCTCTCTCTCTCTCTCTCTCTCTCTCTCTCTCTCTCTCTCTCTCGATGGGCCTTGATTCATATTTCCAAATGTTTTTTTTCTGCAACATAATTTGAGGTTTAATTGTTATAAATTGGTCTAATGGCTGGCTAGAATAATAGAAACAAGTAGAATCAGACAAGCAAAATCAAAGCACTTCTCCTACCAAAATCTTCCATTGATGTTAAATTTCTAATTAGAGGCCAGATAATAGAACAAAATACATTATACTTATATATCATGTGTCTTTTCATGCAAAGGAATGAGAACATTCTCTTGAAAACTATATAAATTTCAATCATGAATGGAACAAAACATGCATCTTCTTATCTTAATATAAAATCTTTTCTCAAATGAAAGTGACCTTCTAACAACAGCATGCAAGTTCTTCTTCCCCTTTGATTAACTCCCCTTTCATTACAACATAGATAAGTTAGTCTTGAAGAGCTTCAAGAAGGAGAATGAAGAAGGATGTGAAGATGTCTAGAGCAATTCTGAGGCGCGGAGATGAAGAAAAGCTCGATCCACACGACAAACATGAGTTTATGAATCGAGTTCTTAGATCTGCTGAGGATGATCATGAGAAGTTCTTGAGGAAAATTAGAAGCCGGATTGATGAGTGAGTTGTAAACTTGTAATGCAACTGCATGAATAGTGGCTTACATGTATCAAGTTTTTAATAGTGGTTTTTATTTATTTAATTATTTTAATTTTATTTTCAGAGTAGGGATTGAACTTCCTAAAGTAGAAGTGAGGTTTGAAAACTTAAGCATTGAGGCTGATTGCTTTGTTGGTGAGAGGGCTCTTCCTACACTCCCAAATTCTGCACTAAACATTGCAGAGATTGGTTTGAGTTGCTTTGGTATAAAGCTTGCTAAGAGAGCAAAACTTGAAATACTAAAAGGCCCTTCTGGGATCATTAGGCCATCAAGGTTTGTGTTGATATGAACACACAATTAGATCCAAAGTTGCATAAAAATTGAAACTTTATGGCTGTTGGAGATAATCTGACATTTGTGGCTGTTTTTCATGTAATGATGGGTAGGATGACACTTCTATTAGGACCACCTTCTTGTGGGAAAACAACCCTTTTGTTGGCTCTTGCAGGGAGATTAAGCCCAAGCTTGAAGGTGTGTTGAAACCAAGATAAAAATCACAACTTTCTTGAATCTTTGACTAAAGAAAGGATTTTTATGAAGAAGGTATGCCTTATTTCCTTATTAACTTTTCTGAGCAGGCTAGTGGAGAAATCACCTACAATGGGCATAAGCTCGATGAGTTTGTTCCGCGGAAGACTTCAGCGTACGTTAGCCAGAACGACGTTCACGTACGAGTGATGACTGTTGGAGAGACACTAGACTTCTCTGCTAGGTGCCAAGGGATCGGATCAAGATATGGTGTGTGCAAGTCTAGTATTAACTTTAAGATTACTTCAATTTTTTCCTTAAGACTATTAGTGAGTAATAATTTGTAAATCTTTCTAACTACTTATAGATCTCTTGAAGGAGATCAGAAGAAGGGAAAAGGAAGCAGGCATTTATCCAGATGCAGATGCTGATCTTTTCATGAAGGTAGCTACAATTTGTTGCAAGAATAGTCATTTTCTTCATAGTTAGTGATTACTAATTAGATCTAATTTACTACTTTCTTTTGATTTTTTAAGGCAACTTCTTTAGAGGGAGTTGAAAACAGTCTTATCACAGACTATGTTCTCAAGGTTGGTAAAAATGCATATCACTCCAATTTGGCCTAAAGTTATTAAAAAAAACTTACTATTATCCGTCCACTATTGCTATTCATCACTTATGATCACATGATTTGCAGATAATGGGACTAGATGAGTGTCGAGACACAACCGTGGGAGATCAGATGCTACGCGGTATATCCGGAGGCCAGAAGAAGCGTATCACTACCGGTACTTCAATTTAAAAGTTTAACACTCAACACACATTCCATCACAGAAAATGGATGGTAATAATGCTTAATTTTGTTGTTTTAGGGGAGATGATAGTTGGACCATCCAAAGTGCTTTTCATGGACGAAATATCGACGGGGTTAGACAGCTCTACCGCGTTTCAAGTGGTGAAGTGTATGCAGCAGACCACCTCACAGAAGCTACTGTATTAATGTCTTTACTACAGCCTGATCCAGAGACATTCAACCTCTTTGATGATCTGATCCTCTTGTCCGAAGGCCAGACCGTTTATCACGGCCCGATTGAGCATGTTCTTGATTTTTTCGGAGTGAATGGATTCAAGTGTCCGGAAAGAGAGGGAGTTGCTGATTTTCTACAAGAGGTAAAATTAGTACTAATTCATGTAAATTATAAAAGTTTGTTAATAATTTCTTGTTGTGGTGAATTTAACTATTGATCACTATTGTATGTATTTTTTTGTAAAAGGTAACATCAAAGAAAGATCAAGAACAGTACTGGGATGATCAAACTACACCATACAGATACATGTCAGTTAGTGAATTTGCAGAAAGATTCAAGAATTTCCATGTTGGCATTAATCTCCAACAAGAACTATCCCTCCTTATGACAAACTCAACTCTCCTAAACAATCTCTAATTTACAACAAGAATTCAGTTCCCAAACAAGTCCTTCTGAAGGCCAATCTTGACAAAGAATGGTCTTTAATCAAAAGAAACCCCTTCTTCTACATCTTCAAGACTGTCCAAATCATCATCGTGGCCATGATTGCATCGACCGTGTTTGTCTTTGGCATGATCATCAACACATTCAACGGATATGTCGAACTCTCACTCACTATACAGAGATTACCAGTCTTTTACAAGCTTAGAGACTTTCTTTTTCATCCCACTTGGGCTTTTGCTGTTCCGCATCTCCTTCGGAGGATACCGATATCTTTATTTGAATCCGTCTTGTGGACTGCTACAACATAATTCACTATTGGATTTGCACCAGAAGCTTCAAGGTAAGAATTTACACATGTAGTAAAAAAAGTTGTTACTGATGTAAGTTTTGTACTAATTATGCATACACAAACATGAGAAAGATTTAATTTCATGTTTAAATATGGGAACTATTATGAAGAAAATGATCATTTTTCATCATTTTTCAGATTCTTGAAGTAATTTCTATGGGTTTTCTCTATACAACAAATGCTGCAGGTATGTTTAGGCTAATTGCTGGTATATGTAGGAGTATGGTTATATCAGGAACTAGAGGCTCTCTTACTCTTCTACTCTTGTTCCTTATCGGTGGCTTCATCGTTCCTCTCGGTTAGTCCAACACCATAAGTAGTACTAATAGCCATCAAAAGGATAAATGTAGTTTCAATTTGTGTGTTTTATCAATAGATCAAATTCCAATCTGGTGGAGATGGGCTTACTGGATTTCACCTCTGAGTTACGGATACAACTCCGTTGCAGTAAACGAAACGGTACAAGTTTAGGAATGTCGATTTTAAAGCAATTCGACGTTTTCACAGAGGAGAAATGGTACTGGATTGGCATTGCTGCTCTGTTAGGCTTTGCAGTTCTTCTCAACACATTCTTTGTCATTGCTCTAATGTATGTAAACAGTAAGCTTTGCTTGATCACTACAACAAATTTTTCCCGCCAATCTTGCTGGTTAATTTATAATCTGATTTTTGTTGGATATGATAGATTTTGAGAAGCTACAAGGCATAATATCTCAAGAGCAAGAAAATGCTGCAAATCAAGAGAAAAATGAGAAGCCACCTAGACACAGACCAAGTGGCTCGATGGAGTCGTTAACCCGGTCTAGATCTGGCTTCTACAGAACCAGCACAGGTAGAATGATTCATGATTCATGATTCATCCATACATCATCTCAAAATCAAAAAAAGATCAGATTTTTATTAAAACTACAAGATGTTTATATGACAGATAGAGGAATGGTTCTTCCCTTCACCCCTCTAGCCATGTCTTTCCAAGATGTCAACTACTATGTGGATATGCCCACAGTAAGAAGCTGCTCCCCTTCACATTTAACCAATCAACCTTAAATTTACACTGATTTTGAAATTGTGGAAACTTAGGCTATGCAAGGAAAGGGAGAGACTAAACTCCAACTACTCCATGAACTAACTGGTTCATTTAGGCCCGGAGTTTTGACAGCTCTGATGGGAGTAAGCGGAGCAGGCAAGACTAAGTTGATGGATGTTTTGTCCGGGAGGAAGACACGCGGATACATTGAAGGAGACAGAAGAAAGAAACATTTGCTAGAATCTCGGGTTACTGTGAACAGAACGACATCCATTCGCCTCAAGTGACTATACACGAGTCCTTGATCTACCCAGCTTGCCTTAGGCTCCCTAAAGAAGTCAGCATGGAAGGTAAAATGGTAAGCAAACACAATACAGTCTCCCTCAAGATTAGAGAACACAATTTAGCCTCCCTCAAGATTAGAGAACAAGAATTAGTCCCATTCAAGATTATAGAACTAAAATTAGTATCACTCAAGATTATAGGACAAAAATTAATCTCACTCAAGATTATAGGACAAGATTTAGTCTCCCTCAAGATTATAGAACAAAATTTAGCCTCCTTCAATATTAGAGAACAAAAATTAGTCTCCCTCAAGATTATAGAACAAAGATTAGTCCCCCTCAAGATTATAGTTTAGTGTAGAAAACAAAATATAGTAACCCTCAAGATTATAGAACAAAATTTAGTTCTAACATATATAGGTGTTTGTTCTTGTAATGACAGATCTTTGTAGATGAAATTATGCAATTAGTGGAGTTAGATGGGCTCAAGAATGGTATAGTGGGGATTCAAGGAGTTAATGGTTTGTCTACAGAACAGAGGAGGAGGCTAACCATAGCAGTTGAGCTTGCGGCAAATCCCTCCATCATATTCATGGATGAACCCACTTCTGGCCTTGATGCAAGAACAGAAGCCATTGTTATGAGGACAGTGAGGAATACGGTGGACACCGGTAGAACAGTCGTTTGCACGATACACCAACCCGGGATCGACATATTTGAATCATTCGATGAGGTAAACATACACAAAACATCACATTGAATCACCAATTCTTGAAAAGCTTCACTTCTGTAATACTTGTATAATGCACTGCACCAGTTGCTTCTTATGAAAAGAGGCGGGCGTGTTATCTAAGCGGGCCCACTTGGAGAACGATCCAAGAATGTGATAGATTACTTTGAGGTACACAAGATTGTTATTTCCCTTAAAGAGGAAAGTGTGTGTATAAATCAAGAATCGTACCTAATGCATGCAGTCAATACGGGAGTTACAAAAATCGAGGAGAGGCGTAATCCAGCAGCATGGATGCTTGAAGTTACCTCAGAAGCAACAGAAGCCAGAATTGGCATTGATTTTGGAGAGTACTACAAATCATCATCTTTATATCAGTAAGTGGTTAAACACAAAATCTTCCAAATCATATCATAAATTGATACTAAAATGCAAGAATTTGATCCAAGATTTCAACTTTACTTGCTCCCCAGAGAAAACAAGGCTTTAGTTAAAGAACTAAGCATCCCTTCCCCAACTGCAAAAGACTTGCATTTTCCTACACAATATGCTCAATCCAATTGGAGCCAATTCAAACTCATCCTATGGAAGCTAAAATGGACTTATTGGAGAAATCCAGACTACAACCTTTCTAGATTCTTCTTCACATTAACTGCAGCATTAGTAATTGGATCCATATTTTGGAAAGTAGGTACAAGAAGTTTAGTCTCCATTCCTTAACCTTCATAAAACTCAAGCACGACGTATACTTACACTTTCTCGCCTCATTTTTCAGGGAAAACAGCAATGATCTTTTGACAGTTATAGGAGCAATGTATGCTTCAGTTCTCTTCCTCGGTATAAACAACTGTGCTATGGTACAGCCAGCTGTATCCGTCGAGAGAACAGTCTTCTACAGAGAGAGGGCTGCAGGGATGTACTCTGTTTTGCCTTATGCAATGGCTCAGGTTAATTTTATTCATCTCAACGCAATTTGTTAGTAAAAAAACAAATTATACTAATCCATAATAAAATGCAGGTGATAAATGAAATACCTTATGTGTTTGTTCAAACAACATACTATACATTAATAGTGTATACAATGGTTAGTTTTGAATGGAAAGCAACCAAATTCTTGTGTTCTTCTTTGTCAACTTCTTCTCCTTCCTCTACTTCACATACTACGGAATGATGACTGTCTCTGCTACGCCTGATCTACAAACAGCAGCAGCTTTTTCCAATGCATTCTACTATTTATTCAATCTCTTCGCGGGCTTCTTCATTCCTGCACCGGTAAGTTATTCATGACCTCCTACCACTAAAACAATGTCAATTATATAATTCTAAGCTATAACACAACATTTCTTCATTCAAACATTTCAATCTTTCAAAACTGCAGAGAATTCCCAAGTGGTGGATATGGTACTATAGGATTTGCCCTATGGCTTGGACAGTTTACGGCTTGATTGTTTCGCAGTACGGAGACATTCAAAATGAGATTAATGTGGAGGGAATGGCCTTCAAACCGAGTGTTGCAAGTTACATTCGAGTGCATTTTGGGTACAGATTGGACTTCATGGGAGAAGTTGCTTTAGCATTAGTTTGTTCACACTCTTCTTTGCCTTCATGTATGCTTACTGCCTCAAGATGATCAATTTCCAGAAGAGATAAACCTAATGATCATATTATGTTAGCAAAAGATTGCTATTTTCTTCAATTGTTGATCATTTTTTCTACTAATCTTGATCCAAAAGATTTTTTTTTTCAAGAGAAATGATGTTATTTCCAGCCTATTATTTCATATTCTTGAAACAACATGCATTTGATATTCTTCCAAAGCAAAATATTTGGTTTGCTTGATGTGGGCTTAGTTATAACACTTCCATATTTATTATACTTCACTCTTTGATGGAGAAAAATCCGTTCTTGATCTTGTAATGTGGGTTCTGTCCGTTTCTAGTATAGTGGATGCATCAAATTTTTATTGTATAAGTTGGAAAACTGTCAATTTTGATTCTCGGACGGAGAGTGCCTAACGGAACACACTCGTGATTACATATTAAAAAATGAAACTTTTCTTGATTAATATAAATCTTGTAACAAACTCTGCAATCATAAGTAGGAAATATAGAGAAAGGGAAATGTATCTTGAAATTAATTGTAAAAATGGAAGAGAACAAATTCTCTCCAACTTATGTGAGACACTATATGTATATGTGTAGAAAGGTTGTTCACCAGAAAGCCACACTTTATATGATTGCATGGGATGGGTATAAGATTGAGTGAAAAGGCTGTAGTCCTTTCAAATAATACCACAAAAGAAAATAAACATTAGGGTTTCATTTCAGAAAAAAAAAATATATTTGTAGCTAATGATTGGTTAATGGATATTGATGAGACATGATAAAAGTTATTATATGCTTCCAACTTTATTTTAGTGATCATGTTGTAATGGATGCCGAATTGTCTATTCTACATTTATAGCGTTCCATTTGTCGATCCATGCAGTGACGAGGAAAATCCACAATTGCTATTTGACGCTTACGGGAAGGTGGCTTGGATTCTTATCAAGATTGGAGATAGTGAAAGGAAAACAGAATCAAAGCCTTGTTGCCATGAAAACCCATAATCTCATTCTGATCCCAACTTTTTTTGCTGCTTTTACACAGAAGAATCAAATGTGACCACACACATCTTAGTCCAAATACAAACAGATCAATAATATATATATATATATATATATATATATATATATATATATAAAATGGATCAAATGAGAACCAACTCCTCATATAAAAACTAAGAACTAATCTTGACCTTATATTTTCTTAATCTACGGTTGTTATTGAAATCCTATTTAATTCATTATATTTAATAAAGATGTATTAATAAGGTTAGTCTTGTAATTTTCAACATAGATGATAATTAATGTATATTTTATATGGAGATATTTTAGTTATCTGATTTGGTAATTTTTTAATATTTATTAAATTACCATACATAATGATTTCTAGAAGAATTAAATCACTTAATTTTGGTAGGATTACATAGAATAAAGGCAACGCTCAAATAAAAAATCTTGTATATTCTTTCCGTATTTTTTTAGTTATTATTTATAGAAATTTTTAAATTTTTTTATTATTATATGTTTAGAGTTTGGTGCAGGTTTTTTTAATTATTGATGCATAATATGAGGTTACTTTTGTATTCATTTTTGTGTTTAAATTTTTAAATTTGTTTAAGACTATTAACGGATAATTATTCTTCTAGCAATGAATATTTAATGCATTATAAAGTGCTTAAGGATGCATCACTTTATAAGACACAATGCATTGCATTATAAAATGCATATGCATAATTTATTATTTACAATGCAACAATTTATTATTTATAATGCAAATATTACATTATATAATCCATGTGCACAATTTCTTATTTATAATGCAACAATTTATAAAATATAATGCAACAAAATGTGCATAGATTTATTTACGAATTTCTGCTTATAACTCCAATGCACATAAAGATGCATAATATTTTTTATTCCAAGCTTTATTATACTAACTTTGTACAACATTACATTCGTTATTTTATTCTTTTTACAGTATTGAACTCTCAACATCTTCAATTGCTTCATGATCCATCGTGTGATACCAGTTTCCCATTACTCTAATTCATCATCCATACATGTCTCCATATGTTTCACAAGGTAAAATACCTATAAACAATCATCAATTACAATGTAAGTAACAACTAAAACTAAAATTAATAATAGTCATGCATTGATAAATTATTAAATTATGCATAAAAAAATAATGCATTACACAACACTCTGCAATGCATCAAACGGGAAAATTATATGCATTAATAAGAGTCATGCATTGATAAATATTAAATTATGCATCATTGCATTACACAAAAATCTACAATGCATCAAACGGGAAGATTATATGCATTACAAAGTATTCCGCAATGCATTTACAATAACATAACTACCAATTGAACACAGTACAACATAAATGCATGTAGCTATAGAAACATATGCATATTCAATATATACAAGTGCATTATATTCAACAATAGAGTAAAACCTTAATTCCTTGAAATTTATATGTTCCATACATCAAACTGCTTATTTATATGCACAAAACAGTAAAATTATATGATTCACCAATATTTGCATAAATTAAAACTCCAGATTAATGTATTTGCACAAAAAAAACTAGAAATAATGCATATCATCGAATTGCTATATGCATAATATGAATTCGTTTCTGAATATTATTATGCAATAATATAATATATTTCTATTATTATTTAAATATAATATTTTTCTGTGTTATTAAATGTCGTAAGATATTCATTATATTAAATTATTAATTAATGATATTTAATTTAATTTTAATTAATGATATTTAATTTAATTTTAATTATTAATTAACGATATTCATTATATTAAATTATATGCATAATTTTAAATTATTAATTAATGATATTTAATTTAATTTTAATTAATGTCGTAAGATATTCATTATATTAAATTATTAATTAATGATATAGAGTTATACATGTTAAAATTTAATTTTTAATTGTTGATGCATAACGTGAATTGGTTTAGGGTTTTTCATTCAGTTTGCAAAATAATATAAACAGGAGATGGGATTTGGATAATAGATTAGAAAAACGAAGGTTTTATCAAATTTGGACGGTTCCATGAATTTCTCAAACTATGATTTTGTACATCTTTTTTGTTCCTAATATACCCTTGTCCATTTAAAAAATAATATTGATTGCATTAAATTGACCATAGATTTCATTAAAATCAACGATGCTTATGGGTTCCTAGTTCTCATCTAATAATTGGTTCCTATGTGAACCATATATATATATATATATATATATATATATATATATATATATAGGAGGTTCAAATGTGAACAGTCTCTTATCGCGTGAATGTGTGAACACTGCATTTTAAAGACAAACATACTGCATTTTAAAGTGCAATACTTAAAGTGCAGTACATTTGTCTTTAAGTGCAGTTCGTAAAGTGCAGTATTAAAATGCAGTATATTTACCTTGAAAGTGCAATACGTTTGTCTTTAAAGTGCAGTGTTCTCACGTTCACACGATAAGGGTTGTTCACACGGGAACCACTCCCTATATACAGGGGCGGTACCAGGGGGTGCGGGTGGGTGCGACTGCATCCCCCATTTTTCGCGTCGAAATCGAAATTCATGTGTAAATTTTACGAAAAAAATATTTTCGCACCCCCCGTATTTTACGAAAATTTAATATATGAAAGCGAATTTAAAAATATATTAGTTGCCCAACAACATGAACTAAATTAAGTGGTCCAACAACATCAATTAGCCCAACAACATCAATTAGCCCAAACAACATCAATTAGCCCAATAAGCAATTAAATTAAATTGGGACGTTGACAGCTACACAAGGAGAATTGAGAGCCGAGAGTTAAAGGCGTAGACCGCATCCAGCATCCTCCGCGTCCGGCGTCCGGCATCGGGCGTCCGATGATTTTCTAAAATGAAGCTCGTAAAGACAAGGCTAAGGAATAAAATGGAAGATGATTTTCTACTTGGTTCTATGATAATGAGCATTGAGAATGAAATTGCTGAGAGTTTTGATATTGACTCAATTATTGATGAGTTCAATAACATGAGAAAACGTAGATCACAATTTTAGACTCGCTATTTTTGTCGTTTTTATGGTTTTTGTATATCATTTTAGACTCATTATTTTGTCATTTGTATATGTTATAAGTACTTTTGACTTCCTTATACTCATTGTTATATTATCTTTTCTCAAAAAAAAAATCGGGGACTCCGCCCCCGAACCCCCGATAAATCTCGTCCCTCATCTATAAATCCTGGTTCCGCCCCTATATATAATAAATGAGAGAATTCCCATGCTTGTGATCAGCTGGTGTGACAGAGGAATAAAGGAGGAATCTCTTCTGCAACACATAATCATCCTCTTCTTTATAACAAAGTTAATTTCTGCTGGAATTATTGCAGAAAGGAGAATGGAAGCACATAGAAACAAGCCAATAGGATTTGAAATGGACCATCAAAATTAAAGATCGTCTGTCTACTGTCAATCATCATTCGGAGTAGCTGCCAATTATTCTATTTATTCTACTTATTTCTTATTTTTATTTCCTTTTTTGGCTACTAGATGATAATTATTTCATTTGGCATGTAATATATTCTCCTCCCACCAAGTCCCACTTACCAAAAGCTTATCTGTCATTTATGGCAAATATCAGGTTCAAGCCCCTAATGTAATATTAACATATATGTAATATTCGGAAAATTTTATGCTAAGGGAAGATCCTTGCTCTTCTGATTAAATTGTCATAGTAAGAAAGGAGCAAAAAATAGTTGACTTTTCCAGCCCATTGACATTTTTCCACAAATTTGACTGCATTCGCTATTCGGGTGTGTTTTCGATAAACGGAACTCGTTTATCTAGAATTCTTGGAAGAAAAAAAATGCAATCTTGTATTTAGAATTGGAAGAATAAGAAGGGTTTCATGGGATAAAAAGCATCCTAGTACATGGGACGTTATATGTAATAGTTATTGAATAAGATTTGGCATCCAACAAGTAGGATCATTCTCTTAATTGTTTATTAGCTCAGCAAAATTTAGTGATATGTCCCTTTTTAGTGACTTGATATGTTTATGCCCTTTTTTCCTTTAACAGTAAATTCTATGATACAATGATAATGCAGTTATATCATGTGCATGCCTTTTTCTTGGTGGCACAAACTTTCCAAAAACAACTTTTGTTTTTGTTTTTTTGGATCAATTCCTTCCCTATACATGATTCTAGAGAGAATTACAGATATGGTAGTTTTATATATTATGATATGACACGCTTAAATTCAACTGCTTTGAACTTATAATATCATAGACTCATGAATTATACTAGTAAATAGTTGATGATCGATATTCGTAACCGTTTTAAAATTTTAAGAGACTGTTTTTAGCATCCACTTGATATTGAACATTAGGAAAACACAAATAATTTCTTTTTTATTATTAATAAATTATAATCATAGTAGATAGATTGGGAAGGACGCTAAACTCGAAAAATGCAAGAAATGAGATTCTAAATTAAAAATCTTGTGATATGCTGATACTTTCGAGACAGAATCGCATTTGCAGTTTTGCACCAATAACTTTAATTAGTGATTGATGAAACAGAAAGCGTGTGTTTGTCATCATAATTCTGATTCCATTTCATATCAAATGCATACATAATAATATAATAAATATATAAATGTCATCCTAACCCTGTTTCAAAAGTATTCTCTATTTTTTAATTTAACTTCTTTTCAAGAAATAAAATAAAATAAATAATCCAATTTCACACACACCAACTAGTCCATACAATAGGGAGGTTTCTACCCCACCCCACCTCCCAACACTATATAAAGCTCTAAATTCCAACCTCATTTCATTCCCATCCACAATCTCTTCCTTTTACACTCACTTTCTTCATATTATTTATATCTTATTGCATTATTTCTGCACAGCCAAGAACCATGCAGAGACAACTAGCTAACATGAGGCAGTCCCTTTTTGATCAGGTGAAAATTAAATTCACTATTGTTTCTCTCTCCAAATCTGCATTTTGGATTAAAAAAAAAAAAACTTGTTCTTGCAAGTTGAGAGCTTTATTTTAGTACTATTAAGGTTGTCTACATCCATGCAAGTGGATACATGTCATATCAATTTACAAAGGATCATTCTCGAAACTCTGTACTACATAACTCATACACATTTGGATCACTACAAAAAGAGAAAGTAACCTTCTTGTTTTTCTTGATTTATTATTTTTTTTTTTTTTTTGCAGGGATATCTTGATGAACAATTTATTCAGCTTGAAGAGCTGCAAGATGATGCAAATCCCAATTTCGTCGAAGAGGTTGTAACGTTGTACTACCGCGATTCGGCCCGGTTGATCCAAAGTATCGATCAAGCCTTGTGAGTTTCTATCATCACACATTTATATACTACGAGTATTTTAATTTTAGGTTAATAAATCTAGATTTCTTGCATGTAATCTTGTTAGAGAGAAGAGTCCACTTGATTTTTCAAAGCTAGACAGCTACATGCACCAGTTCAAGGGCAGCAGTTCAAGGTAGTGTAATAATACTAAGTTAAATTAGATTCTTCAAGAATTTACTGTCTCATGCAGGGCATATTCCTTTTCTTTTCGTCTGAGAATATTTAACCACTTCCGTACATGTAATTTTGCAGCATTGGAGCCAAAAAGGTTAAAAGTGAGTCTACACAGTTCAGAGAATACTGCAGAGTTGGAAATGCTGATGGGTAATTTTATCTTTTAGTCTATATAAAAATTTCGCATATATATATATTATATATTCATGGACGGATTCAATATTAAGAGTATGTAAGGCTAAGTCTGTAATTTCAAGAATTCATTCAGTCGGACAAAATATTTTTTCCCGAATCTTGTACTAAAAAAGTTGAGACACGCCCTCCACTTACATCTGCCACTGTATAAATTATATATTATATATAATCTTGTAAAAATGTATTAGCTAGCTAGGCTATATATATATAATTGGTGATCCTAAATTGTGATTATTTATTAATTTTGTAGTTGCAAGAGAACTTTTCAACAACTGAAGAAGGAATATGCGACTCTAAGAACGAAGCTAGAAGCCTATTTTCGGTTCTTGAGACAAGTTGGGCCAGTGGAGAAGGCTTGTCGTCGCAAGTAATTAAAGAGATTATTAGTATTTTGGCATAATTAGTATGCTTGAGTTTTTGGAGAAATTAATGTAATTTGGTGTGTGGTTTCTCTTAGCTTAATTTATGCATAATCACCAATTGTACACATCCTGCTCGGATTCAATAAAGAGAAGGGTGTCCTTTTGGCACACTTATGTATGCCTATTTACTATGTAAGTTCATGTTTTTACATATTCAGATATATTGGTTTTTAAAAATCTCATATCACAATCATATCTCAGTCAAAACAACGCAGTTTTGTACTTCATATATCCTATTCATCTCGACTACATATTCAGATATATTGGTTTTTAAAAATCTCATATCCCAATCATATCTCAGTCAAAACAACGCAGTTTTGTACTTCATATATCCTATTCATCTCGACTCATTCAAAAAAAGACAGTTTATCCACTCACAACTAATAACTCTCTTTTTGTGGGATCATCCATTTACTCACAACTAACAACTCTCATTAATAACCGCACCGGAAAGAAGCTAGTCAAACTCAAGGAAGTATAAAATAAAAGGTAAAATGGTAAAATGATTAATTGAGTTGCTATTAAAACTACACAATTTTATATCAAAACTACATAATTTTAACTGAGACATAAGACTTTTGGGACAAGAGACTTTCTCTCTCTCCAATAGAGTAGAGGGGCCTCAAAATTAATCGTGATCTTTAATGGTAAATGGGTTTTGAACATTAAATCATTAATATATTTTCTAGCATAAGGTTAAGGTGAAAAAGTAGAATCTTCATATGATTAGGCCCAATAGATTCAAGAACGGTATAGAAAGCCCATATGGGCCGGGCCCAAATGTAATGGGTAAATAAGTAAAGGCCTCGAATAGGTTTCTTTTTAAGAGCGAGAAAATCGAAGAATGGTGAGAGAGAAAAAGGAGATGAACGGATTACACTAAATCTCGATAACAATAGAAAAGTATAAATAATCCAAGTAAAGAAAGTGAAGTAATCATATACTACTCGCAAATTTCGACGCCGATTCAAGCCCTACCCCTGCTGTTTATATCGGTAATTTCTTCGTAAATTGATTGCAATTTCTAACTTCGTTTCAAATTCGTTGTTTTTCTTGTCCGGATTAATCTATTTTCTGGAAGAAAAGTACGTAATTGACTCTCCTTGCTCTCCGTTTCTACTTCCTCGGGCTTTGGGTTTTATAATGTTTTCTGTAAAAATAAAATAAAAATAGTTTTATTGCAGTGTTGAATTTTTACTTGTTGCTGGATATATGCCTTTGGCTTTGGATTTTTAATGCACATCAACAAGCTATCTATCTGGATTTGCCTGCATAGATAGTAAGTAAAGAGAGATTTAATTCTGGTTTTGCTTTTAATTCCTGCATGTTTGGGAGATTGCTCTTAGAGAATGTATATCAATAGTCAAATTGTAAGCGTGCAGTGTTGAATTTTAGGTGGGTTGTGTTTTCTTGTAGTTAGTGAGGTTTAATAGGTTGCCAGAATTGATATTCCAGAACAATGGGAGCATAATCTGTTAAAAACCCAACATATCTTTATCTTTTTAAAAATAGAGGATTGAAATTGTAAATGAAACCAAATTGAGGGTTACTGGTTTTGAAATGTGGGCTATAAGGGGTTTTGGGGGGAGGTAGATCTTTATCGAAGAAAATATTACGTTTAAGCTTAGGCTTCTCTAATGAGCCTAAGCTTTTCTCGAATACTGGTTCGTGTTCTTATTTGTATTCTTGTTATTGGTTTAGTAGAAAATTCGCTTTTCTTCTTCTCTGGGATCATGATGAGCGTATCAAAAACATATCAGTAGGTGTTTATATTTTTCAGATAATGTATCTACTTTGTGTAATGGTGAGGCTACAAGCACCTCTCTTGACAAAATGAGACTACTGTCCGATTGTTGGACTCTCTAGAAAAGCCCTTTTTAAGTTGAAATCATTTCCTTATTTAGTTTCAAATAATCAAGTTGAAAGATTTTTTTCCTATATACTTATCTAAGGTGCAAATAAAATTGTCTTCTGGCAGTTTTGGTTCATTTCCAACTGTCATTTATGTAGCTGTTCTGGTTTTCGTCTCAGTAAGTGTAGAAAAGATGGAAGGATGTACAGCGGAAGCCACGCAAGAAGATGCTCCGGTCTTACAAGTTCAGCCCGAAGAGATAGGTCAGTTTTGATGTTTCTTTCAAGCTAACATCATCCTCTCCTTTGCTATAATAAGATTTGGGCTTTTGCTGCATTATCTTGTAATGTAATCTGTTTGTGTACTTTTGACAACAGAGAGAAAAGCTCGGGTAGATGCTGTATGGAAGCAAATGAATAAAGGCGTCCCTTCGAAGACTCTCAAAGGCATCTTAAATAACCAAAGTCGAACCACAAGCAAATCAACACGACAAATTCCCGTGCAGAAGTCATCAACAGTGAGAAACAAACAACCCCCTCTTTTAGTAAATAAATTACAATGACACGTTCATTTGTTACTTGTTCCAACGTTGACAAATCATCCACCCCCCCTATTTCAGGGTTGGAAGACTTATCTTGGTTTGGGATCAACTAAGCCACCATCTCCCGGACAAGGGGCGTTGGAAAAACGTCCAAACGTAAGTCAAAATGGCTCAAGTGAGGATGCTAAAAAACTTGCTGCTGCCGCTCTTTCAGCAGTTAAGGAGGCTGCTGCTGCTTCAGCCATTATAGGAAGAGGCAAAATTGAGGTGTGTTTCTCTTCTAACTTTAATGCTTATTACAAAATCAAGTCCCGCATTACCATTACACTCAATTTGGAGGATCACAACTTCATGCGATTTTCGTACAAATTATGTTTCTTTTTTCCATGTTGCAATTTTTATGGGGGCTTTCATATTCACTTGATTATGGTAAAATGTTGTTAATTGGTTAGGTTACTGAAGTTAGAAACTTTGCCGGTGAGGAGATTGAAGTGAGGAAGCTAGTCGATGCTGAGAAAGGGAAAGGCCCAGCAGGCTCCACATCAGCAGTTGATGCTGTTCTTGAACAGATAAAGAAGAAGCCCAAGCTGAGTGTACTCGACAAGACGAAGAAGGACTGGGGTGAGTTCAAGGACGAAAACAAAGGCATGGAGGATGAACTCGACGTGTACAAGAAGAGCTCAAACCAGTATCTGGACAAAGTCTCTTTCTTGCAGCGCGCTGATTATAGAGAATTCGAGCGAGAGAGAGACGTTCGTCTTGCTTCGCAGGCCAAGCGAAAGACCGACATGAGAGAGGATTGATGAGACATGAGAGAGTACTAATTTGATGGAATTGATTATGATTATGCCTTTCTTTAAACTCATCAAAACAGCTTGAAATCATATGGCAAGCTAATTATTGTGATTTCTGAGAAAAATGCTCAAAACTGCATCAATATTCAATTTTCATAACCCAAGTAAGCTAAGATGCAGATTTTCAAAGCTAATATACAACATATGCACTGCTTTAGATTGGAATGGTTGCAAAAAAGTTACGCATCAGATGCCTCATCCAAAATGTCAAGAAATCCTTTCTTGTTATTGTTTTGTAAACAAACACCATGAGAAGATGCTGCTTCAAACCTTGTCCACAATTCCTTCTTTAAAGTGTTCTCCCCAGGATGCTTTCCCACTCTGAAGTTGCTCACAGGCTCCTTCATCATAGGAGTGAAATCAGCTAAATCGAGTGTCCGAATAACGCCTGCAAGGATAAAGAAACAAGAAACATTGATGGGAATTTGAAAGTGTTATGCTTCAACAGTTGAATGATAGATGGAGGTGATGATATGTATACCTTGACACCCTTTTGTGTTGATGGTGGAGAAGTCGCCTTCCTTATTAGAGACTGCAGTGGTTTTCAATGGCAAGCAATTCAACATTGGCTGATTAGAAGGATTCATTACAACACAGGTTTTAGGAGGTGAAACAATCCAGCTTGGTGAGTCTTCTGAATCCATTTTCTTTTGAATATTCTCCTTCTTTATCCCGTAGAGCTCGGGATACTTCTGTTTGAGGCCGTCTGAAGACTCATCAGAATTATCGGACTCGCTGAAACAGTGGGCTCCAATGGGAAAAGGTGTGGATTTATGGACTGGCTGGCTTTTCTTTTTGGAGAAGGCTGATATGGGCTCAAGCAGTATGCAAGACTTTGGTGGTGACATTTTCATGCATGGAGTCATGATAACAAGAGAGCTATTCATATTTGGAACATTTTGTGGTGAAGAACAACCAGTCTGAAGATTGTCTACTGCAGATTTAGCCACTCCTTTATCAAAAGACAGTTTTGGAGTTGGCTTTGCTGATACACCTCCCTTCACATCATCGTCTAAGTTTCTCACTGGAATCTTTTCAACTGCAGCAGTAGATGCCAGATATTTGGAGGAGAAATCCTTTTTCTGAGGCAGGGGTGTAAGAAGAAACAACTGTCTACCGTTGCCTGTGTTGCATCCGGCCCGCCAAGATACAAGAGGTGATGGAGAGACAAGTGACTCCCATTTGGTTTCTTGAGGGCTTTCAGTGGCAGTAGTTGTGGTTTCTGTATAGACACTGAATTCCTTTTTCTCCTCTGGCTGTTTCGGCTTATTCTCTTGTTCTGTGGGTTGGCTGGCAACTGCCTTTAGAAATCTGGAAACCCATGGCTGTGGAATCACACATTCAAACTTAATACACTGCAGAATGGAATGTGTTGCAAATCAAAAGGTGAGACAAAAAAGACCAACCTTTAAGGAGGTCTGCATATCAGACAAGACATCTGCAAATTGTTTGATCTCCTTCCTGCCATTATCGCTTGTCGATTGGAGTGCTTGGACAACTAGTTCATCTATCTGCCAAGTGCCAACCAACAAAGGTGAAGTAAACACTGAACTCTACATCTCAAAAAATGAAATTTTTATCTGCGAAGTTAGAGCACGTGGAACGGAAGAGAGGGCAGCAGGTAGATATTCTTTCATTTATATCAATATAGGTACCAAACCAAAAATATATGCAGCATCACCACTTTAGATCTTCTACTCCAATCACTAATCAAATACACACCAATAGTTGGTTCCACACGATATTCATTTATGATAACAACGTGAATATATGATGCAGTCATAATCTAGTCTCCGCCAAGAGTCTTAGCCACGCTCCACAAAAACCCCACCATTGCACTGCCAGCCCTACCTTGCATAATTTTGCAATCCATACTCATTGCACACTTAAAGCATCATCCAATTAACAGTTTTATCACAAGACTCCCTCTTAGAACATGCGATTCGCACTTGGAAACATCATTCGCTTAACAAAGTAAAGTTGAATTGTAACATAGAAATGAAGTTATCAACACGAAATCATCTAATTCCATATAAATTGAACCCTTGGTCTTACCGAAACATCCAACAAAATTAAACAACCAAATTCAGAAATAACTCCTAAATTAAGTTCGCTCAAATGATTTCCACAGAGGATAAGGTAAATTACCTGTCTTAGGAGGGAAGAGAGATCGGAGTGCACGAGGAGGAGTCGATCGAGCGAATCGTCCCCCGCTTGTCCTCCGTTCTCTTCCGAGATTTTCCTGTGAATACCGGCAGACTTAATCTCCGTCTTGAAGTTAGAGGCGTCGCGGAGCGGCTTCCTTGTCGATTTCAACCTCATCCTCGATCTCGTTCTGTCGGCATTCTTCGGCATATCTTCTTCTTCACTTCGCGTTCTCTGCGTGTGGTTTGTCTTCCCAACGGTAACTAAAGTTCTGGTTTCTCTCTCCTCTTTCAAATTTGAGTGATACTTTCAATTTTTTTTAGTTTTGATACTTTTATTTTAAAAATTATAAATTTGGTTCTTAAATTTAATAAATACTTAATGATTAAATAATATTAATGAAGATTTAAAGAAGGTAAAATTATAAGATTATATAATTTTTTAGAAAATATTTTTTTATGATATAATATAATTTTAATAATTATAATGATTTTAAACTATTAAAATAATAGGCTATAATAGTTTAATAGTTTACGTTAATTTTTTTAATGATTGAATAAGTTATGTTTTTATTTTCAACTATTAAAATAACTTAATAGCTTATTTTAATTTATGTTTAATTTTGGTAAATAATATTTTCTTATATTACACAAATATTACAATACTAAAATGAGGTCTAAGAATTATGTCTTTTTATAAAATTGAACCATATACATAAATATTTTGTTCTAGGTAAAAAAAATTGTATTACAAAAAATTTAATGATATTTAGTTTTTAATTCTTAAGAGTATTCATTTACTAATTGTATTTACTAATAAATCATCAACAAAAATATTTAATGAAAATATTACATATTTTATGATTGTACCCTTCTCAAAATCATTATTGGTATTATTTATTATTAAATTAATAAAAGACACCAAAATAACAATCATTTCTTAAGTTTGGGAACCAAATTTGTAATTTTTAAAGTAAAGACACCAAAACTAAAAAAAATTGAAAATTTAAACACCAAAATGACAATTCACTCTTCAAATTTTGACTCTGGCGCGAGGTTTTATACTCCAACCGCTTGTACGTAGGTGCAATGTTTAAAATCGGACCACGCGCTAGATTATTGGGCTGATCAATTAAAATATTTTAAAGATAAGGCCTAAAATAGATCAATTGCGTCAAAAAACTAAAATAATAAATAAATATTCACTTATACATAAGATACCAGCATAATATAATGAAAACTTAATTAATTATCAAATAACTATTATTTTCAGATCATAATATTGGATTATTGGGTTTGCAAATAGTCCGATTTAGGGACGGCCGCCCCAATACAACCTCAAATTGCGTACTTATTTTTCATTCATTCTTAGGGGGTTTTAGCGAAAAAAAGTACTCCCTCCGTCCTGCTCCATGTGACACACTTCTTTTTGACACGAGAATTAAGAAAAGTGGATGATAAAATATGAGAGAGAAGTAGATGATAAAGTAAGAGAGAGAAAATGAGTCAGATTATAAGAGAGTAATTGATAAAGTAGAAAAGAGAAATAATAAAATAAGAGAGATAAATGATTAAAGTAGGAAAAGAAAATGATAAATTATGAAAGAGGATTGATAAAGTAGGAGAAAATTTATGATTTTTTTAAAAAGTTATTTTTATTTTTGAAAGTGTGTCACTTGAGACGGGACACCCGAAATGGAAAGTGTGTCACATGGAGCGGGATGGAGGGAGTATATATTTATTGAATTCGGAAATTTAACATGTTTACTTCATCTTGGTCAATTAAATCAAGAACTTTTAATTTCTTACAATTTAAAGTATACTACAATTTTCAATTTCTTCCGGTTATCGAAAAAAATTCAAAAATTGTGATAAATTGGAAGAATTCAAGATTTTGATATTTTTCATGAAATCGGAAAAATTTGATGATCGGAGCGTGTCTTAAATTGCGATAAATTGAAAGTTCGTGATTTAATTGACCAAAATAAACTAAACGTGTTAAAATTGCAAATTTGAATATTTTTTTTCGCCAAAACCCCTATTATATTAGGAAAAAATGTTACTCCTTTTTCCACTAAATTTTATATTTGCCCTCTAAATTTAAATTTTGCCACTCTAATTCTAAAACGGGGATCCATTGCAAATGTATTGTATTTCTTGACCGTATATTTTTTTTTTTGGTTGTCTTCCTTAACTTATTCCGTTTTTAAAAATAGAAAATAATTAATACATAAATTTTCTCTTTCTTTGTGAGAACTTTTCATCTCTACGCAACACAAACCACTCATCTTAATTTCAGTGCAAAAAATAAACGAGTCAAACGGGACGGAGAGAGTAAAACGATAGGAATTTTTAAATCATAGTATATCAATCTTTCATTCATAAAAGAATCGAAAAACCATTTCTCCTTCAAAGTTTGAAGAATCTAAGCGCAATGCCGCCAGAATGTGGCCACTATTCCGTCCATATGCGTATAAGCGACAGAAACAACCACGAAAATGGGGCAAAACCAAAATTAAACGATTTTAAAGGAGCAGAAAAGTAAATAAAATCTTCTGGAGTTTCTGCATGATTAGCTTCTCAACTCCCATAATAAACACCCATCACCATCACCATCACCATCACCATCACCATCACCAACAATCCACTAAAGTCATATATATTAATGATTGCAAAACGAACTGATCCAGATTCAACAAGAAGATGATGACAAACTCCAGCATCTTCGCCGAAACCACGATCCCCCATCAGAAAAGCTACGGCGGAGTTGCTTTCCCTGCCGTCTTATCTCCGGCGGCGGCTTCCGTCACTCCGCCTCATCTGCCGGCGGCGATCAAGGATCAGAAGCCATATCTGGACTCGCTTCTTCACAAGCACGGCGCTGTGCTCTTCCGCGGCTTCGATTCCCCAGCCACCGCCTCCGACTTCAACGACGTCGTCGAAGCGTTCGGGTACGAGGAGCTGCCGTACGTCGGCGGCGCCGCCCCGAGGAGCAACGTCGTCGGCCGCGTCTTCACGGCTAACGAATCCCCTCCCGATCAGAAAATCCCCTTCCATCACGAAATGGCTCAGGTTAACTTCAATTCCTCTCACTAAAATCGATTCAATCTTGCTAATTAGGGTTTTGCTCTGTTCTAATTAGGTACCAAATTACCCTACCAGGCTGTTCTTCTTCTGCGAAGTAGAGCCTGCTAAAGGCGGAGAAACGCCGTTAGTTCTCAGTCACGTCGTCTACCAAAGAATGAAAGCAAAATACCCAGACTTCGTCGAGAAATTAGAAACTCACGGCGTGATTTACACGCGTGTACTCGGGGAAGAAGATGATCCTTCATCCCCAATCGGCCGCGGCTGGAAATCGACATTCTTAACCGAAGACAAATCCATAGCAGAGGAAAGGTTTGATCTCGATCTTGATCTTGTTAATGTTACAATGAAAAGGCTCAACTCTTATCATTGAAACAGAGCAGCTAAGCTGAACATGAAGCTGGAATGGACGGAGGATGGAGTTAAGACGATCATGGGGCCAATCCCGGCCGTTAAATCGGACGAGATGAGGAAGCGTAAGATCTGGTTCAACAGCATGGTGGCTGCTTACACTGGATGGGAGGATACAAGGAATGATGCAAAGAAGGCGGTGACTTTTGGAGATGGTAAGCCTTTGCCAGATGATATAATCTATGATTGTTTGAAGATCTTGGAAGAGGAAAGAGTTGCTGTTCCGTGGCACAAAAACGATGTCGTTTTGATCGATAATTTGGCTGTTCTTCATTCAAGAAAAGCCTTCACTCCTCCTCGGAGGATTTTAGCTTCACTTTGCAAGTAAGAGGGTGGTTTTGAACATTATTATTGTAAAGAGAGTTATGTAAATAAGGGAGTTTCGAATAAATCGAACCCTATGTTGTACTATGTTACATCCCGTGTTTCATTTGATCGGATATAGAAAGGCCCATATCGGAATAATGAAGTTTTCTTCAACAAAGACTCAATTCACATCAAGAATTATGTTGAGGAAAAAATATGATCTTTGCTAGTGTGTACATATCTTTATGACCATTCTACCCTTGTGGTGTTTTAGATTGATCGACTTGTGAAGAATCTTAAACGGGGTATTTAGTCGATAAAATTAGTAAAAAAGGCAGGGGCATTATGGGTATTAATATATTTCGACTGAAAAATAAGTGGGCCTGAAACACCACTTTAACCCACAAACTGCCCGACCCAAGTAATTAGCTTAAGACTAATATCATAATTAGTTTAATTATTAGGGTATTATTTGCCATAAACGGGAATGGGCCATTTTGGCCGGTGGGAAACTGTATACCTTCTTGATTACATTATCAATATTCGACATGAAACCCAACTCACGAGTTGCCCCACCCAAAACACGCCGACCACCATCGGCCACGGCTGAGATCTCCTCCGTATTTTTATTGCAATCGTGATGCGGCGCAGATACCAACTACTCCTATCTCGGATATGGCCGGCTCGTGTAGCTCACTGCAGTAGGTAATACTCTCTCCGTATCAATAAATATAGCTTATTTGAGTTGTGTCATGAAAGTAGTTTTACTCGCTTTCTAATATAAAATAATACTATAATATAATTTGGTGGGTCCAAGTTACTTTATAAACAACAAACAATTTTTTGATTAATAGCGATGACCTGAGTAGGGTAAAATCAAATTGTTTGATTCACTTTTTTAATATAAAATAATACAGTAATATAGTTTGCTGGGGTCACTAACTTCAAGCTACTTTATAAACAATAAACAACTAATATCAATTTAAATATAGGGAGTAATAGCGACGACATCCGGCGGGTAAAAATCGTTAAAATCCGAGCACGTTTGGATGGTCGGAGTCAAACAGAGCAAAAGTTAGGCTACTGGAGACGAGGTTCCTTTTATACTAGCGGTGGGAGTAGTGCACCTCCCACCCCGAATTTTGACAAGTGTAAAGACATAAGCAAATCAACTCTCTCCCACCTTAGATTTTTTTCTCACTTTACACATGTTAAAATCTGTGGGTGGGAGGTGCACTGCTCCCACCCCTAGCATAAAAGTTTCCCGTCTCCGAGTATGAGATCAGAACTGGAGACATACTAACATGCGCCTTCAAATCTATCTTGTGAGGACGTCACCAACCCTTAAATTACGCCGTCTAAATTCTCTCACGCTACTAAATTCGTATTTTTCAATCAAATTAATTTATATTCCAACACTGTCAACACCTTATAAAGTGTGACATAAAAGGGAGTATATTGTATGACATACAATTTTTTGTGGTTGCTTTCGGTCGACATATTAATATTAATTTTATTATATTTTTGAAATATTTGACTTGAATTACATCCGCTCGTGCAAATCGGTAGTTTCTAAACTCTTCTTACATGTATATCGAATCACAATCCTTTTCTTCTTGTAAAATTGCCTTTTGGCATGCACCCAAGTCAAAAGTAGAGTTGAACGTTGATCTTGGCTAGTAGCCGTCCGATCAACGATGCAGCGGTTGACTTTGAACCCATACCGTAGGTGGTCACCACATCGCATCTATCTTCTCATGGGCGAGTCTGGGCGGCAATCCCAGAAGGAGACAAGATAATAGGATCTCTGCATGTTTTTATTGCACAGCAAATAAGGATCATCCAAATCTCTCTCTCTCTCTCTCTCTCTAAGGCAGTGAGTGAGTGAGTGCCAAGAAATCACAAGGGCCCTCTTGTGTTAGGCTTAATTTCATGTTTTTCATGTTTAAGTGTTAAAGTTTTGTCCTTTTAACCACAAAACTAAAAGGGTCTGATTAAAATTTTTCAATTTGCAAAACCCAGAATCCCACTCCGATTTTTAAGTTCGATTATGAAGAATTTGTGCTTGATTGGTTCAAAAAGATGCAGTCTTGATCAAGTAAAGTGGCATTTACTTAGAGAAGTGTGATAAATCCTAATCCTTAGTCAAGATTTTGCGTCATTGTTTATTTTGGTTGTTGACTTGTCGTGCATTATTGTTCATTCTCTTTTTCTTGAAGAGAGAGAGAGAGAGGGGTCAGCACGCTTTTGCTTGCTGGACCGGCCAACGTTAGTAGTAATTTGGGAGTGTGTGTGGTGTGGTTGGTTGCGTGCAATTAGTCCCAATTTTGTTTTAGAGTCAAAAGAATCTCTCTTGATTTAATTACTCTGCTCTCTTTTATTTGGTCTCTTCTTTCCCTTTTTTACCTTATCATTATTTAAGAATGGGATGTGTATACCTTGCATCTCTTTCCTGTTGGGCTTGAGGGAGATTTATTTCCATCATTGTTTGTCTCAAAAGCTTCTTTCTTGATTTTCACTTCACTTCTTTGAACTGCTCTTGTTCTCTCTCTCTCTCTCTCTCTCTCTCTCATGGATGATGAGTGTCCTAAATTGCTTGATTTGATTCCAAAAGATAGAGAATGGCCAACAAAAAGCTCAAAACAAACCATCCATGGAGTTTCAGAGGAGAACAAGCTTGAGCTAACTCTAGCTCCACCAAGGTCCATCAAAGAAAGCAACACCGCCACTTCTAGAGAGAGACTCAACTCTCTATCTCACTTCCCCACAAGCCCTTCTCTTCAAAATCCAATCTTGACATCTCCATCTCCATCTCCATCTCCATCTCCATGGCAGCACAAGCTTCACTCCTCATATCTTCGCCTTCAATCTGGAGAGAGACAGATTGCTGTCAGCAAGGAATTCTCACAGCCCTGTAGCAATAGAGCAGCAGAGCAGAGCCCAGCAGAAAATAAGGCATTTTCAGCAGCTGTGCACAGCAGTAGCAGTGCCCATAAAAGGTAGCCTATTTCTACTGTTTGTTTCCTTTATAGGAAAAGAGTATATTCACCCTTTTTTGCTGCATTGATTTCTACATTTGTTTTGTTGTTCATGCATTCCAAGCAGAATCTAGAGCTCCAATTTTCAATTTCTTGGCCTATATCATAACCACGAAATCTTTAATATTATCATGAATGGATAATCTTGTTTAGAAGCTAATTGGTTAAGTTGGCTTTTCTTGAATTATGATACTAAAAAATGATGCAAAAATAGGACTGCACCTACACAAGTGGTGGGATGGCCTCCAATCCGTTCATTCAGAAAGAACATAGCAAGCAGCAGCTGTTCTAAACAAGAAGCAGAGTTGCAAAATGTGGCTCCAATCAATCTTTCCACCCCTAAATCGGCTGAAAATTGTGCGAAAAGCCCATTTGTGAAGATCAACATGGAGGGAATTCCCATTGGAAGGAAAGTTGATCTTAGTGCTTACAATAGTTATGAGACGCTTGCATTGGCTGTTGATGTACTCTTCAAGGGCCTTCTTGCAGGTTACCACAGTAGAATCTATGATTATTAATTTGTCAATTTGAGCAATGCCTGATTCTTGTGTTCTTGTTTATGTTCATATTTGCAGCGCAAGACGAAGGAGGGAAAGAGATGGGAGGGTTATTGGATGGAAATGGGGAGTATACTCTGGTGTATGAGGATAATAAAGGTGACAGAATGCTTGTTGGTGATGTTCCTTGGCAGTAAGCACCTTTACCTCCATTGATTTGGCTTATAATTTGCTGCATCATAAATCATCTGATACTACTTCCTTTTCTATTACAATTGGTGTGTTTTTGTAGGATGTTCATCTCAATGGTTAAGAGGATTCGCGTGTTGAAAAGTTCAGAGCTACCGGCATTCTCTCCTAGGAGCAAACATGGTGGGAAGCCCTCCATGGATGTCTGAGGAAATTTCAGAAGACCAAATTGTGTTCGAATATCAACACAATATAAGTTCTTGAATTTGGCCTTTCACTGGCTCTGTAGAGTGAAAGCTCAGTAAGATGCATGTATAAATTTGCACATTTTATCTAGCTTTGAATAGCTTCCATGGGTATGATATCAAGCTCTATAAGAATTTTCTGCAGTTGTTTGAATGCTATATAAGATTAAAATAAATATTTGTGTGTCGGTGAGTAGGTCACATAAAAAAGGGAGTTTGAGTTTGTGTAGTGATTATTTGAGACAAACAAGTGGGACAGAGAGTATCTTTCAGTTATTTCAAAGTTAACAAAGCAATTGAGATGAAGAAACATGTATTTAGTAGACGCGGAAAAGCTTGTGTCCCAATTTTTGTACTCTTGTGTATCACATTCCTTACGTGTCACAATCATAATGGCTTTGTGACAGAGGTACGCAATTTCGGAAATAGAAACATTTCCAGTATATATGCCGGAGAAGAAATTCTAGTATATAATGCAAAGGAGAAAAAAAGGTAGAAGCCAACAAGAATATACAAACAATCCTCCCATGAATATAGCAGTGTAATATAGAACCTTCAACAACCATGCAACAAAATTCTTGGCATAGTTAAGGAAGCTAGCTGTAGGAGTAAGCAACGGCATATACTTTTGCACATTGTAACCCACTATTCCAAAAACTATACAAACAAGAATCTTAACACAACTAGGGGTTTCTCCACATAGCCGTTACTTGATTTTCCTTCAAGTTTCACCAGTAGTTTGCCTGGATAGACAAGAAACATACGAAAGCCAGCGATAAATACAGTAACTTACCCGAGCTGCTGGCTTTCGAGTCATTCACATATCCCGGGTACATATCTTTCACCTTCAGGCAGTTGAAGTGAGGCTCAGCCTGCTGTTGCTGCATTAAGAAACAAAAATAAACCGAGCCAAGGCAAGATAAAGATAATATTGTAAAATGGCAATCGAAAGAGAAGATGGATTTCGAGAATTTTGATAAAACGTGCCTCATGACGTTCTTCTCAACTGGTTCCGTCCCAACTCCCTCTCCAGATATGAGAACCATCGCGAGCGCCCCGTTAGGCTTCACCAAAACAAAGCAGACACAAACTAGTTGTCAAAAAAATAATCAGAAGCCAAACTCATGCATATAGAGAGGGACGAAACTTTTATCCAAAACCTCTAACTTGTCCCGTAATCCGTCCCCCAAGACAGAAGCACCATTCTCACATCCATCATTGATAAGCTGAGTTTCAGCCTCCCTTGAACTATCCAGTGAAGATCCTTCGTTGTCAATCTCCACACCGTTACTGCTGTTTATATGCCGAGCAGTACCGGAACTTGAGACGCAACTAGCATCAGAATTTTCGATACAGTGTTGGTTGGACTGCGTCGGTGCAGGATCCGGAGTTAATTCTTTACCACTATCACCAACCTGCAAGTCATTGCCAGTAGATCTGGTGAGTACGTCCTCTAAATCCGTAGGGACTGCTTCTTTGCTAGTTCCATCCAAAAGCATAAATTCTGCATTCATGGATGCCTTATCTTTTGCTGCCTCATAGAAAGGAGAGCAACTGCCTCTTAGTGAGACGGCATTTCTTGAACAAATAAACTCGGGCGCGACTGAAACTAGCCTCTGTGGGCTAACAGAGAGTCTTTTCTCAGGACTTCCCTCCATTTCCGATCCATCAAACGCCTTCTTTCGTTTTAGGATCCTCTCAGCAGACCCAGACCGGCAGCCCTCTCTATTGTCACTTGAAATCTTATTGGCCTGCTGCTGGCTAATGGATCTGGTATGTCGGCTTCTTTTGTATCCCTCTGGAAATACATAAGACGGTATTTGCTTTCTACGAACATGAGAAACATATATCTCCATCCCAGGCTTCCAGTACATGTACGAGTTTATTTGATGCCTAAACTCATCAACAGTTTGACGGATATCAAACTGTTGGCCTTCTTGAATAACCTCCCCTTCCTTCCTCTGTAAGCCCATGAAAAAGGCACAATGAGCACATTGCTTTGAGGGGTCAACATAATCATGTGGGTAAGGATGACACTGTAATTTCCCAGATGTGTCCCGCTCTATCTGCACATGTCCAAAGGAAACCATAAACAGGAAAAGAAAAACTTGATCAGCTAGACTTATGAAATAGCCAAAGGGCTCGTGTAATAATATACTCCCTCCGTCCCATTCATAATATCTTGTTGGGTTTCGGCACGGAATTTAAGATAGTGGGTGTAAAGGAGTGGTGTAAAAGTATAAAATAGTGGGGTCCACTTATTTAGATGATTGTAGTCCACTCATTTCTTACCATTTTAGGTATGAGACAGTATGAGTGGGACAACCCGAAATGGTATACATGACAGTATGAATGAGACGGAGGGAGTATAATTTTTAAAAAATATTAGAAAACAAAAATTACCATCAGAGTCAGTTGTCTCATACGGGATTCAACCCAACCTCTCCAGGAACGCAAGTCATCAACATCAAAAGCAATGATATCAACCTGTAGATAATTCTTATAGCTCTCAAAGAATAAATACGGTTCAAATAATGCACTCCACTGCAATTTGTTCAGCTCAATGTCCTGTAGAAGCAAATACGATTGGTTACTGAACAGATGTTATGATAAGTATAGCAATGCAAAATGAGGACAGCGGAGATTGAAAACTATCTACCTCACAGATATTTCTGGCAAACTGGAACTGTTCCATCATAACCCGAAGAGTACTGGATGAAGCATTGTAACTGGAATTCATGCATGGGTATGCAGGGGTTATAATTGGCATGAGATGATTACGGTCCCAAGGATTCTTACGAGGATCCCACACAGAAAATCCAAGTTCATTGTCCTCAATTTCGCAAAGCATCACAGGATTTGGCCAACGCCACAATGTATAGACTCTAAAAAACCGAGAAACTAGCATGCTAGGATTTGCTTCAGGATAAAATTGGCATAACCGAGCAACAAGAATAGCCCAGTTCACACCACCAAGAAACCCCATCACCTGAAATGAAGTGAAAAGGGACATTTCATATAAATGGACAATCATCTGTTTGTTCATTAGGGAAATAAAAAATTAGGATACCTAAAGCAAAACAACTTACATTTGAATAAACACCACGCCTCTTAGCCCAGAACTTTAGGCATTGCAGTGTCATCCGGAAGTTCTGAGAGTGCATGATAACAATACATGAAACAAATGCTACATTGGGTGAAAGGGTACCATATAGAGAAATAAGAGGCAACAAGACCATGTGAACTATTGTCAATATAGGTACCTCAACATTAGGAACGAGTTTGAGAATCTGATCCGCAACTCGGCAACCATTTAGACTACGTACAGTTGGTTCGTCTATGTCGTACAAAACAGAGATGTTTGATATGTCCAAATCCTGTATAAGTTAGTATTAACTTCTATAAATTTAAAATTATAATAAAAAGAGCATATTTACTAAAATTAATAGGTGTCCTAAAAAGCAATATCAACTGAATGCAGGAATGTCTGTCCTTCATTCAACAATTCAAGTATGATTAAACAACTCAAAATAGATAAAACTAATGCATGGGAGCATTGGTCACTCAGAGAGGAAAATTAGTTAATCCGTTCAGTTACCCTATTTAAAACAACTTGCATAATTTATACTATCAGTTTCAGGAGCAAGAACATAGTCTACACATAAGAATGACTCCAATAACACTTGTTGAAATGAATCACATGAAGCACGCAAATGCTGATCTTCATGCTGATCTTCATGCTGAGATGATAACATATAAATAAAATTACCACCACTATTAGGTCAAGATCACAAATCTAGTCAAATTGATACAATAAGATAAGCATTCAACACTAGACAGCTAAAAACATAGGTATCACATAACTTATTGCAACTATTTTAGAACAAAAAACATGAAACACTTACATCTGGAACGACCAAGAGCGAAATACTTGCATATAGAATATCAATTGATATCCCATCAAGCTTGAACTTCATAACAGGGACATGAGCATCTGGTACTGGTTGAAGTTCAGAAACTTCTTCCATCTCAGTTAAAATGTTATGGAGTACAAAGAAGAAGTCTTCCTGGAAACAAAATATTCCGGTGAGCACATACTAGACAACACAAACCAGCTCCGGAATAGGAAAATCAACAAAGTGTACCTCCCGGTTAACATAGGATGGTCCAACGCACAAAGTATCAATGTCTGCTCCAGGTCCATGTACCTGGTCAATGAAACCAGAGTTTATCAGAGAGCTAGCTAGCATAAGATTTGCATTAAAACATGAACCAGAAGAGAAGTTGAAAATCAGCCACGCATGCATATAAGCTCCTTACACCAAGTCTGTAAGAACCAAAAGTAAAAATAACAGCATTGGCATCTTCCACCATTTGATCAGTGTATCCCCTCAACCGAGTAAGCTCTTTCACCCATTCTTTCACAATCTACAATATAGAATAAAGGATACAATAAGGTGACATTAAATGAAGAATACTAATAACATCGTAGCTTAAAAACTTACATCTGAATGTACAAATAGAAACTTTAAACACTTCTAGGCTTAATTAGAATTTTTAGATCTTGGTTATTCCTCAATTAATATTCAAGTTTCCCAGGGTCTACAACAAATACACTAGTGCACCCACTCTAGCACCTTCAAGCAAGATCCTCAATTGCCAAACGCCCAAAGAAAATCATTATAATACAGTTAGCTTCTCACTGAAAGATAGATAACCTCCAAAGAAGAGACCCATTAGCAACCAGAATTACCACATAAATATAGTTATTCCTCCATTAAACAGAGCCCCACGATCTCACTCTCGCCTACTTAATTTCAGCAACATATCAATTGGATTATCACCTTGCCTATATTGAGCAACGTTACTAAAACATAAACAAAATAGTGTAGGAAATGTTTCACTTGGGAATTTTTTTCTGAAATAGCAGACTTCGATGGAAACCAAATCCGTGCACATTAAACTAACTGAAGCCTACATTAGTAACATTGCTTTGAAACTGCACCTGCTTAAGTCGTGCAAGAACCGCTTCCCTTTTGGCAGATTCTTCTGCACTCTCATGAAGCCCTGAATCCACCAAGAACTAAAACCAAACAGACATAAATTCCATCTCAATAGAATTCCACAAAACCATCAACAAGAACTGGCAAACTAATTCAATGTATAAAACAACAGACCTTCTCCAACTCCTTGTTCCTCTGAATATCCGCATCAATGGGCCCAGCGAGGGACAAGGGTTTCGTCACTCCCCACTGCTTGGGTGTCTGCTTCTCCTCTGCCGCCGGAGGCGACGGAGAGAGCGATGAGTTTAAACCATTCGATCCAACCATATCTCCCCCTCAAAATCTCTCAGAACCCTAATTACTAACCATATCAAAAACTTATCTCAAGCCAAATCAAACGAAACAAAAGCCCTAACCGTCGATTAAACCCAATATAAAAAAAATTAATAAAAAAAACACACACACACACCCAGAATTCGCCTCCTGAAACCTATACGGCTATACCTTCAATCCAAACTCAGATCGCTCACACCAAATCTCCAGAAACCACATAAATTAAAACGATCAATAATAAAACCGATTAATATCCCTAAAACTCCAAAAAAAATCACACTAAACGCCGAAATTGAGAAAAAAAACCAAACTGATAGATCTAAACTCTCCTACTCAGATACGGAAAATTAATCCTCAGGCCGACTTCGGGCTCTCGTAGGGAGAGTTTGGAGGTATACGGGCCCCTCCGATTGAAGTTACAGCGGCGATTGAGTTGGAAAATCCAAATTAAAATCGGTAGATTTTATTATTTATTTTTGTTTTCTTGGTATGCTGTTCCTTTTCCGCTACGTCTTAGAGTTGGGGGCAAAACCGGAAATTGACTTCGGTAAGAAGCGGAAAGATCCTCTGCTTTATATTTTGGTGGAGCACTTGGTGGCCACCAATCACGCAGTGCCACGCGTGCATTGGTGGCCATATTTTTATCATTACATGACATGGGGTAAAACCGAAAATTGACTTCGGTAAGAAGTGGAAAGGATCCTCTGCCCATATTTTGGTGGATCACTTGGTGGCCCACCAATCACGCGGTGTCACACATGCTTCGATAGCCATGTTTTTATCATTATATGACACATGTCCTCACCTTATTAGTGGGACATGTAGTGGATCACCAAGTGGGGCGGAAGATTCCCTCTCGGTAATAAGGCGTAGTGGGCTAGTGGCTACGTGGGAATTTGCGGGGTTGGAGGGCATTCTTGGAAATTCGCTTCCTTGTTAAGATGTGGAATCTTCTGAATCCGAGTGGGCCAAGGAAAATCAGATTTTTATCCAAATATATGTCATAAAATCTTTTTGCCCCCCAAAAAAGAAAAATAAGTGTAATGAGTCATCGAGAAGTCACAATTATAAGGGTGTAATAGTCCATAGCTCGTATTTCCTATGTCCAAATTGTCGATATATTGAAATTTTCGATAGCGCATGATACATATCATTTTCAAAGACTTCGTTACAATAGCGATATTGATATTTTGGCATATTGTCGCAAATTGAAAGTTCGGAATACACCAAAATAATGACCATTTGATTTTTTCGGTATTGTTTAATAGTAATGCCTTTGAAATAGTAATGGGAAAATTTAATATGAAATGATATTATCTATAAAGTACGAGTTACTTTGAAAGGTCGGTATGTAATAAAAGTTATATATATCATAGTTAATATGTGGATTAGTATGACAAATGTTTCATACTGAACTTTCAGTGTGTCCAATTTGTGGTATACCGAGAGGCAGGGACGGAGCTATATGTGGACAAGGGATGGCATCCCTTATTTTTGTCCATGAAATGCCTCCAATATCCTTAAGTTTTGAGTTTTGGATACCTAGTTTGGTAGAGTCAATTTATATAACTTTATGCAATTAATATATTATGTTTTTTGTTTGATGCAATTAATATACTATGCTTGTATTTTCTTTTTTCATGTACTTACTGATATAAAATTAAGAACATTTGAAGTATATCATTTAAATATTTATTAATTCCTCAGTTAGATATTATTATTCTTCATAATTTCCTCTGACTAAATTTAGAGTGATGTCAAAATAAGATTGTGTACTATATTTTTCGAATAAATATAAAAAATATATGAGTTATTCATGAAAGAAGAATATAATCCTTAAATAAGTCATAAAGAATAAGTATAATTACATTTAAGTAGAAAAATGTGCTAAAATTTTTTTTTCGGGGGCTCCGCCCCCGAACCCCTGTACAAAGAAAATTCAATCCCCTAATTGTACCCTCCCTTCGTATAAATCCTAGCTCGTCCCTGCCGAGAGGAATGTTATCAATATCATATTTCTCAAACTGTAATTGTCATTAAGATATACGTAATGATAGAGAAACTCAGCATGACGTTTCAACCACCCCTAATTTGATTGACATCAATTGACTAACATATGCGATTTTTCTGATTATTTTAAATAAATAAATTTTTTTTAATTAACCGATTTCTTTTAATTAATGAAAACTATATCGTCGGGAAAAATCATAAATATCTTATGATTAATTCCTAAAATTTTGATCACGAGTTTCGGCTGAATAGATGGAGAAAGGAAGAGGCAGAGAGTGGGCTCGTGAGTTATTATGGGTCATAATCATACTGCAATAACTGCCAACTTGGTTTATGGACTGAGAAGCCCATTAATTGTGTCCAAAATTTAAATTTTATTTCACTTGTAATCGACATACATAATTTTTTTTTATAATACTAATAATTAATTTTACAATACAATTAAAACCTTATAATCAGTTTCATGTGACTCCTATATTTTATAATGTGTAATAACGAGTTAGTTATAATACCATTTCCCAATCGCGTGTGGTGTATTTGGTTCACAAGAATGGCAAGCCGCGGCCATCCTTTAGTATTCTAACAAAGCATTCAAAAATATTACTATCATTTAAGTAATCGCAACTATGTATCGGAATCTTAGATTTCGAAAAAGTACTTCCCTTCAAAATCTCTGTCACTATAAACCTTCTGAGACATCGTAGTCTTCCTTCCCCCCTAATCTGCCCATTCTGTACATAGGAACCACTTCATCCCTCTCCTCATCAACCAAATACCCAACCATCGTCTTCATCTCCTACGACCTCCGATATTCGAAATACGACATCCTACTCTCTAGCTAACAACTATTTCCTTCACAAACGTAGATGTTCTCTTCCTCGAATTCCTTAACCTTTTCGACCAAGTTAAGATGCTGAATTATACTTAAAAATTAGAGGTTTTTCAGAAATTAAAATAAAAAACTAAAAAAGAATCAGAAATACATAAAAATATTAGTACGCCTCAAACATTTATGGTGCCCGAGTCTAGTTGTTTTGCAAGCTTAGGGTTTTATTTTAGGAAAATTCAAAGATTGAAGTGAGGAATACCTGGTTAAAACTTGATATGCAGAATCACGAATGGTTGGGGCGGAGTGGTTGAGATGCGTGAATCTGCAGATGCCAAGAGTAGAGAAAAAAAATTGAAAGAGCAAAATAAAAGATGGCGTATATAATGCCGCCGACGTTTGTTTTTCAAAGCTATAACTATCTTTTTCTTTAAGCTCTCACCAAAATGTCTAGGAGGCTCAAGGTGGAGCAAGAGAGAAGAGATGAAGAAGACGAGGAGGAGTAGGAGGCTGAAGGTGGAGCAAGAGCAAGCTGAACAGGTGGAAGAGGAATCATCATCCCATATGCAGTCAAGTTCCGAGGAATCATCATCCCATATGCACTGTTAATTAGGGATGACAAGTTATGTGATTTAGGAAAACTTCTTTAGGGCCCTTTAATGATTGTATATGTTGGTATTAGTTCGACTTTATATACACCAAATATTTGGAAAATGAAGAAAATAACAAAGATGGAGTATTTTGTGTTTTCTAGTTTCACTTTCATTTATTGAAAGCAAATATGGGAAACTCAATACAACTAAGCTGCAGTCCTGAATACAAATCAACTAGTAGAGTGTTGTGATATACGTAACTAATACACGAACGTTTTTTAAGTATTTATCAACTTTAATTTAAAGATATTTAGATATAAAATGTAAATTATACAATATAAATAAGGTTAATTTTATGAAACGGGTCAAAATTGAATATTTGATGAATTAAAATTGAACTTGATTAACATAACGGATTAACTGTTATATAAATATCAACTTGATGGACTAAAATTAATTATTTGTAAGATAATGGATCAAAATTGGACTTTAACCAATATAATGAATTGAAATTGAAATTCTCGTTGTTTCACACTTTCTTTTTAAATCAAGGCGCGTGTACACGCACAGCCAGGAAGTTAAACCCATTTTTAAACTCAGGCCAAAATTAATTTTTTGTCTAACTTAAGGATTGAAATTTTGATTTTTTTCACTTTTGATTTTTTTTTGATTTTTTAAACAATATAACGGACTAAAATAAGAAAGATGTGAATATAAAGATTCAATTTTGATTTTTTTTTCAATCATACTCCAAACCAAAATAAAGGAAATAACAGCCCACTTGGTTTATGGGCTGAGAAGCCCATTAATTGTCTCCAAAATTTAAATTTTATTTCACTTGTAATCGATATAAATAATGTGTTACTTTTTTATAATATTAATAATATAATAACTTTGTAATGCAATTCTTTCACCAATTAAAACTTTATAATGAGTTGCATGTTACTAAACTCTCCTATATCTTATAATGTGCCTAATCCCTATAAAATAACGATTTAAGTCTAATAATGTGATTTTTTTTTTCCTTTAATGTGGCTATATTTATTTTTTATTTTCTAATATGAACAATTATTCTTTTTTGTTCTCCAACAAATATTATTCTTCGACCTCCCTTTTGACGTTCTCTTATCTGTATTTACTGATAACACAATTAATTATCGATAAATTAAGATAAATTAAGTAATGAAAAAAAGAATGCATGAATTATATAAAATCAATTGTTTATAAGAATTACACTAATAAAAACTGACGTTGTCACTTGTCAGTTTTCACGCTAGAGGGCAGAAAAGGAACATGACCATATAAATCAAAAATCAAAACTCATCAAAATCGCTATGTGTGATCCTATCACCTATGGTTAGCTTATAATAATTGAACCCTCTTACGTTATTTGCATGCTAGAGCATAAAAACGGGTTTAAGTCAGAAAATTTTCTAACCATCTTAATTACACTAAATTCTTTGACCATTTTCGCATTCGCAGTTCCACAATAACTCCCCCAAAACCACCACATCCCAATACAGATTTCCTGATCATGAGATCAACGAAAATTACAAGCAAAAAATCGCCTCTAACTCATCAAGAATTAGCAGCCTTACTGCCTTTATTGTGGGAGCAAAATCTGACATTAAGAAAATTAAAAGAAAAAAGCATTAAATTCTCAAGATTCAGAGACCCTCCCCCTCCCCCACCTTTCTAATCTCTTTATGGTCTTTAAAAGCTTCAAAAAAAGGCCACATAAAAGTTGAAAACGATATGGAGAGAGAGACTGAGAGTTTTGTGCATTCTCAACCAATTGTAGAGATTTTTATTGCTATGTAGACTTTACATGAAAAGCGAACTGCAAATATATTAATGTCAGTTTAGATTTGTAACTAGAGTTGCATATGAGAGAGAGAGAGAAGGAAGTAAGTTTGTTTAAGAATATATTATAGTGTATAGGCTTTGTGGGTTGGAGGAAGTGGAAATAGTGAGTGATTATTTGAATTTGAAAAGGTATGTTTGTTTAGAGTGAACTTCAAGGAACATTAGAGTTATTTTTTTTTAATTCACTTTTTCATGGATTTTTGTGGTGGGAATTTTGTAGATGTGAGAGAAATGATTGCAGTTGTGAGAAAATCCATGAACAAGAGAGGTTTATCATTTGGTTTCTTGATTTTTGTTAGTCTACAATTGTATTGTGTTTGTCTTTGTGGGATATGATTAAAGCCCACTTTTTATGCAAACCCTTTTCACTACAAACCTTTTTGTCTGTAATTTCTTGTTTGTTTTGCTGGTGAAAGTTTCAATCTTTATGATATTAGTTTAATTTAAATTATCATTATTGTTGCTATTTTTAAATCCATTTCTTGCTGCGATGCCTTTTTGTCTTGTAATAGAGAGTTCATCACGAGGATGTGTCAGAAGGAGAAATTTTTTCAAAAATTAAATCAAGAAGAAACCCAAAAATTTATATAAAAAGTTTCAATCTTTACACTATTTTTAGGTTTTTGATGCCATTTGTAAAACTATTTCCCCACACCTCTCTGCATCATCCTCTGCCTCATTAGTCCTCCTCTTATAACTCACTACATGTGAAGATTCTAAGTGTCCCTCTCTCTCCTCTTTCTCTCTCTGGAAAAAAACTAGAATCTTTACACACTTCGTCATATCTTTGTACTATCCATTCTTATTCCCATTCACAAATCTTGAATCAGACTGAGAGAAAGAGATGGGGAAAGCTACAAGGTGGTTGAAGGGTCTTCTTGGAATGAAGAGACATAAAGAAAACGTTGAAACAAATTCAAACCGCGGTGAGAGGAGAGAGAATAAACGGTGGAGCTTTGCAAAGTCAGGCAAAGATTCCGGCGGATTGAATCAGATTCCGGTGAACATTCCGGCTGTCGATTCTGCTTGGTTGAGATCCTACATGGGTGAGTCAGAAAAGGATCAGAATAAGCATGCTATAGCCGTTGCCGCCGCCACCGCCGCCGCGGCTGATGCGGCGGTGGCCGCCGCGCAGGCGGCGGTGGCGGTGGTTAGGCTGACCAGCCAAGGGAAAGGAAGGTTGTTTGGTGGCAGAGAGAAATGGGCTGCTGTCAAGATTCAATCTTTCTTTAGGGGCTTCTTGGTAAGTAGATTGGATTAATGTAGTCATAAATTCTTGGTTTATTTTGGATTTCGTGATGCTTTTTTTGGAGTTTCTTGATATAAACATAATAATGATGATCCGATTTTATTTTTAATTTGGCATGTTTTTCCTTGAAATTTAAGGAAATGACTAACTTGTAATCAGACAGAATATTTATATGCTATCTTCTTGTTTGTCTGAATTCTTACATTTAGTAGGCTCTGATCTTCATACATCATTGATGTTTCTTGTCTCAAGAATTTGAAATTTGAATTTTTCTGCAATTTGAATTCTATTCTTGCTATTTATGTGACAGAATATAAGCTCCAAAAATTGATAGTTTCGAACTTTAGTGAATTTAGATTCTAAAAAAGTTGGAAAAAGGGAATCAAGAATCTTTTGTTCTCTTGCTGTTGGTTTATATCGGTTATAGAGTTATATGTTTGCTAATGTGATGTAAAATTTGCAGGCCCGAAAAGCTTTGCGGGCCCTAAAAGGGCTAGTGAAGTTGCAGGCTCTTGTGAGAGGCTACCTTGTGAGGAAGCGTGCAGCTGCAACGCTTCATAGCATGCAAGCTCTGTTTCGGGCACAGGCCGCAGTCCGGTCGCAACGGGCCCAACGATCGGTCGGTAATGAGTATCGATACCAAGTCGATCCGAGATTGAGAAAGCCTCATGTAAGAATTAAAGATTGAATCTTTATAAGGTCTACTATTGTAGTTGAATTTATTGATTAATTCTTTTTTTCTATTGGTGAATTTTTAGGATGAATTCCATAGCAAGAGGCTCTCACTCTCAACTTATGATCCCTCTGTCAACGCCTCCGACGAAAGCCCGAAAATAGTTGAAATCGACACGTGCGGCCCGAGATCGAGGTCTCGGAGAATCAACAACACGTGCATGACGGAGCACGGCGACGATCAATGCTACCAAGCGATATCATCGCCCCTCCCGTGTCCGGTCCCGGCCCGTTTGTCGATCCCGGATTGCCGACACCTGCAAGACTACGACTGGGGTTTCGTAACCGAAGATTACAAGTTCCCGACCGCTCAAAACACGCCGAGGATGCCGGGTTCGGGCCGGGCCTACGGCTCGAACACGCCCGCGAAGAGCGTGTGCGGTGATAGCTTCTTTAGGCCGTACTCCAACTGCCCGAGCTACATGGCGAACACGCAGTCGTTCCGGGCAAAGCTGCGGTCGTACAGCGCCCCGAAACAGAGGCCTGAATCCGGCCCGAAGAAGCGCCTCTCGTTGAATGAGATCATGGCTTCAAGAACTAGCTTTAGTGGTGTTAGAATGCAGAGGGCATGCTCTCAAGTTCAAGAAGATTTTGAATTTTAGGATGATTAATGATGAATTATGTGTCTTTTCCTTTCTTGCATCCAAGATTAGCTTTTTTACGATGAGGGAAATCCGATTCCCGTATCCCTTGTCTATAGACATCAAGGAGCTAAGCATGAAGCTTTCTCCATATGCCTCTATTTTCATTATAGAATAGAAACAAAATGCTTGTGTACATTCTTGATAAAAGCGGATTGATCCTCAAACTAGATTCGAAATAATCATAAAACTCGTTATAATTATATTCAATAAGACTGTACATACTATTTTTTAGGTGAAGAACCTTGTACTATTTTGAAACTCTTTTCCCGCCCTTGGTTTGTATTTATTTATTTACATGAAGTATATAGTGTGAATATTGAAATTTGCATGTGACTATAGGCCATCTAATTTTGGGGATGCACATTATAAGAGGGTGGGCACAATTTTCAATTACATGTTTGTTTTTGCAACGTGACAGTTGCTCTTGGTAGATTAAATCACTCCGAATTTATTCCATCCACATATAGAAAGAATATTCTTCAGTTTGTACAAGAACAATGGTTGAGACTTGTCAATTTTTTAAATTTTTATGTCCTATTTTACTTGAGATTTTAGGACAAGTTGATGTAAAAACTATTTGATGGATTTCTAGAGATTTTGAGCAAATTGTAGTGAGAGAAATACTTTATTTGAATACTATTTTTCATGCTGACGCCATCTATAAATCTTGGATCTATATGTACTTTTATATTATCGAAATGCAAGTATTATATTTCATACTACATGGTTATATGTAAGATACTTTTAGTATTTGCCGTACAATTTTTGGCATTTTTGTGAATGGATATATTTTTTTCTAAATACAAAAATGTGATTTTTGTAAAAACATTCACTACATAGTTAAAATAATTAAAATATTGTTACTTTTTCTAATTTCCGATCAGATTACAGTGTTACGATCAGATCTCGATTTTATTAAAAAAGTTCAAAGAAATTAAAATTTTTTTCAACACTTTTGGTTTAAACTCATAATTCACCATGACTCTGATAATTTTTTTTAAAATAGTTATATTAACTTTCTCCGTTCCACTATTTGTGACTCACTTTCTAAATTGATACGTCTTAATACAAGTGACTCATTCTAAAAAAGACAAATATTGTATGGACTAAATTTAACTACAAAAAGTCAAACAATTTACACCATGCAATAAGACTAAGAATATCGGTGTAGAAAGCATCCGTCCGTCCGCCCAATTCGTATTCAACAAATAATAATAATAATAATAAAATACAGATTGAGGAGAGAGAAATGAAGTAGCCGCCGCGCTCTCCTCAAGCCATCCTGGCAGACGAACGTTCTTTTCTTTTGTGGCCATTGGGATAGTGACACTTTTCACTATCTCATTGGTCACAAAACATTAATTTTATTCTAAATAAAATCTGATTATATCTTTTACAGTAAATATTAAAAAAAATTATACTAAAATTCATGATTTTTTATCCTCTATAAATAGACACTAATATTGATATATTTATCCACATTCTACAATTATCTCATTTTCTCTCCATATTTTTAACTACTCTTCACTCTTTCACTATTAATCTCTACAACAACTTGTATAATTCTCAAGATTTTTCCCACTCCAACGATTATTACCCTAGTTTCGATGATTTTCCTAACTCGAGCAAATTCGAATCGCAAGATGTTGGGTTGTAATCACAGTTTCCTGATAATCCTATTCAAAACATCCCTCCAACCTCCTTTGAAACTACTCATCATGAAAAATCTCTCAACACTAAACACAATGCATAAGGTTGGAAACCTGAAGAAGACATGACATTAATGTTTGCATGATGTCATGTAAGTGGAGATCCAATTGTAGGCAAGAACCAAAATTGCCGCCGCATTATGAAAAAAAAAGTTTGGGTGCTTTATGAACGTGCTCGAAAGCAAAACACATGATTATGTGAAGAAAGGTCAAGCGAGTCGTTGAGACTGCGTTACAGACGCATTAATGCAAATATGATGAACTGGATTGGTGCATATAGGGCAGCATACAGTCGTAAAAAGAGCAGAATGTCGAATGATGACATTGAGCAAGAAGTGCAACTGTTGTACGGGAAAACCAAGTTTACTCACCATAAGGTATATCAAAAGGTTATGAGTACTTATCTGAAATGGGAGTTGAAATTAGAGTTAACTGGTTTTACACACCAGAGAGAACCACGCAATGAAGAGAGTGTTGGAGAAAGTCGTGCTAGCTCGAAAAGAACAAGGACCGATGAAGAAGGAGATCCTCCAAGGGACTCCACTTCAGAAACTCCTGTGAGTGATGCTTCAACATTTTGTCGTCCAATGGGGAGAGACAAGGCCAAGGTTGCGGCAAAAAAAAAAGAAAAATGAGTTATAGATTGCCGTAATTAAACTGACACAACCCTCACTCCCACTTACTTAATCGCTAGCCGCTATGTTAGGCATCAAAACGACTACTTCTCTAATCTAGCTACAACCTAAGTTGTTGGACAATCAATAGATTTAATAACCAGACAACTTTATCGATCTAATGGAGCCTAGTATAGGAGTTTACTCGTATATTGGGCATCTAATAGTCTCCTATCGGTTTAATCCAATTACTCTTTTCAATAACTTTGATACTTTTCTAGGCTTCTAGCCTTATTCCACGTGAAACGATGGAATTACTAAGTTAGCTACAGACTAGGCAACCTAGGGTGATCAAGCCTAAATTACTAGTCAGGTTAATTAAATCAGAACTAACCCGAAACCCTCTTGATTAATTATAAGCACCTAAGCCTCATGTACTAATTCGTGTGTGTTTCACATCCCGCCGGACCCTTAAAAACTTAGCTACTCATGCAGACGTCTTGGTCGTGCAAGCAGGACAGTATGCAGAACAGAAAAACATAAGTAACCCTAAATCTAACATGCTCGAAATTAAAGATCTAAACTTTGAAAGGCAGAATATAAAACTGAACTTGAAACGAAAATGAAAACTAAATTAAAATGAGAGTCCCAAATATGAGTCTCGATCTCTCAACGAAATGGAAATTAAAAATTGGAATTGAAATTGTCTTCAAACTTCGAAACAAAAAAACTGAATTTAAAAGTGTATCTTCTCCTCTCAACCACGAACTTAATAAACTAAGATGGAAGCGGGCTCCGGACTTGATCTTCTCGGCGGATTCTCAAGCTACGGTGCGGATCGGTGATCGAAAAGTGGAACGGGAGTTAAGGTTTCTTAAACGGAAATGAAACAGAAGTGGAGCGGGTATGAAGGCGTGTAAAAACGTGGTGTCTCCTTTGTGGCGCCCCCTTCTCCTATAAATAGGCTCTCTTTCTTGATACCTAAATTAGGTCAAATCCTTTCATGACTTTCCTCCTTCAAAATCCACGTCCAAATTAGCAAATCCCGCGCTTATTTCATCATCAAATACGTGCCAAATTGCATCCTAGTCACTCCCTACGTCAGCACCTAAAAACCTGCAATTTCGCCACTACGTGCACTGATTGGCCAATTAAGACAACTTCCGGCAAGAAATAACTAGGTACAAAAATGACTCATCACATGTCTTCTACAGCTAGGAGAACGACGTGGTTTCTCAGACATGATGGGCAGTATAGACTGCATGCATTGGGAATGGAAAAATTGTCCATCTGGTTGGGCGGACCAGTTAGCAAGAAAAAGTGGTAAACCAACTATTATCTTGGAAGCAGTTGTTTCACAAGATTTGTGGTTTTGACATGCATTTTTTGGAACCCCGGGTTCTAGAAATGATATCAATGTGCCTGATCAATCGCATGTATTTGATAATGTTTTGGAAGGTCGAGCACCAAATGTTAGTTATGTCGTAAATGGCAAGGAGAAGAATATGATATATTATCTCACTGATAGCATATATCCTGAATGGACAGCATTTGTCAAATCTATTAGAGTTACTCTTATTCAAGAGCATAAATTATTTTCTATACATCAAGTGGCTGCGCGAAAAGACGTTGAACGAGCATTTGGCGTTCTACAAGCTCGTTTCGCTTTTATCAAGCAACCATGTCTTATCTGGGATCGGGATTTTATGGAGAAAATAATGGGAGCTTGCATCATCATGCACAATATGATAGTGTAAAACGAAAGAAGCTCTTATCTAAATTACTAAGATCCCACATAATTTATACATGATCTGCAAAATCAAAGTAATCGAGGTACTGGAGATGGAGAAGAAAATAATGATTTTGGATACTTTACGAATAGGATTGCAAGCGTAGCCTGTTATATGAGAACTAAGTCACAACTTTGGAACAGAGAAGGGCATAAAGAACTTCAAAACGACTTGATCGAGCATATATGACAAAAATTCGGCGATGATAGTTGAATAAATTTCCTACTTCGTATTTGTAGTTGTGTGCTTTTCGTTGTTTCAATTTTTTACTTCATCAATTTGTGATTTGCCTTTGTTTTATTAATATTAGTTGTATTGTTATTGAGTTTTTTTTCGTGTTTTCCGTTAACCGAAAATTATTTTTAAATTTTTTTATTCAAATTAGTAATATGTTGAAATAAATAATTATAAAAAATAATATGAATAGATAATATTTTAGTTGGGTGGTTGCTTTGGTTGGATGATTACAGATAAACTATAAAAAATAGAGATGATATAATTGGTAAGAAAATAACGTATATGACGGAGAGAGAAATTAATAAAATATTAAAATGATTGAATGTTTTGGTGTTTGTGGTGATGGTTGATAAATAAAATCGAAGTAACGAGATGGATGGAGTATTTTTGTTGTCATAAATAGCTAAATACATACCAATATAGTCCAAAAAAGGAAAAGGAAAAAAGATAAACCTACTGCTTCAGCTTTTTAAAAGGGACACGTGGCACTCTTTCATGTGTTTTCCAATAAAGTACTACTACTAAGAAATCATTGGTGAAAATATATCTTTAAAATAAATTTATTTTTGTAAAAAATGGGTAATGATTAGAGTTTGATTTGATGTGGTTGTGGTATCTCTTGAAAATTGTGGTTTGCTTTCATCATATGAGTCTGAGATGAGAAAATTCTGCCCTTTTCGCTTTCTTGGTAAAAGACATAATTGTAAGGCTGTTTCGGTAATTGTGCTTCTTTGACCGCATTAATATGTCCTTGCTAATACATCATCCTTGTATACTTCTCTTCTACCGAGTCGATAACCCTATCTCTTTTGCATCATTTTGTTCCAAGATTGCCCACGTTCTTAATCATAATGCTGTTGTTCCCAGATGGTTGTTTTATCTTTATAATTTTAATATTGAGATTGAAGAGGGTTTCTAATTTTAATTAGATAAATTGAGACTATTAGTTACTATCGTCATTCATATAATTCTATTGTTGGATATCGCTTCATACTTTAAAATTTCGAGAACTCAAAGTTATTATCGTTGTACGAATGATAATAGTACTCCCTCCATTCAATTGAGTTTGATTTACTTATTTTATGTGTGGTTATTAAGGTGAAGTAGATTTAGTTAGTAAAGGTCCTTCCTTGAATTAAGAATGAAAGCTTACTATATAAGGAAATGAAACACAATGTATGTGAAAGGATAATAAATAATACACTTGATTTTAATCACTATTAAGAGGCGGTTCTAAATGGCACGTATACTTCGATTTTTTTTCTTTATATATTTCGGAATTACATATTCACCCCTTTTTAAGAATATGGATTTCATGGATTTCTAAAATTTTAGATTTACAACTGAATTTGCTGATTTCTCCTCATGATTGTATGTTCTAAATCCACTCTAAAATTGCTGTCAATAAAATCAACTCGAATAATCTTATTACAAATTTAAGATTAAAACAATCCTTAGAACATCAAATTAAATTAACATTATCCTCATATAATTTACTGACATGTCTCTTATAATTCAAGCACTAAGTGGGAGTAATTTTTTTATATATACAAAACACTTCTTTCGATGAACATGGGAGAGATTAGGGATTGGTCTATCGACTGTAATCGTCATCTTATCACAAAATCAAGATTAACGATTAAATTAATCCACAACTAAGAAAACACTCTGTCAAGAGATTCAAGAATAATAAATAAAAAACTGCACCATTAAAAAAATAAACTACACTATCTAGAGATCTAAGGGGATCTACTGAGCAATTAAGAAATGGATTAACGCTATTCGAGATAATTAATAAATTCATAACCCTCCCATTTATCAAATTTGAAAAAACTTTGAATTTTGAAAACAGAATTTTGATTTTGAAAGTAACGGCTGCTTGGGTCAAACCGGGGCATTAATTACGGGCTTATAATAATAAATGTAATTTGGCCAAAATTTGAAATTGAAGTCCCCACATTGACCTTCTTGGAACCTGGCATAGTGGCATGTCACGTTGAGGAGGTGGACATTTTTGGAATTGTGGATAAATTAAGAACCCTAGAATTTGGGGGTGTAGAGATAGTGGGGTGAGACCTAAATAAGATAATATTGAGGTACTTCTCATGTGGGGTGCACTGTTTTGTGTTTAATGGCAAAGATTAAATAGTGATATTAATGTGATTTTGCTTATTTATTTGCAGCTTTTACTAGGTATATTATACTCCTCCGTATCGCTCGACTCGTCTTGTTCTTTTTCGACATTGATATGAAGATAAATTGTTAATTTTGTGTAGGTTAGATTCAACAAGAAAGAGAGGGAGTTTATATAATACTTCCATCTTATCTCACTTGTTCATCTTCTTTTCGCCGTAATTGATTTTATATAAGGAATAAAAACATGAGACCTATCTAGTAAATAATTAATTAAAGGCAGGTTGATTTCATAAGTTGTAGCTTATGAAGAAATAAACTAAGAATAACTTATAAAAAATAGATCTTATGTTAAATCCCCTGACAATAATAAATTATTCAATTTAAGTACTTATAACATAAGATTTTATGTCATAAGCACTTATGTATAATCACTTATTTTAGATATATAGGGCCTTAATTATTTTTAGTTGATTTGAATTGGTAAATGTGTGAGATCTATTTTCTTATTTAGAAATTGGATAAGTGAGATGTGACAACTTGAAAAGAAATACGAGACTAGTGTAATGGGGAGGGAGTAATTATTTTTTTAACTTTGTAAATAAGACAAGTCAAGTAGAACGATTGAAAAACGAAATATAAGAGATGTCGGATGAAAGGGGAGAATTTGTTATACGAACTGGCAAGAGTTGTGTTTATCAAGTATGCAATCTCGATTGCCGGAGGTGGTTGTTTAAATCCCTATTCCCTAGATAAGAAGGGAATATATCTATCGTGCTTTTGAGATAGCTACGGCCGATTTTAGATAATAAAAACTCTTTCCAATGTTGTTAACTGAATTTCTCCAACCAAACATTGAGAAAGAATTCCACTCTCTAGTGAAAATGTTAATGGACCCCTAATGGGCTTAGCATGGCCCATTTAGAAACCTACCGTTAAGCCCATTAAGCAAGTAAGCCCATATAGCAAACGATGAGTCCAATGGTCACTGAATGAATTCAAAAATCAAATTCCAGTTTATCAAAGAAAATTCGAGGGCAGAAATTCCCAAAACTTTCTTTGCTGCTAAAATGGAATGCGAATCGCAATCCCTCATTTTCGCTTAAGGGCTCTTTACACAGACGTTGATGGATTCCTAAGTTCTTAGTTGTTTTTGTCGACTCTTCTTCTTTTTGTAGATTAATCAAAGAGTCTTACTTGGTTGTTTGTGATACGACGGATGGTTGATGAATATTTGTTGATTGTGGATTTGCTTCAATTGAATTTTATCTGCAGTATGTTTTCCTAAATTAGGGATGATTTAGGGTTTGTGGCAAATTTTGGTAGAGATAAATGAGAATGATTTTCAAGTGTGTCCGTACGGAATTGCAGGATGATGGTTCCATTGAGGTTGAAGGTAATCACAGAGTGGTTCAGGATTGTAGAAGTTGATCAAGAAAAAGATTGGTAAATTGCGATTGTTGAACTTATTTGGATTGGCATTACAATGTAACAATTAGATGATTGGAAGTGAGGATGATTGGAAGTGAAGATATGGTTGATGAATAGAATTTGAGGGTCTAGAAGCTGATCAATTTGAGTCTGAAATAGATGAAATCGGGGCGAAAAATTCGATAATAGTGTCATTTGGTTTGATGAGGAAGTAGAGTATTCTTGTAGATTGGAAGAGGGTAGTGTAAATAAGGATGAAGATGCAGAAACATGTAAATCTGTAGTTGTATTCCTTAGGAATTAGTATCAAATTAGTTCTCCTTTCTGTATTAGATGTAACTACTCTACTTATCTTCAATAGAATCTATTTCTTCATATCATAAATTCTATTTCTTGATAGAAATCAGATTGTTCTATTACTTGATGATTCATACTTTTGACAGAACATGTTAGTGAATTATAGTGTGATATATATAACTTTCTTGATTTGATACTCCTAATTGGATTAAATTCCCTCCTATCTTTTTTGGATTTTATAACAATTTGATGCTAGTGGGATAAAAAGTTGTAAACTTTTCAGTTATTTGAAATAAAAATGTTAATCTCATATCTGTACTTTTATGCCTGCCTATGAACAATGAAAGAACATGGATAATGACCGCAAAACTGTATCTTTACAATCTCTGATATAATTCTAACACTCCAAGTCTTGATATAGTGGAGTGAGTTGGGATTTGCTGTTCATAAAACTCCCTCTCTTACTTGAAAATGATGAGAGAGAAACACCCCTTGACGCTTTCTTTGATATAGTAGCCTTAGGTAGAGTATGCTGCTTGTAGCTATGCAAACCATTTCCACAGCTTTTTGAAGACTTCAAATTCCTTCTATATGGAGTTGCTTTCTTCACCAAATCTTCAATGCTTCCTATCCTTGCAAGTGATGTGAAAGACTCTGACTTCCCTTGGTAGAATTTTGAAAGCCCTCTTCTGCAAATAAGAAAAAATCCCATTTAGTAAAGTTACATAAAATATAAGAACCCAAATCAAGAAAAAAAATTAAAAAAAAATTTCCCCAATTTTTAGGAAAATTATGAACAAGTGAGGTGAGGATTCAACTTACTTGATGGGCAATTGGTCCATGATCTCTGAAAGATCATCTAAAGCCGAACTCGAACTCGAATTCGAATTCGAAGATGCAGATGAAGATGCATCATCTGCTGTGTCAATTGAAGTTACTGAAGATCCATTGGAAGCATCTGAATCTTCTCCAATGGATGAAGTGGCTGATGATGATGATGAACATCTCTGATCATGATTAGAATTGTTCTTCACTTGATCTTCAAATTGGAACCATGAATCTTGAAATTGATGCTTACTCTTCCCACCTTCCATCTTTGGATAAATTGCAGAGAAACTGAACAAGAAAAAAATGATCTAAGAACAAAGGGATCTCAATAAACTTTTCTTTATCTATAGATATATATACTACAATATGAATAGATTATATTTCTTGGGACCAAGAAAAGAAACATATAAATGGGCATGCTAAATAAGATTAAAATGAGTGGACTAGCCCCTTGTGGAGGAAGAGGGGAGGGGGGGGAAGGGGGGGTGGTGTAAAGCACGTGGCAAGTTCAGTTTTTCGAGATGTCCTGTTCCTTTTCCACACTAAAAAAATCTTGGGATGGGTTTGGTTGAAGCTCTGTGTTTTTTGTGTTGCTATCTGGTGCGCAGGGAGGTGTTACCTTGGGCAGGTAGGGGGGCGGGGCCACGGGTATTATAACAAAAAAAAAAAAAAAAAAAAAAATGAGTGGACTAGGCTACGTTTCCTTACGGAGCAAAAAGTCTTCCCTCACCTTCAGGTGCATGAAGATCCCATCACAAAACGACACGTGTCAAATAATTATTGGGGGTGTGGGATTGATTTAGTGAAACTAGAGGTGAGTTTGATGGGCCCTCGAGTCTTATATATTCAGACACAATTTATATTTACCTTACTTTTATGCCTTATCTTTAGATTCGGCATTATCTTCTCTCCTATGGTCGGAAATGAATTATTGACTATAGGATTGCCGTACATGGGAGTTGGATAAGTTCAATAGTAATGGGAGCCATCCATATCCTAGTCACCATCTCATCCCCCCAACATAATTACATACAAAACACATGTATCTATTTACATATTTCAATATTAAATTTTTAGGTGATTATTAATTACAATAAATATTATACGCTACTGATCGAGGATAAGAATTAGGGATATGAAATTCATAATTAAAATTACACGACTTTGTGGGGGAAAGGAACGACAACGCCCTGCCTCTGATTATATTTATAATCACTACTTCTTTCGTATTATTAGTAATTCGATTTTTTTTTAATCGTCTTATTAAAAGTGATTTATTCTAAAATAAATAAAAAATATGTGGATCAGATTTAATTATAAAAAAATTAAATAATAAAAAAGCAAATATATTTTTTTTAATTTTCGTATTGAAAAATTTTGAGTGACGAAGAGGAAACCGATTAGTGTAAAGAGGAAACCGATGTAGTGTGGGAGTATTAGATTAGAATTATTAAACAAAAAAAATGAAACATGGGATTGACCACCTTGCCTCACCTACCCTAGCAAGAACCCACATGAAACACCTCTTGCATTAGTTGCCATATCAACATGACATGGCAGCCCATATGCCCATATCCATATTCATATTTATTCTCTATCTGCTCTGTAATTTATGCTCACTTTTTTTAATTGATACGTCTCGAATCAATTTTATAAAAAAAATTATTATATTATCTCAAATTTTATTATTTTATCTCTTCTAATTCATCGTTTACTTTATCATAATTTTTCTCATACTTTATTATCTATTTTTTTAATTCTTATATTAAAATTTTTTAAATTGCTTATAACGGAACAGATGAAATAATATTTTCAATTCACAATATTGTGTAAATTGATATGCGTGTAACATTCTTTTGCCAATTACTTCTAGATAATTACTATAGTCTATATTTAATTATTTGATTGTTCAAAAGCTCTAGGCGAAAGTGGTTCAATCATTTTCATCATAAAACCTTATCATGAATTAAAGGCAGACGTTGCTGACTAATATTTCAGGCTTATCAGAAACAAGAATGACAGTTTCCTGGTGGGGGACATTGTTTTTTTTTTTTTTGAATTATTCAGACATTTATTCATATTTCAATGACTTTTACGTATTTTAATTTGAAGATAAGTTATTACTTATTAGGCTATAATCAATTCATTTTCAGTGACAGGTGTAATGGGTACTGGTCTTTGATTTGTCAATTCCATCCATTTTTTATTTGTTAAATGCATATCCAGAAAAACAAAACACAGCCAAATACAGATTCTTGATAAGATTATAATCAATTATAGGGCCCTAAAAATCTCTCAAACTTCAAATGAGTCACCAAATATAAGGGGCCACACACAATTATAATATTGGACTAGTCCTTATCGTTATTGGTGACCAAATTTTGAAGGAACACGGATTGGTGTTCGGTTCGCAGCTCGAAATTGAATTCGGGTTTTAACTCATTCACCCATGATTCGAGTAAACCTAATCCAAACATCACATATGAGATTCATACTGACTCCTAATTCGGAACACTATTACCAAACGCCCCTAAATTCAAAGACATAAAGATTCAAAAAAGAAATTTTAGGTACAACTTAAGTTTAATAAGATCTTCTACTGCAAAACTTGAGGAAATGGGAAGAAGATTAAGAAAGATGAAATTATATGTATGATAAAGAATTTAAGAATTTTTAAAGCAAGATCAATCACTATACTACCATGAAACTTGAATGATACGCCTCCAAACTGAATGAAGTATGCTAACTAGTACTCCGCCTCATCTGCAAACATCACAAATTCACAAGTGTATCTCAAAGGAGGAAGAATTGAAGAAGTTGAAAAGCAGAAGAGATGTGCAAGAGCAAGAGCAAGCATACCATTCTCTTCAGGCATGTTGAAATCATCTTCATCGTCGTCGAAGTGTTCATTCTGTAAATAGAGAGGTGTTAGCTACAACTGTGTGGTTGTTGAAAAGGATAATGTATTTCAAAGAAGTTAATGGCAACTCGAATTGCAAATATCAACCTAGGCAATGTAGGTTTCTAACTAGCATGGTTCATCTTCAATGGGAGTGAAAAATGCATACAACAAATATTTGAAATACTAAAAAGGAATAAAGGAAATATTATAACAAGATGTAAATTGATGTAAAAAGTCATATTCTTGACTAAGTGTAGTATACCTGCTCGTAATCGCCCTCATCGCTGTATTCTCCATCATCCTCTTCATTTTCTGGCTCTTCATCATCCTTTTCTTCATCTTCTTTCTTTTCATCTCCTTCTTTGCCCTATAAACACAAATTTCATTTAAAAAAAAAAAGAAGAGAATAGCAGTAATAACTAAAACAAAATAACATAGATGGACACTAAAGATAAAGATAATACCACCAATAGAAATAAATATGAAGTGATGAAAAATCATCATTGATTAGATTTTCAATTGGGAAGTGGGAAAACATACCTTAAACTTCTCCTCAAGCATCTCCAAGTTGTCAAGTTTGCTGAAGCCTGTTATGATCATTTCACACACATTGAGTTTGATGCTTTTTTTTTTAAAAGTGTTCGTATGTATGGCATATTTAAGTAAATTACATGAATCTGATGATACACAAAAAAAGATCTTCTTTTGGGTTGTAAAAAAGAAGAAACATGCTTCACTAAATCTCTATCTTCTATAATTTCTTGCCAACTTACTTGCTTCAGTGTCCCAACGAACTCTCTTGGCAACACGCTTTTCACCTGTGAAAAAGAATATGTGATCAAGAAAATGTATGGGCAATCTGAAGAGAAGATACGAAAAAATAAGATATCAGTTTTCTACAAACGGCGATTAATTTACACGAAAGGTGTGAAGTGTGAACATCAACCTTTGGCCAGTTCTGCAGGCATATGATCCGAGCTCATCTTTATGAAGTGCCAGAGTGGCGGCTTAACCTTTGCTGTTTGCAGATTCCTATTTGAGTATCTTTCAATGTCCAAGCTTTTCCCTTCTGCAGCCATAATAAAATTCTACATAAGGCATGAAAATGTGCTTGGAAAGAACACAATTACGAGTAGACACATGACACTACGCGATAAATTCATAATACTAATGCATGACTACACATTTATGAAAGAGATAATCGAACGATATATATAGCTTTCAATTTTCAGAAAACGCACTTCTCCAACAAGACAACAACATCATTCAGTATATTCTCAGCAACAAACATCGTAGTTATTCACCAATGTTTCGATTATGTACCTCCGTGAAAGCTTAAACGAACATATATTGATGTATTATACAAATTAGGCATACTAATACAAAATCAATAAGCACCAGCATACAAATTACTTCACTAAAACGAGGATTAAATCACCAATGCTTTGATTATATACCTTTGTGAAAGCTTAAACCAATATATATACAATTCAGGCATGCTAATACAAAACCAATATCCACTATTCATACGAATTACTTCAGTAAAAAAGAGGATTAATTATTTAAAACAGATAATAGTTCCAATTAACAGCGTTTTTTCACACTTTACCAAACAAACATAATGCAAAATCGGAAAGGATCAAAGAAAAAAAAGAAGGAAAACGGAGAAACGTACTGCCAGCGCCTTGGTTTCGATCTTCGTAATAGTAAGGAGATGTCTCGCAAAATTTCTGCAGATTCTCAGACATAATCACATACTGATAATCCTTCTTTATTTGAGGCGGATCAAACTTCACAGTTTCTAAACCCGAAATTTCCTATCAGTAATGCAATCAGTCAAACTCGCCTCCAAATCAAATTCAGACCAGAAAATAGAACTGCGTTAATCTGTTTATACTAAACTCAGAATGCTTAAATTACCGGAAAAAGTTCGATAGGCTCTTCCTTCGCCCTCCGGAAACCGCCGCCGAAACGTCCGCGACCGCGGCCGAAGCCGCCGCCGCCCCGCCCTCTTCCAAATGACATCTACGAATACGAGCTGTAGCTTCGCCGTCGTCCTTTCTCGTAACTGTTGGGATTTTAGTAATTATTCAGTCAGGCCAGTCTAGTATTAGGCCTGGCTCATTATAAGCCCATTAGTCGATTTATAAGTATTTGTATGGGCCTAACCATAAATACAATACAATAAAAGCCCATTAGCTAAGAATAAAATAAAAAATACATTTAAACACCTATATATTGTTACTTTTGTTTTTTGTATTATTATGAAATCATCATGACTATAACAACGACGCAAATTAAATGCCTTCAAAGAAAACTTTAATTTTTTATTTGTATGAACGTTAATTATTACGACGACAATTTTCTCCATAATGGTCCACGGAAACAAAGTTCTCATATTTTACTTCCATATATTCTAATACTATACGAAAAATCCAATGTATTTATATTACTAGGCACTTGAGTATCGACAAGGCGAACACAATTAATACTTTTATGATAAGACGATAAACTTGTGTAAAGTGCAAACCATCCCAATATTAATATACAAAGTCACATTCACGTTTCCACATAAGCTATTGTTGTTATAGTTATATTTCCCTCCGATTCCGCAACAAGATTTCAGTGCTCGATTTCTGTCCGAACCTGAATATATACATAGTGCGTTTTAATAAAAATATCCAATTCATATAATTAATAAATATATATTAGGAGCATTCGACTCTAATTGGAAATGAGGTTTAGATTTAAAATCTTTCCCCAAAATTTAAAACGACATTAGACATGACCCATCAATTTCCATAAATCTAATTTGAATATTGACTATGAGATTAGTATTAATTTATAATTCCGAAACTCTATAATTACCAAAAGCCCCTTAGTGGAAGAAGACTTGCCTAGGAGGGTTTTCCGAGCAATAACCGCTCGTGCTATAGGGTAGAAATCAGCGCCTAATATGTTGACGTCAGGGAATTCCAAATTCAAACCAATGAAAGCTCCTTGGAGATCGTTGTTGAACGACCAAGCGAGACCGTTAACCGCCGTCAGACATCCTGGCACATCATAGGTGGCGACGTCGTCTGTTGATAACGCCGTTAGGATGTATGGGTAGCACCCAAGAGGAGCGGCGGTGGTGAACAGAACTCGCGTCGCGCCCATTTTGATCATCTCTTGCAGCGTCGATTTGGGCTTGGATTATGAGCGGAAAGTAGGTTTTTACTTCTTCGATGGATCTGCCCTGGACCAATGCGTAGCCGACGTCGTTTAGTTCGGAGAATTCAAACAACACGACGTACACACAATCCTTTTAAAATCAGTGAAAGAAATACAAATTACCATGCACTCATTTAAAAATACGGAAATTGATCTTATGTTCGCTTAATTGCAAAACGGTATCTCTAAAAAAAAAATACTGTCCCGTTATTACTATCCTCTTTGGTTTCGGCATAGATTAAGAAACTTTGTTTAAGTATGTATTTTATGAGTTTTAATAGAAACTTTGTCCTCTGGTTTCGGCACGAAGATTAAGAAACTTTATTTAAGTGTGTATTTTATGAGTTTTAATTGTATTAAGAAATTAGCACAATTTTCGAGGAGTGGTTAGTTAAAGAAATGAGAATTTATCCAATTTTTTGCATGGCATAGTTGAGACAATCGATTTTTTTTTCTGTTTTTTTTTTCTTATTGTATTTTAAGAAATAATCTTAAGTTTTTAAAAAGTTAAAAAATCATAAATTTTCGAGTACGGAGTGAAACGAAAATCGTGTGAGAGATAGATTTTTGGAGAGAGAGAGTATGATAATGTGAGGATGACTATTAAGTAGGAGATACCCACTTCATTTTTGTTTAAGAGTAGTTTTTGTTATTTTAAGAAAGATGACAATAATAGCGGGACAACACGATAAAAAAAGTAGGACAGTAATAACGACGGAGGGAGTATTAAATAAAGATATCTCGTGTCAAACTTAACCGCGCATGTTATCTTAAAAGGATACATGTTCTGTTAAAAAATATAATGTCCAAAATTATAAATAATTAATTAACTATTTCCTACTTTCTTATCTTCTTTCCTTTACTTTATCTATTCTATTATTATCTATCTAATACTTTATCATCGGCCCTCTCATTATCATTCGTAATCTCACTCATACTTTATCATCTATCATCTATCTCATATTTTATAATCTATTTTCTTAATTTCAGTGCGGAAAAAAGTAGTGAGTTATAAATAATGGGACGTTGTTCACAAATTGAATAGTGTTTTAATATTCACATACCATAGTTTTGTGCAACATTTTTAAGAATATAAAAAAAAATTGCCAAAAAGAAAATCACACGTGTGTGGTGCTTTCTCTAAGAAACCGAAGAATTAACCTGATTGGTTTGAGATTGATTGGACGTATGTTCTAAACCAACCTAATTGAATGGTGTGGGAAATATCATACGGTAGTATGCTAATGTTCTTTGTATCGAAAAACGAAGAATTAGGAACCGTATCTCCCTCTACCGAAAACACGACTCCATCGTGTGTGTAGAATTATCCATCCCCAAGTACATCAGAGTCGTGCGGCGAGGCTCGCACCCGAGATATGTGAGTACTTTATCAAGTGGAAGGTGCAACTGGAGAGTGAAGCAAGTTAGGAGCGTGAGCTAACCTTGTGGAATCACAAGAACATGCATACAAGGCGGACACGATGAGGACGTCGTCGAATTGAGTAGGAGAGAATGCCACGGGCCACATGACGAGACATTCTCATAGAACTTGGGCCATGCTACACTAAATTGGGCTACCCATGGCCTAACCCACGTTCCGGAGGATTCTAGAAGACTTCTAGAATATTGTAGACTTTATAATTTGTATAGATAGCTCTAGATTTGTGTGGAAGGATCTAGAAGCTTGACAGAGACCGTTAGATTGAATTGATCTAAACTGTTCATTGTGGGGACTATAAATACTCAAGTTCATTCATTTGTAATCACCAAGTATTCAACCAATACAAATACATTCTCCAAGAGTTTCTTTAAAACTCTCTTTTAAAGTATGTTCAAGTTCTAGGTAGGCTGACTAGCAAGGTTCAAAACGACGGTCAAATTGTTAGTGCTACAAACTGAAGCCCTCCAAACTCAGCTAGGCCTTAAGAGGGATAATTTCGACAAAAATATGTTTAATAAATGAATTGAAATATGGGTAACAGTGAATAAATAATAAGTGCAATAGAAATTAATAATACAAAGCGAATATAATTAAAGTCAAATATCCCTTATAAGATAATAATAGGCCACACATACCTCTAAATACTTATGGAAAAGAGATTACTCCAAGAGAATTTAGTTTGAAAAAATAAATATTTATGTGTGCGTTTAAGAATTTATTGAGATAGCTTCAACCAATAAATATTTATGCATGCCTTCCATCGCATTTGCAATACTTATGTTTTCCGGGACTAGCTTAGTTTGGTGTTCGTCCTCATCATCCGTATCTCTTCTAAAGTAGAACACCAGTTTTGATATGAAAGTCAAACCACAAAGAAAACTTGGTATTATTTTGCCGGCATATTTATCAATCGGTTGATCGAAAGGAGTATAGCTATCAATGATGATCTCATCTCTGTAATGTTTAAAGATTGAAGCTAGTGCACAGCAAAGCCGTTGCTAAGGCTACCAGGATCAGAGAAAATTATGGCGATAATGGGCGGCATTATCGGCGGGCTAGCTGCATGTGTTTAAACTTAATTGATTTGGGCGGGGAGTCTACTTCAGTAAATGAAGTACTAGTAGTATTTATAGACTCTTTCTTTTAGGTGTGACGTTCTTCTTGTGAGGGATTATATGAACATTTATTTTTCGTTTTCTTTTAATCCATAAATGAAGTATTGTGGCTCAGTGAAATTTTTCTGAAAATCGAACATTAATCAATTTTTTTTATGGCAAAATGTAGTGTAGTGAGTATTCTCACTTTTGCTATTGTTCGATTTTGTAAGGATCGATTTAAAAATAATAATATTTCTATCAATCTTTTTATTAAATATAAATAATAAAAAAGTAAAATTGGACCATAAGCCATGGAAATTTCTATCCAGACCGGGTCTAATAAACCTTGTGATGTAGAACAATACCACATCACATTTTGAATTTTATAAGTGTTTCTTGTTTTAAAAAACAAATGAAGTGTCATCATTTTACACCACAAGGTCTACAACTTAAATTGTAGACATGGTCTAGGGTATAATTTTCCATAAGCCATGTGGTTTTCAAATCCGATAAATCGTGTTGTTTTTTCTTATCTCCTTTGCCGCTGCCCAAACACAAAATCCTATCATTAATTTCAACAACTTTGCATTAAAAATTACAACCGGATAAACTCATGCGGAGTTGAATAGATGAAGTATTATATTTGGATCAAAGGTGGTGTTCCCTCAAAGTAGGTTGAAGGGGCCGGAGCGAACGACGCAGAGGTCGTCGTGGCTGTCGGATGATTGTTTGTAACTGACATTGCTCCAACATTGAATTTACTAATTGGTTGATTGTACACTACTAGCTAATTTGATCCACGCTTGTGCCGAATCATAATTAGTTCGCTAATTTGATTTGTGCCGCATCGTAATTAGTTCGCTAATTTGATCCGCGCTTTTGCGGAATCGTAATTTTACTGGGTATGTTTACATTTTTTGCAAACAAAAATATACTTGATTAGTGTATAATTTATGTAATTTAAAACAGTTATTTTGAATAAAACCCGCAATTTATAATCTTGAACGAAATTTAGTTCGCCTGCACATTGAACCTACTTACTGCAAGATCTCCACCATGCGCCGTCATTTCCGCCGACTCATACCCGCTCGCAGCCGCAGCTACGCCACCAAATACACCGGCAAAGTCGTAACATCAACCAACAAAGGCCGCTTCTCCGCCATAGAAGTCTCCGTCACTCCACCGACCCTAATCTCCGACGTACGCGGCTATCCTCTCCCCCGCCGCGAGCTCATCGTCGAAGCAGCCAAAATCCTCCAATCAAAATCCGCCGCGTCATCTCCGGACCCCTTCCTCGACCTATCGGAATATCTCCAAGCCCTAAACGTGCCGCCGACTTCCTCCGAAGTCTCTGAAATTCTCAAATCCCTAAAATCCCCAACCCTTGCCCTTGAATTATTCCACTTTTGCTGCTCTCGTATCCCCAATTTCCGACACGATGCCTTCACTTACAACCGCATTTTGTTGATTCTCTCGAAATCGTCTCTCCCGAATAGGATTGATAAAATGAAGGAAATCATCGATTTGATGGAGAGATTGAGGACCATTGGTAACGTCTCCACCATCAATATATTGATCGGCGCGTTTGAAAGCGTCGATGGATTGGAGAAATGTTTGGAGCTGTTGAAGAAATGGGATTTGCAGTTGACTTGCTATACTTATAAGTGTCTTCTCCAAGCATATTTGAGGGCAAACGATTTGAATCGAGCATTGCAGGTTTACAGGCAAATTCGGAGAAAAGGGTACAACTTGGATAGCTTTGGTTACAACATGCTTCTTGATGCTCTGGCTAAAGATGAAAAGGTTTGAATTTCCATTTAACTGCTGAGCTTTCGATTTTTGTTGGATTGCTTGTTTCTTAGTTATTTATGCTGTTCATATCAATGCCTAAAGATTGTGAATTGATAAGGGTATTTTGTGTAAGTGGGTAAATGAATTTCGACGAAAAAGGTGTTTGTGTTGAAGTTATGCTGTACTTTGGTTTCTGTATGTATTTTTACATGAAGTTATGTTTGAGTTGATAAGGAAATCTGTGTTTGATACCAAATGATATATCTTGGATTATCTTTTTCACTCTTGTAGAAGTAACTTTTTGTGGTTTGACTTGAATCTACATTTAATGTTGAACTAGATCTTGTGACGCAAAATTGTGTGTGTTACAGAGTCTAATGTTCTGATGTGCTTCAGCTTCGTGTCAGATTGATGAGGCGAACAGAGTTTTCGAAGACATGAAAAAGAAGCACTGCAGACCAGATGAATATACATACACCATCCTTATAAGAATGAACGGAAGATTGGGGAAGCTGAATGAGGCAGTAGATTTGTTCGAAGAAATGCTATCGAAGGATTGCAAACCAAATTCAATGGCTTACAATACTATGATCGAGGCATTAGTGAGGAGCCGAATGTCAAACAAAGCAATGCTTCTCTTCTCCAAGATGGTGGAGAATAACTGCAGGCCTAATGAGTTCACATACAGTCTCATCCTCAATGTCTTAGCTGCAGAAGGGCAGCTTGGCAGAATGGATGAGGTGGTGAAGATTTCGAGTAAGTACATGAATAAGTCTATCTACGCGTTTCTTGTGAGAACTTTGAGTAAATTAGGCCATGCAAGTGAAGCACATAGGCTATTTTGTAATATGTGGAGTTTCCATGATAAGGGAGATAGAGATGCTTATTTATCCATGCTTGAGAGTTTGTGCAGTAATGGGAAAGTTGTAGAGGCTATAGATATGTTGAGTAGAACCCACGAAAAGGGGATTATAACCGATACTTTCATGTACAACACGGTCTTCTCCGCTCTTGGAAAATCAAAGCAAGTGGTTCATCTTCTTGATCTATACGAGAAGATGAAACAAAACGGACCACCACCCGACATCTTCACCTACAACATCCTAATCTCCGGGTTTGGTAGAGCGGGGAGAGTTGAGGGAAGCGGTTAGAGTCTTTGAAGAGCTCGAGGAAAGTGATTGCAAGCCGGATGTCGTATCATACAACTCACTAATCAACTGTTTGGGGAAAAATGGTGATCTTGATGAGGCCCACATGAGGCTTAAGGAGATGCAAGAAGCGGGTTTGAACCCGGATGTTGTCACGTATAGTACATTGATCGAGTGCTTTGGGAAGTCGGATAAAGTTGAGATGGCGTACGGGTTGTTTAACGAGATGCTGGGCGAAGGGTGTTGCCCGAACATAGTTACTTACAACATCTTGCTTGATTGTCTTGAGAAATGTGGGAGAAGTGCTGAAGCTGTTGAGTTGTATTCTAAGCTTAAGGAACAGGGCTTGACTCCAGATTGGATTACTTATGCCATTCTTGAGAGGCTGCAGAGTGGCTCACAAAGGGTGAAGAGAATAAGGAAACAGAATCCTATTACTGGTTGGGTTGTTAGCCCCTTGAGGTGATGGATAACATCGCGTTTGTTAAGGGTATTTTCGGCAGTTCAGTATGAACCCGGATTCTAGAGATGTTTCATTCTCATGCCAATGGGAGAATGTATTAATGTGGTGGAGTAGGGTTTGAATGTGATTCGTTCTGTAGCATGAATTGAATAGTATTAATTTGGGTATTATTCAATAGCTTGATTAATTACCTTTATCGCTTTTTTATTTCCTTTTTTGATGTTAATTGGTATTCTTAGATGGGAAGAAGTTCACTAAGAAGCCTCACTTTCAAAAGTAATTAGGTTTGTCACTCTTAAAGGGAGATTTTGACTTTATAGTGTGTATTATTAACTCTAGTTATTATTTTAATCAATGTTCATTTTATTCAAGAGAGAAATCCAAAATTATTGTCTCTCCAAAATTAGTCCTAATCCATTTTGTCTCCAAAATAAGAAAATGATTTTCTAACCATTTTTCATTTTTTTTTTTTTTGCAGTTCTGCCCTTATTGGGGTTTCATTGAACACTGCGATCATTTGGTTGTTAATAGATTTATTAAAGGTATTTTTACCAATTCATTATAAAATTCATCTTTTTATGAATGTGTCTAAAAAATTTTAAACCTAGAACTAAGACACGTTATGGGCACTTAAGATGATATTTTCTTTTAAACGTAAAAATAAAAAACGAATAAATTTAAAACAAGCAAAAAAACAATGAAATTGTTAATACTACACTCGAAAATAATAGTAGTATATTATGTAAATACAATTATTCTAGAATAATATCTCCCATTCATCTTGCCTGCTTTACTTTCAGGAATGATAATTTTTCTATACACAATTAACTAACCTATTTCTTCACACAAATAAGAACTCTCTTTAATATATGTACCGAAAAAAAAGGAAACAAATTCAATAAAACGAAGAAAATAATAAAAATATAGAAAAATATATAAATATTGGTGACCGTGACATGTATAAATCGTGATTGTCAAGAGCATTTGTACTTTCAAGATCCCTACCTTTTTCAATTCTTATTAATTGTATTTTGTCGAAATCACCCATCTAAAGCAATCCGGATCTTCTGGCCCATTTACGGTGGACCACTCAGTGGTCCACCAATCACGCGCTACCACGCGTGCGTTGGTGGGCCATGTTACCAGTAAAATATTATTTATTTATCGGTAGACATGGCCACCAATGCGCGCGTGGCGCTTGGCGTGATTGAGTGGCCACCGAGTGGTCCACCGCAAATGGGCCAGATGATCTTTTGTCCATCTAAAGGCCTATACAAACTAACATGAGGAACTTTGGTAGTGTTTGGACAATTTAAATAAGGCTCGCTTTAACATTTTTTAATGTTTTGCATTAGTGCTTCTGCTTTTTTAATATTTGGAATTAGTGTTTCTGCTTTTTTTGTACTTACAATTCAACAATTTATTTCCACTCTCTGTGGAGATTACGAGAATATATAGGATCCAATATAAAAACCTTTTTGTGTGAGTCGATCAGTGTCAGAATCCAATGCGCACTATATATGCAAAATAAATTATAGAATGTTATCACCAGTTTTATTTAAAGAATATATGTGACTGACGACTTACCCCACATTACATGGAATAAAGATCAATTGATATATCACTGTACCAACAAATATGTTCTTCAATTTTTGTGCTCTTCGTTCAATTTGTTCTTGGACAATTTTGTCATTAGTTTTTGTGGAAGGAACTCAATTTTGCACAATTACTGTGCAGACAAACTCAATTTCATTCAAGATTATAAATTCCGGATTTTACTTAAAATAAATATTTTAAATTACATAATTATACATTAAACATTATTTAGCATCCATATTTATATAATTTGCAATAGAGAAATTATTCTAAGTAGTTGAAAAAAAATTAAACATTCTCCTTATGTCACATAGAGGTTGAAATGTTTGATTATAATTGAAGTACACGTTTTCAAAATCCACTAGTATTGTTATATATATGTCTATCATCTATATGTAGGATTGTAATTAAGCTGCGTCGAATTGAGCTTTGCAGAGGCCCGTTGCGATTAGCTATTTTGGGTTTGGACTTGAATTTGAACTCAAGCTCTATGCGAGCTTTTAATATGAACTCGATAATTTTCGTATTTTTTAAAAAAATATTAATTTTACATATATTACAAATAAACAAATAAATTATTATTATTTAATATATATATATATATATATATATAAAATAATATTATAATTTAGTTAAGCCGAAGTCGCAAACTTTGAGACTAAATATTTTAGCTCGAATTCAACTCGGAAAAAAATAAAAAAAATACTAAATAAAACTCGAGCTCGCAACTTTTGAATTCAATCCGAAGCTTATCGAGCTCGAGTCTGAATTATTAGAATAACGTTTAAAGCTCGTTTCATAGTTGGCGATTCCCCATCACAAACAAAAGATTTCCTTCGTCATAAACAAATTTACAGAATTTCCTAATTGATTCAAATAGTTCACTTAAAAGTTCAAAATTAATGGCCCCAATAATTCCATTTCAAAATAGAAAAGTCTACACCAAATACAGAATCTTTCAGTTCAATCAACGCTATTAATTCAATTCATACATCAATACTCAAATCTAGTCCAAACTACACCTACATCCGATGCAGAAGCATATTTCTTGATTCAAAAGTAAGTTCTTTTTCGCCTAATCTAATAGGGATTCTTGAATTGAATGTGTTTTAGGAATGTGATTCTGTTTTCTTTTTCCTGAAATGGGTTGTGATGAAGTTACGATCTTTAATGTTTTTCAGATGGAAGACGAAGGATTTAGGTTTTCTTGAATGCGATCTTGTTTGTTTGAAACATATGAAAGTCCGAGTTGTCATTGTCTGAAAATGGCTGTGAGAGGTAATAAAAGGTAAGGTCCCATAAGCCATGTGGTTTTCAAATCCGGTGTGGCGTTGGCATTTTCCCTTGGTGGAATTGTGTTTACTTTTCTCAGAAGCTAAAGAATTACACTTCCTAAACCAAAACCTTCACTGCCTTCTCCAGGTTACATTGATTTCATTTTTTTTTTGGTCTTAAAATTCATATTCTATTTTTATACGGGATATTGATTTTTGTCCTAATTGTATATGTGTTTGATGAATAGGTAAGGGAAGTCATGCTGATTCTGGCATTGCTTTGGAAGTACTGCCTAATCTTCTCCTATTCAAGAATTATACATTATTGTTTAAATTGTTTCAATGAAATGTGTTTCTCTTTATTGAAAATTTGATTTTAGTTCATAGCATGTAAATTAGCTCTATTATGATTGTTTTGATTTAAACTTCATCTTCCTCTATCTGATTATGAAAACATATTGATGTTTGGCTTTATTCATTATCATGTTGTTCAATACTTGCTTGCAGAATTCATCTCTCTCAAGTATTCATTCTTCTAGTAATGGTAGAACCATTGGAGATATAGACGCCTCTCTCTAATCGGAGTTCAATCACCTCTTAAAAGAATACGCCTTGGCAACCGATGATGTTTCTATCGAACCCAACAATGAAAAAAACTAAGGAACGCGAGAGGGAGCTCAGAAGCCTAAGCAGTAAGGTTGAAGCCCTCGAAGAAAGGGAGCAGATCCTCGAAAATCAACTGCTCCAGTATTACGGTCTTAAAGAACAAGAAACTGCAGTGTTGGAGCTTCAAACTCAGATTAGAGTACACATCACGGAGGCTAAACTTTATAGCTACAAGATTGAGTCTTTGCATTCGGATAACAAAAGATTGCTGGTTAAAGTGGCTGATTATGATAAAGTTGTTGCAGAGCTTGAATCTTCACAAGCCAAGATTGAACTTCTGAGGAAGAAGCTTAGGTTTGAAGGTGAACAGAACAAGGAGCAGATCTTGAAGCTTCAAGACAGAGTGCTGAACTTGAAGCTGCAAGAAAACGAAAAGAAGACCGTTGAAATCGACATAGAAAGGGACCGATTGGAGGAGGAGTTGGAGGTGATGAAGAAGCATTATGAGAATTTGAAGGTTGAGAATTTAGAGTTGGGTAAGAAAGTAAAGAGCCTACAAATGATTGATAGATCTTCTTTAGATGATAGAGAGGTAAATTTTTGTTTTGATTTGATTCCCTTCATTTGATTACTTGGGTTTGAATGCTTGTATGAGAATTCTTGATATGTTTGATGTTTCAACCAGGTTGAAAAACTTAAAGAAGAGGGTGAGGTTTTAAGGCAAGAAAATGAGAAATTGAGAGAGGAAATCGAGCAGCTACAAGGCGATCGATGCACGGATGTTGAAGAGCTCTTCTACCTTCGATGGATAAACTCTTGCCTACGCTACGAGCTGAGAAACTATCAGCCTAGCCCTAATGAAGAAAAGGCGAAAAATCGCATTCTTACATATGCAAATAGTGAAGAATGGTCTATATCTCCTAGCATACAAGATAGCAAAACAAATCACTCAAACAAAAAGAAAGTCTTAGCTAAGCTGATGAACGTGTTGAGAGGAAAAGACAATGGTGCCCTCGTGAATCAAGAAACAAGGGCAATGCCTTGAATGATCAAAGCATCAGCAAGAACTTGGTTTGCAGCTTGGGATGGATGAACACTATCCCAAAAGACATGCTCAGTCACATTGCTGCAAGTTCCCGAATTCTGATTGCACAAAAACGACGTCGTTTCAACTCTCCCCGTCCCACAGCAGCCTCTCGTTGCATCACTAAAGCCTACACAAAAACAGAAATGTGTTAAATCTGCTTGAAAGAAAAGGGACTGAGAACGACAATAGTTTACCGTATTTCTTCGGATTCTGAACAAGGTCGTAGATGGGCGTGAAGATATCGAAGATGACTATCTTCAAGCCCGGAAGCTGCTTCTGCAGCTGCAAGGCAGCTGCATTCATCTTCTTGTTGAACTGCTGAGCGTCGGTGTTGAAGCTCGCTATGCAGCCCCTTTGGTTCTGCCCGAAAATCGTTCTTGCTAGAGGGAGGCAGCCGGTTGGTGCAAGAGAAGTTGCTCCAATTCTCCTTGCTCCTAAGCCGTACAAACTCTGCGCAAAAGAACCAAATCCATGTAAGTGAAACTTTTTCTTGATGGGTTTTGGATTATGCAAGATGAGTTACTATTGTTATTATTATTATTACCTTGACAAAGTTTGTGAAGATTCCAACAAGGTAAGAGGAGTACTGATCAACTGTGTAGCGTCCATTCTGTAAAGGGTTGATGTAGTAATTCTGCACAAAGTCACTATTGCCAGAGCCAATGATGTATAAGGCATTTTTCACTATTGAAGCTGATTTATCACTTCCTGCTACACTTGCTAGCTTGGTTTTGTACTCATTGAAATACTGCAGCTGCTGGGAGAGTGGAATCACATGCTGAAAAAACATAACAAAGATTTGGTTTTTACTCTTAGTGGTGATGTGTAATAACATTACTACACGGACCAAAATTGGATAAATTTGGCTAATTTTGGAAAATGAACTAAAAACATACTCCCTCCGTCCCACCCGACTTGGCTTCTTTCCTCTTTTTCATTGTTCCACTTGACTTGGCCACTAACTAAAATAATACTCTAATAAATTATAATGGGTCCCACCACTTTATACCACTTTACACACAACTACCCACTATTCTTAATAACCGTCTTCAAACCTATTAAGCCCATGTCGGGGCGGGACGGAGGGAGTACAATTTATCAAATTAACGGATTAAAATTGAACTCGCCCGAAATAAAAGGCCAAAAATGATTTTTTAACCCTAATGTAATAACACAGAGAAAGTTACAGAGATTTGATTTTTACACTTCATAGTGATGTGTAACAACATTAGCTTAATCTCTATGCAATAATAATGCATGAAAGAGGTTAAAGATTTGATTTTTACACTTAATGCTGCAGTCCCATCATCATAACCTGAACCAGCAGAGGCAAAGTTAGCTCCAAGCAGAAGGGCCTCCCCTGCAGCTTGTGGGCTGAGGTACGGCGGCGCGTAGCTTGTGAATCCAAGATTCTCCGCTGCAAAAACAACCATATTTAGCTTCACAACTTAAATTCTTGAAATTTTGATTTTTTTTTTTTTTTACCAGTGATGTCTGTGGCTAGCTTCCCATTGCAGAACCTTCCGGAAGGTTCTTGGTTCTTGAAGTCTCTACCGTAGGGCGGGTGGTCCGCCCTGAACACGGTGGAGATGTAGTCGTTGTTGCCGACGTCCAACGTCGAGTCTCCGAAGGTTATGATTGCTGGGACTAGCTGAGTCTGAGAGTAAGCCGAGGTGCACAAGGCGGCCATAGCTAATGCTAGAAAAGCTCCCATTCTTGCTCCGATTTTCCACTTACTTACTGTGTTGGAATGAGACTCAATATTTATGTGTTGAAGAAGGGAGGGTGGAGATTGACATTATTCACATTAATGAGGTGATTCTGAGGTAGTTCTGCTGCATTAAAGGCGGTTATGCAGGTAATAAACACACCTTGTATTCCTTGATTTTTGCAGCTTGTGAGGATGCATAATTTAGATTATAGTAATTTTTTTGTACTTGTCTTGGTCATTCATAGAATTATGATCATGCAAGTACTGGTGTAAGTGGGTTCGCTCCGATCTGCGAAAAGCGATAGGACCAAACCGCAAAACATTGTTCGGTTCGGTTTTGTGGTTTGATTCGATTTATTTTTTTAGAAACCGTTTACTAGCTGTTCGGTTCGCAGTTTTAGGAGTTTTTGAACGTTTCGAACCGAACTGAAACCAATGTCCTATCTATTATATTTTTTATTTCATATTTTTCTTTAATATTATGGGATTTAGATATTATATTTAAGTTAAGATTAATCATAATTTACACAAAGAAAGAGAAACAAGTAGCTGCTCAATATTTATGTTTCCAAACGAGTATTTATGAGTTCTTTGCCGAACCAAATTGTTCATAAGTGGTTTGATCGGTTTAAATATACTTCGAACCGAACTAAATCGAATTACTGCCATTTTTGGTTCGATTTTTAAAATGCATTAAAAACAGAATCATAGCGAACCGGAGTCAATATTAGCAGAGAAGTGGTTGGGGGACGATGAGTTTTGGCAGCGCTGTATTTCCTCATACATTTATCTTTCTGCCAAACAGGTATTAAACTGCATGAAGTTGACATTTCAATTAGGTGAAAATACAGATGCCTAAATTGAATTGAGATGGGCTCGATGGAAGGAGCCGTGATCGTTCCCTAGCATTAAAAAAAAAAAATAACCGTATTTTACATGTTAATTAAATTCGATGGTGTCAACCATTTTAATTTTAATTTTTTTTCAAAGTCTTGTGTATTTATGTGTTTTTATTTAGAGGGTTTTTATGATTGGGTTGTGGTATCACAAATTTTAGTTTTTAAAGTACAAAGAGTTTAGATTGGTCCATTTGGATTCCATAATGTGACATTTGAAAACCACTTAGCCACAAGAATGTGTTTGAAATCAATCAATCATATGGAAATAACACCCACCATAAATTATTAGATAATAATAATAACAATAATAATAATAAAAGCACTACAACATGCGATCTCCATCCACTACAGAAATCTTCACGTAGAAAAACACCGTTGCTATATAACGAGAGAATACCGACGGAAGAGCCCAAGCATCTTCACCATCTCAGTTTCGCAGGAAAATACTGTAAGAGAGAGAAATTAAGTAAGAACCAAGAATAGTTGGGCAGTATTTGAAGATCCTGCAAGTTTTACCTTCTCAATGAGAGAGAGATAGTATGGCTTCACTTTCTCAACATCAATCCTATCCTTACTCTTACTGTATAAATCATACTTGCTGCAACCAAATAACAAAACATCAACAAAAAACAGAGCTTCTACTTTTTACCTTTTACCACTAATTAGTTCAAGAAAAGGGCTAAAATCTTTATACTTGAAAATCTCTAGCCATTTCAGATTCTCCTCGTCTTCCTCGTTCATCAAGTGCTTGTACGCTCTGGATCTATGCAAAGCTGCAAACACCAAACAATACTCACCTTAGTATAACCATAAAACTCATCCATAATTAATAATTTCCTTCTCTTCCTACCATAAAATGAATGGTATCTGATGATGAAAAGGCCAGCAGAAGGCAGAGTTGATTTGTTCTCCTTAGCCACCTAATCAAATATCAAATTAGACATATATATAAATACCCACATCATTTTAAGCATGAAACTTTAAACATTGTATAATTTCATTTTTCCAATTACCAAATACATGTAATCATCATGTCCCCAAGACATGAGCACATTGTCAAGTCCACAGCCTTCCTCATACACTCCAAACTTAGTATTGTAAGAAGGGTTATTATAGTCCGGATTCTCCTCAAAATACTACACATCAAAAACACAAAGTAAATTACACAAATCTCAATTTTGTACAAAGATAATTAACCTCATTTACCTTGTGATGAACAATGGATTCGTCGAAAGCACATCCAACGGGGTATGTATCGCCTACGACCGCCCATTGAGGGAGCTCCCCAAAGCTAGGAAGAAGGAGAACTTTTCCAAGATCTAAACCCAACACAACACAAAATATTAATCAAACCAAAATAGACTCAAATTGCAATTAGTACTAACATGATTAGAATTATACCATGAATTAGGCCAGTTAGATGGAGCCAATCCTCATTAGGATAGTCTTTTCTAATGGCTTCAGCAGTCTGCAACAAATGCTCAATCTGAGGCTCATCAAGATCAGGATCACTCTCATCAACAACATTGTTTAGGAGTTCACAGCATTCCCATATGCTCATTTCAACCTTATTAAGTTTCCCATATTCTGCTCTCATTTTCTTCACCTAAATAATTTAATCAACATATTAGTATGTAATAATAATAAGACGGGTGTTAAAAGATTTTTGACTGGGAAATTAATTACAAAGTCACAAGTCTGGTGAATGTGATTGGTTCTGTAGAAATTCTCCACCCCTTGTTGCCTCTCACTTTCAGCCTCATAATCCCTGTTCCAATCATACACAAGCAAGAACTAATTAATCAAGTAATCAAATAAAACAAATGTCTCAACACTTTTGACAAAGATGGTTAACTAAATTCTAATCAAACTATTGTAAACCAGAATCTCAAGACCACACAAAAAAAATCTTCTTTAGAAGGTTCTTGAAGCTTAATGCTCTGTTCTAAACATATATGAAGATTATTCCTATCAAGTAATTAATTATTATCATATGTGTATTGTCTCTATATCGACCCAGTTAATTATAAGAGACATATATCAGCCTCCTTCCGCAGCAAAAGGTTCATGGTCCAGTCTGTTTCCAATAATTGAAGTTAATTGTACCACATCGGCCGGAAGTCCAAAGATCTAAGTTTTTCAGTCCAGAGGTCCATAATTATCATGAATTAAACGGTGATTACTGATTAATTAAACATTTATGTAGTTTAAATAATACCATTCAACACAAATCAAATGATAACTAAGCAAACAGATGGGGAGGGAAAAAACCTAAAGTTTTGACCAAATGAATTGGCATGTGGCAACACAAATCCTCCATTGCAAATCAATTCCTTTTCATTACTCACTTTTTCCTCCACTTCTAATCCTGCCAACGATAAACATTAAACAAAACCTAAAATCAATTATAATATTTAAAATACATAAAAAATAAAAATAATGATCTACATAATAAACAAAAATAAAAAAAAGACAAAAGGCTAAAATTACATGCAAGGAAGAATTAAACTAACAAAAGCATGGATATGAGAAATGAATCAACAAAACTAAAAATTTTCGCGAAAATTAAAAAAATCCCCAAATCCTAAACCTAAAAATCTGGAGGAAAAATTGAAAGAAAACAGATAAAAATTTACCAAAGTCAGGCTGGCGATAATCGACGATAGTCATCCTTACTGACAAAAATTCTTGACAAATCAAGAATGAGAACGACTCTGGAGAAACGAAGAAGAGGAAGCCCAGAGGAATTAAGGTGAATTGTTGGTGGCATTTTGAGAAACGTAAAAGGGCGGTATTTATAATTGCCGGAAGTCCTTCCCTGAGAATTCACAAGGAAGAAGTCCTTCACTGAAAATCTGTAACTCTTATATACTTTTCCCTCACTATAAAATTTATAAAAATCAAATATTATAACGGGGTGGGTCCCACGCTGAGTCAGCCTCGCGTTGGATTCCTAATTTCAAGTACTGGCGTGGGTCCCACGGACGTGGATTCAGTCTGAGGCGTTATATTTCGAATTGCTAAATATCTATATTATTCTATTTATGATATTATCCAAAAATATAATTTTGAATTAAGAGTGCATTTATATGTACATATTGCGCTGTGCTTATCCAATATGAGTAATTAATTATGGTAAGGTGTTTAAGAAAATTAATACAGAAATCTGTTAATTGTATACCATTAATGTTGTTACATTATTACATAATTGGTATAATAGTTGTAAAATATACAAATAAGGTTATATAAAGAAAATTTTGATTAAAAATATAAGAGCAAGATAAATGGATAAGACCCTCAGCAAATTCAAGAGTTCATCTCATAAAAATGAGGCCGAATAGTTTCTAATCAGACGGTGTGCTACGAAGTCTCACATGCTTAGATCACAGTTTTTATTAAAAGATTTATGTTTAACATGATACTTATATTGTGTATTTGTTGCAATATTGAGTACTATTTATCTTGTATCGTTTTTCTTTTTGTATTGTGTTATTCATTTTATTTTGTTCCAAAAATAATACTTCCTCCGTCGTATTGAATATGTTTGTGGAAATACACTCTGTTAGCCAAAATTATTATAATAAAGGCAATTGTAGCCATTTACTATAACAAAAAACATATATAGCCATTTAGGTCTACTTTCTTTGCTAAGTCAAATCATTTGGTTGGTTTTTTATGGTGTGACAGAATGGCCAAGTGGAGGGGGCGAAAAATTGTTGAAATAAATTAAAAAGTGTACAGGCCGTTCCTCGGCCCGTCTTAGGCCCTCCATCGGCCGATGGAATTACTCGGCCTCGGCCCATGTAGGGTCGAGGGACGGTCGCAGGCTACTATTTTCGGTAATATTTTTAATATCCCTCTTCATTTGAAATGAAAAAAATACTACTAGGACAAATTCCTATAATTTGGTGAGATGTGATGTGATTGAAGACAAAAAAGAATCAATTTGGTTATAATTATGTTTTGTTATAATGGAAGGATATATTTGTTTTTCAATTAACTTATTAGGTTATGACTAGAAATGTCTCCATATGTTTTGTATTTTTTTTTTTGAATTATCCCACCAATTTTGTTTTATCTTAAACAAGGAAATAGATCAACTTATTTACCAATTATAAATAAGGTAATTAATTGTATGTATAACATACAATCTGATTTTAAATGATTAATTAATTACATAGGTCTCACACTTTTATCAATCTAAATCAATTTTCCAATATAACCACGTTAAAAAGAAAAAAAACAAGTTTACACGAGAACGAGATAATAATTTTCTCCACAAAAAACTAACAAACTTTTTTTTATAGGGCACACCTCTTTACTTACTATTAACAACTGTCTATAATAATTATGTCGAAAAAAAAAAGTTAAATTAAATGGAACCAAAGAATAGTAATATTAAATTAATTATAATATATCAGAAATAAAGGCGACCGATAGAGTGGAAGGCAGTCATTTGCTGCAGAGAAAGTTGTTGAATTAGAGTTTGTTGCGTTGCTCCTCCCAATGCATAAACTGAAGCTAAAAATAGAAATAGAAACGCCACCGCCTACCAACTACTTTGTGTTGCGCCACGACATTTCCTTCTCGAAGTCGAACATCTACGGTTCTGCTCAAACTCCTCAATTGAGGTGCATGTGTAACTATATTTGCCACGTGTCTTCTCCACACCTCATTAACTATTACACGTATCAAAACCTCACTCTCTTAACAATATCTTCGTTTCATTACGGTGAATTTAATTTTTTCACTACTAAAATTAAGAAAGTAGATAGACGTATTGGTAAAGGAAGACTACTTACTTTTTTTGAAAAATATTTTTATTTTCGGACATCGGCTCATATGGAAAGTATTGGTAAAGGAAGACTACTTACTTTTTTTGAAAAATATTTTTATTTTCGGACATCGGCTCATATGGAAAGTATTGGTAAAGGAAGACTACTTACTTTTTTTGAAAAATATTTTTATTTTCGGACATCGGCTCATATGGAAAGTCCGAAAAGGAAAGTAATTGAATAATAATGAGAGCGGGGAGTATAATGTATATATGGCTATATTTATATCCAAAATTATATGAAATAATGTCATATTCATTCATGATAGCAAAGCAAACAAATTGAGTTCAAAGTGATTTCCACATGCATTAAATTGACCGATACCGAGAAGAAGAAAGTTGTCTATTTTCTACCAAGAATCAAAAATATCAGATCATCAAATAATGAGCCTCTGTTCTACACCGTACACCTAAAACTACTCTATTAGCACATTGTTGGTATTATAAACTGCTATTACAAGTAAACTATTAAATAACAAAATGAATTAAAACAACAAAAGGAGAAAACCGTCGAGTCGAGGAAGACCTCTCTCCGCAAGACGAAAAACGCCCCGGTAGTGCTCTCGGTTTTGGCGTTTCGTCCCCAAAGATGAAACGACGACGTCTCGAGGATTGCAGCACCGCAGGATCTTCGAGCTCCGGCGAACAGGACTTTCCGGCGAGGACAGAAGCTGCTTGGACTTGGCCAAGGGCAACTAAGATGAACTAAGAGCTAAGAATGGAATGCAAGCTTTGTATGGAAGCTTTGTTGTTGCAAGTGTTGGTGTGTTGAAATGAACTGAACACCTGCCTATTTATAGGCTGCTGCCCCCCAGGTGAAAGGGTGTTGGTAACTCCTGCCAATTAAGGCACGCTGACGTGTCCAGGGGAGTGGAGGAGTGGAGAGATGGAAGGGTGGCTTCCGGATCCTTCCCAAAAGTACTACTCGGTGTAGCGAGTGCGGTGCACCACGGAGAGGAATCCCGGTGCGGCCGGTCCACTGCACCGCCCGACCCGGCACCCGACCCGGCACCCGACCCGGCACCCGACCCGAGCCACCCGGCCCGGCGAACGACCCGACGGACCACCCAAAGGACCAATTGCCAAGATCCAAGTCCAAGTCCAAGTCCACGGACACGGATCGGAATCGGAATCGGAACCGAGCCGGAGCCGGAGCCGGGGTCGGGGCCGGGCACGGGCACGGGCGCGGGCGCGGTGCGGCGCGGCGCGCCGCGCCGCGTGTGAGGCGGTCGGCGAAAAGGCTCGCGCGCATGAGCATGTGTGGCCCAAGCCCACCACATGTCACTTAGTTATCTCCTACAATATTGTAGAGACTTAAATACCACACAAAACATTATTCATTAATCGATGTGGGACATGATTAATGTAATAACTCTCCAAAACCCGAATAAGGTAAGTTTCTCCACTTTAGGTAACATATTAGTTTTGTCCCCCCAAACTTCGAGCCACTATTTCTCACTCACCGAAAATCGGAATCGAGAAATTAAGCACACTATAATTATCTACTCGAAACGTAGATCGATGTCATATATCTCAAATCATTAATCGGATAAATATCGAGGCTCGAAAATGCGATCGAAAACGGCTGAATTATGCCCAAGTTAAATTAGCAATAAATGCTAATTAACTTTCCTTAATTTAATATATATATAACTAATATATATATATCCAAACCGATTTTTCCAACAATCCCCCACATGAGTGGAAATAGCCAAATGCATGCATGCAGACACACAGCTCTGTCCTCAAGAGACAATAAAGAATCAGGGTAGGTGGCTTGTGACATTGAACCTTCCTTAGTCAGTGCTATCGAGCATACCGGCGGATTAGTGGACACGTGGCCTTGAACTATTCCTCCATGGTGTATACTTAGACAATAGCACAAACACTATAAAGTCTCAACCGCGTCCGTTCTCACGTTTGTGTCCTTTACTGGCCATGGACAACCTCTTTGGATTCATAAGTGTTACGTAGAAGCGGCCCTCACTTCTCACTTACATAGGTGATTCTTACTCGAGTATCCTGTCATACTCCACCTTCTCAATGCATCCAAGAATCATTAAAAGTCAAAGACTTAACCTCACCACTTGACAGGTCACCAACACTCTCGAGCTCTTTTAGGGAATAGACTATTTGAGTGTGGTATCAACAGATTCATATAGCTTAGTTTTCCCATTGAACCAAGTTCATGGGATCTCCAATCTACAAGGTTGGGTATCCACTATAATCGTCTTTAACGTGTGGATTTAACTCCCATTCCCTCTACGAGCTTATACATTTGATCTCGATTCAAACTCTTAGTAAGCGGATCCGCTAAGTTATCTATAGACTTGACATAGTCTATAGAGATAACCCCACTCGTGATCAAATGTCTTACGGTATTATGTCGACGACGAATATGTCTCGACTTACCATTATACAACCCACTCTTGGCCCTACCAATAGCTCGCTTGGCTATCACGGTGAATCATCACAGTGGCACGGGTTTCGTCCCAACATGGAATATCTTCAAGAAAATTACGGAGCCATTCGGCTTCCTCACCGCTTTATCTAAAACAATAAATTCGAGATTCCATGGTGGATCGGGCTATGCATGTCTGTTTCGTGGATCTCCACGACACGGCTCCTCCCCCTATAGTGAACACATAACCACTAGTTGACAACGAGTCTTTAGTGTCGGATATCCAATTTGCATCACAGCACCCTTCAAGTGCCGGGGATGTCGCGAGTAGTGCGGCCCCAAAGTTAAGAGTGTATTTCAAATACCTCGAACTCTTACAAGAGATTTCCAATGTTCTCTACTAGGATTACTAGTATAGCGACTCGGCTTGTTCACCTAGGACAAGCTAGATCGGAGCCTCGTACAATTCGTGATGTACATAAGACAACCAATGACTCTAGCATAATCCTCTTGAGCAACAGGATCACCCCTATTCTTGCTCAAGTGAACATTAACTTCTAGAGGAGTCTTTGCCGGCACACTATCAAAGGCATTAAACCTCTTAAGCACTTTCTCAATATAATGAGATTGAGACAAAACAATCCCTTTGGGAGTTCTTTGTATCTTTACTCCAAGAATAACATCGGCAACTCCCATATCTTTCATATCGAAATTCCTTTTAAGCATTCGCTTGGTGTCATTTATGACTTGAAGGTTTTGTCCCATAATTAACATGTCGTCTACATAAAGACAAACAATTACAAAACCATTCTTTGTATTCTTTATGTAAACACACTTGTCACATTCATTAATCTTAAAACCATTCGACAACATAGCCTCGTCGAATTTCAAGTGCCATTGCAAAGGTGCTTGTTTCAAACCATATAGGGATTTCACCAACTTACATACCTTTCGCTCTTGGCCAGTACTACAAACCCTTCGGGTTGTTCCATATAAATTTCCTCTTCTAAATCTCCATTTAGAAAGGCGGTTTTCACATCCATTTGATGAATCTCAAGATTGTGCAAAGCGGCCAATCGCGAGAAGCACACGGATAGACGTAATTCTCGTTACGGGCGAATAAGTATCGAAGAAATCATATCCTTCAATTTGCTTAAAGCCTTTAACCACTAAACGAGCTTTATATTTATCAATTGACCCATCTCGCCTTATACTTTCTTTTTTAGGATCCATTTACATCCTAAGGGCTTGCAACCTTCGGGTAAGTCTCGCTAAGACCCAAGTGTGATTCTCGCATAATGGAATCAATTTCACTTTGGACGACTTCTTGCCAAAGTGGACCATCGGGTCTAGAAAGAGCTTCTTTTATAGATCGCGGCTCTTCATCCAAAAGAAAAACAACATAATCAGGACCAAAGTCCTTAGCAACTCTTGCTCTAGAGCTACGTCTTGGTTCTAAAGTTTCAAGATCAGGAGCTTGCCTTTTACGCGTAGCGGGTTCTACCCCCACATTTCTAGAACTACTAGCAACTTCTCTTGCTTCACCACTAGAGCTTGACCCAACTTTATCATCCTTTTTACAAGGATAGATATGCTCAAAGAATATAGCATTCCTTGACTCAATAGTAGTCCCAACATTCATATCGGGCACGGCCGACTTATGAATGACAAACCGATATGCACTACTATTCAAATGCATATCCTATAAAGATACAATCGACAGTCTTAGGTCCGATAGTAACTTGCTTAGGCAAAGGCACTTCTACCTTAGCCAAACACCCCCACACTTTGAGGTATTTATAGGAAGGTTTCCTTCCTTTCCACAACTCATAAGGAGTTACATCTCTACCTTTCAGAGGTATTTTGTTTAATAAGTAGTTAGCCGTCAAAACGGCTTCCCCCCACATGTTCAGGGCGGGTCCGAACTTATTAACAAAGCATTCATCATCTCCTTTAGAGTTCGGTTCTTCCTTTCGGCTACACCATTTGATTGAGGCGAATAGGGGGGCGGTGGTTTGATGTATAATACCACTTGTCTTACACAACTCTTCAAAAGGAGCTACGTATTCTCCACCTCTCGTCACTTCGTACCATTTTGATTTTGCAATCAAGTTGGTTTTCGGCTTCACTTTGAAGTTAGTAAAAGCTTCAATCGCCTCATCTTTACTCCTTAAAAGATAAAGAGTACAATACTTAGTGCAGTCATCAATAAAAGTAATAAAATACTTTTTCCCACCTCTAGTTTGTACAAACTTTAAGTCACATACATCAGTGTGAATGAGTTCTAGAGGTTTAGTGTTCCTTTCTACAGAATGAAATGGCTGTTTAGCCAATTTTGCTTCAACACAAACTTCACACTTAGTTTTGTTAAACTCATTTACTTTAAGTAGATCGAGATTAACTAATCTTTTTATAGCATTTAGATTAACATGTCCTAATCTAGAATGCCATAAATCGGAACACTCAAGCAAGTAAGAGGAAGTGGCTTCATTATCATTATTCTTGGCCTCAACGGCCTCTTGGCGTAACGCCATTACACTTAGCTTGAAAAGGCCCTCAGACAGGTAACCTTTTCCTAGGAACATACCAAATTTAGACAAAATAAATTTGTCTGACTCAAAAACTAGTCTAAACCCTCTCTTGACTAGTACGAGCCGGACACAAGATTTTTCCGGATGTCGGGGACATGCAAAGCACCTCTCCAAGAGTAAGGTTCTTGCTTGGAGCTCAACCTTAGCACCACGGTACCATAGCCAACCACCTCGGACGAGGCTTGATTACCCATATTGAGCTTCCTCCCTTGGCAGCTCTTGTACTTGGTGAAGCGGCTTCGGTCACCACAAACATGTGCCGTGGCAGCGGTATCAATATACCACTTCCCCTCATTCTCCACGACGTTAGCTTCTTCAGTGACCACGGCCGCAAGGTCGGCTTCAGTGAGGTCAATCTCCAACATATTGGCTTGACGAGCCCTCTTCTTCTTCGGCTTTCGGCAGTCCTTGGACATGTGGCCGGATTTGCCACAGTTGTAGCAGTCCCCTTCAAACTTGCGGGATTGCACCTTGCCCTTCCCTTTGGAGTTGCTATTTGGACGCCCTCTCTTTGCATTGTTAGAGTTGCCACCTTTCTCAGCAAGGTTGACTCTTGGCTCCACAAGTGCTTTGCCCTTCCCATCTCGAGTCCTCATATCGGTCTCGATGCGGAGCTTGACCACAAGGTCTTCAAGCGTCATTTCCTTTCGCTTGTGCTTCAAGTAGCTCTTGAAGTCCTTCCAGTTCCGGGGAAAGCTTCTCAATCACGGTTGCTACAATGAAAGCATCCGCAAAAGCATACCTTCGGCGTGGACATCATGGACAATGAGTTGGAACTCTTGCACTTGGTCCATGACCGGTCGAGAGTCCACCATTTTGTAGTCCAAGAACTTGGTGACTACAAACTTCTTGGTACTGCATCGTCGCATGCTATTTTCTTTCAAGTGCCTCCCAAATTGCCTTGGAGGTCTTTACATTTGCATATACACTGTACGGACTATCATCTAGTCCACTAAGCAAGAAGTTTTTACAAAAGTAGTCGAAGTCGACCAATTATCATAAAGCTATGCGGACTTCCAAGTTCTCTTCGTTGTCACTTGGAGGGGCGGGTGCATTCTCCATCGGCACGGTCGTGAACCCCAATGTTGTCAAATAGAACAACATCTTCATTGCCACCTCTTGAAGTCGGCTCCACCAAACTTGGCCGGCTTCTCGGCACGGGCAACACTCTGCAGGCGAGTGCGAGAGGTGCCGTCGGGGTTGGGTTAGAACCCCCTACCACTCCATGGTGGTTCACACTCCCAAATGGGACATTGCTCGCAAGGCGAGAGGACATAGCGGTGAAGTTGAATGCCGTGTGAGCGGCATTAGCACGGTTAAGTGCTATCCTCGGCGTCGGTAGCGGCGGAAATGGCGAACTAGGGTTGGATTAGCAAAGGTCGGAGCAGGTGTAGGGACGGACGTCGGTGGAACAAAGGTGTTGCGGAGGAGGCAAATGACGTCGATACTGGCAGGGGTTGGTGGCGGCGGCGAAAGCGGCAACGGCGGTAGCATCGGAGAAAGCAAAGACTTGAGGAAGACATCTTCTTAGTTTACTTGAAGCGGATATAGATTTTTTTCGTCTTTGCATTGTTGGTATTATAAACTGCTATTACAAGTAAACTATTAAATAACAAAATGAATTAAAACAACAAAAGGAGAAAACCGTCGAGTCGAGGAAGGCCTCTCTCCGCAAGACGAAAAAACGCCCCGATAGTGCTCTCGGTTTTGGCGTTTCGTCCCCAAAGATGAAACGACGACGTCTCGAGGATTGCGAGCACCGGAGATCTTCGAGCTCCGGCGAACGAGGACTTTCCGGCGAGGACGGAAGCTGCTTGGACTTGAGCTAAGAGCGGCTAAGATGAACTAAGAGCTAAGAATGGAATGCAAGCTTTGTATGGAAGCTTTGTTGTTGCAAGTGTTGGTGTGTTGAAATGAACCGAACACCCGCCTATTTATAAGTGCTGCCCCCTCAGTGAAAGGGTGTTGGTAACTCCCGCCATTAAGGCACGCCGACGTGTCCGTGGGAGTGGAGGAGTGGAGAGATGGAAGGGTGGCTTCCGGATCCTTCCCAAAAGTACTACTCGGTGTAGCAGGTGCGAGTGCACCACGGAGAGGAATCCAGGTGCGGCCGGTCCCATTGCACCGCCCCGACCCGGACACCCAGGCCCGAAGCACCCGACCCGGCACCGACCCAAAGACCCGACCCGGCGAACGACCCGACGGACCAATTGCCAAGATTCAAGTCCAAGTCCAAGTCCAAGTCCAAGTCCAAGTCCACGGACACGGACACGAATCGGAATCGGAACCGAACCGAACCGGAGCCGAGGCCGGAGCCGGGAGCAGGAGCCGGGGCCCGGCACGGCGCGGTGCGGCTTGCGCGCCGCGCCCGCGTGTGAGGCGGTCGGCGAAAAGGCTCGCGCATGAGCATGTGTGGCCCAAGCCCACCACATGTCACTTAGTTATCTCCTACAATATTGTAGAGACTTAAATACCACACAAAACATTATTCATTAATCGATGTGGGACATGATTAATGTAATAACTCTCCAAAACCCGAATAAGGTAAGTTTCTCCACTTTAGGTAACATATTAGTTTTGTCCCCCCAAACTTCGAGCCACTATTTCTCACTCACCGAAAATCGAAATCGAGAAATTAAGCACACTATAATTATCTACTCGAAACGTAGATCGATGTCATATATCTCAAATCATTAATCGGATAAATATCGAGGCTCGAAAATGCGATCGAAAACGGCTGAATTATGCCCAAGTTAAATTAACAATAAATACTAATTAACTTTCCTTAATTTAATATATATATAACTAATATATATATATCCAAACCGATTTTTCCAACACACATAGCATAGCATTTTGACGTCATGCACCAAATTAATGATCATAGATTCAATTCAGTAAATCAAAAATCTGCTCCACCTTGAAAATCAACAAAAATGGCTGAGAACAGCGGAGAGAAGATTTATTGTGAAATTCAGAGTAACCAGAGTTGATTAAAACCAAATTACTCAAAATACGAGCTGCAAATCATCCAATAATTCATGAACAATCTGATGATGTATTCAATTTTAAAATGTAGCTTTAATTTTAACTAATCAGGCTTCAGATTCAAAATTTGGCAGATCGAATTTTCTACTTGCGTAAACGAAAAATGTCGTACTTACGGCGAGCGATTGTAGTAGTCAGAAACTAGGTTTCGATCGAGTGGATATGTGTCGAGCCACAGCCAATAGCGAATCCAGATGTTAGTCATATTGGCCGGCGGACGGAGGCGGTTCTCGTAGGCCGTAGCGATGGTCGGCTGAGGCTCGGCTCCATCTGCTGGCGGTTTCGTCGCGGCTGTGCTGATAATTTGAAAATTGGGGAAAGATATAGTGGGCCGAGTATTGTTTGTGAGTGGTTTGGGCCGAGTATAGTTTAAGTTGGGCCAAACATTTACTATCTACTATTGACATTTATAATAATATTTGGGCTAAGATTTTCAATTGGAATGAACATGATTTAAATCCGTATAGAAACATTTAGGAGGTGTTTGGGATAGCTGAAACTTATCGATAAGTGCTGAAAGTTGTTAGAAGCTGCTGAAAGTGACTGAGGTAGTGTTTGGAACAGCTTAAATAAGCTGCTTCTGGGCTTTTTGACCGCAAAAGCACAATTTTTAATGTTTGGAATAAGTGCTTCTGCTTTTTTTGTGCTTAAAATAAGTCAGAATAAGCAGAAGCCAATAAGCTGGTCAGAGGGTGTTTTTTAAAAGCAGAAATCAAAAGAAACTGAAAAGCAGCTTATAATAGTGTTTGTAAAACTACTTTTTCTAAAATTAAGCTGTTTTTTTTCTACTGTCCCAAACACTAATAACTTTTGCTTAACAACAATTTTAAGCAACTTTAAGCATAAGCAACTAAAAGCTGCTTATAAAAGCTCTTCCAAACACTACCTTAGTAGTGTTTGAAACAGCTTAAAAAAACTGCTTATATGCTTTTTTATCGCATAAGTACTTTTTTAAGTGTTTGGTTATCCTGCTTCTTCTTTTTTTGGACTTAAAATAAGCTGAAATAAGCAGAAGCTCATAAGCAGGTATTGGGGTGCTTTTAGGAGCGGTGTCATTTTTGCAATTTTGAAAAAAAGATTAAGTTGTTTTTAATGGACAATCCAAACACCGGCAACTTTTGCTTAATAGAAACTTTAAGCAGCTTTAAGCACAAGCAGTTAAAAGCTGCTTAAATAAGCTGTTCCAAACACTGCCTGAAAGTAGCTGAAAGCTGCTGATTTTGATAATTTGTAAGTGTTTGCAAAAAGTGCTGAAAGTCAAAAATTAATATTTGAAAATATTAATAAACTGGTATCTTATAAAATGAAAATGTTATTTATTTCTCACTTATTAAACAAATTTAAAATTTTTACACAAATAAAATTTAAAATTTATTTCCACTCATAAAATAGTATTTTAATAAAAAAATATTAAAATAAAAAATAGAAAAAAAATTAAGTATAATTAATACTATTAATTGAAATCAAGAATACAAAAATTATAAATTATATTAATAAAACAAATATTTACTTATTCTTTGTTAAATGACAAATAAAAATTATACATATAAATAAGCAATATCGATCATTAATTAAAAAAATAGTTATAAAATTATAATATAATGTATTAATTAAAAATGTTAAAATAATAAAAGTTATAAGCTATCGCCTTCACCGAAATACCAAACTTTACGAAAATTCTCTATCTTGGACCCAAATAGCTTTCAGCTGCTCTATAAGCTGGATTTCTCAAACACCAAATTCATTTCCCGAGACAGCTTTCAGCTATAAGCTGTTTCAGATAAGCTATCCCAAACACCCTCTTAATATCTAATACTCTGTCGGTCCCATTACTCTGTCTTGTTTTTTTAATCGGAATATCTTATTATCTCTGTCTTGTTTTTGAAAATAGGAAAAAAATTGAACTCTAAAACCAAAATAAAGTGGTAGCTTCTTTACTCACTGTCCATCCCATATTTTATATTATCTCTATCGGAAAGTCTTTCTCTCTCAAGATTTCATTTTGCTCCGGTCTCAGAAAATTATGATTCTTAACTTTTTGAAAATTTTAAATTATTACTTCAATTAAAATATGAAAAAATCAACTGTTTCAATTATATCTTAATAGTTTGGATGGATTCTCATTAATTCAAAATAACAATTACTCGAAAATCGTGTCCATCGATTAATACAATTAAAACTTGAAAATAAACACCTAAATAAAATTTTTTAGTCTCCGTGCAGAAAAGAAACTAGATAAAACTAATGGGACGGGGAGAGTATCTGCTTTGCAGGCTTGTTTGAGAAATCTCTTGGTGATTGGGTTGAATGAAATTCTCGTAACCATCGTATTCAAATAATGTGCACCACAAAAAACAAACTAATTTATTTTTTACCATTTGCTCGTAGCTTAGCATCCATTCATAGACTAGTACAAAATATATAGTCCATACATAAGGTCAAACTACCTAACATGATTTTTTATGTAAAGATCTTTTTTTTATATTATGGTAAAATAAATCTGACCTGAAATATAATTCCTTAAATTGAAGGAATAAATTAAATATTAACAAGCTTAAATAATTCAAAAGTAACTCGTATTATATCACTACAAAATTCTCGCTAATTACTGACAGAAATTATATGCTCTCTCTATTTAACTAATCAAGTTTCATTTTTTATTTGGGATGTCTCACTAAACAAATCTCATTCCATAAATGGAAAAAAATGAGTGGACCACAACCACTCTAAACAAATGTCACTTTATATTTTTACACCACACTTTTTCTTTTTCACCCACTTCTTTAAATTTTTATGTCCAAAAGCAATGAGACTTGATTAGTGAAATGGAGGTGTAGAATCTAATTATATTTCACTATATCATTTTAAAGAATTTAGGGCTCGAAAAACACATCCCAATTTAGAACCCTTCCTTTCAGGAGAACCTCTTGCCTACCAAAACCGTTTTTCCTCCACAAATTCAACATTCTTTCTCATCTCTCCCGTCTCCTTCCTCCGAAACCGAAAAAAAAAATAAAAAAATTCCAGACTAAAATTTCCATGAAAATTTCCTAAAAAGCTATCAACCTGTTGGAATTCCAAGAATTGCTGTTAAAATTGCAGTGTTTTTGAATTCCAACACACAAAAATCCTTCATCCGATCCCGAGTCAATCACAACCGCCGAGGCAAAAACACGCCCACCAACTGTTTGTAGAATTGCCCCAACGAATAAAAGGAAGCCATTTTTGCCTCTTGAAAATATCCAAGAATTTGCAGTTCTTCGAATTCAAAATCCGATCAAGATCGTTCCTTTTTTACCAACAATGTCCAGCATCCGTTCGTCTCGATCCAATTCGATGTCGTCCCCGCGGCAATCTCCATCGAACGATCGAAAAATTGCACAAAACACGGTGACCTACGTTTATCAAACACACATTGCTGGTTATTGGAGAAATGTGAATCTGTTATGGAGCAAGAATAATCTCCTGGTTCACTCTGTAAATATAAGTGTGGAAAGCATGGATCATAGCCGAGTTTGCACGTGCAAAATCGAGCTTAAACCTTGGCATTTCTGGGCTAGAAAGGGTTACAAGACTTTCATGGTTGATGGGCATCTTCTAGAAGCTTATTGGGACTTCCGAACAGCCAAATTCTCCGGTATCGAGCCGACTAAGGATTTCCACATAACCCTAGTTTCGGAAGAGGAGATTGTGTTGATGGTGGGAGATTTGAAGAAGAAAGCCTACAAGACTACTAAAAGCAAGGCCTCCGTTGGTGGAGGCCATAATGTTCTACAAGGAAGAGCATGGTAATTAAAGCAACTAACATATACAAAATTTTATCACTTTATTTGCATCTTTTTAACGAAATATGTGAGAAAAAATTCAAATTTGGTCCTCTAATGTGCCTTCTCTTTGTCTAGTTCTATAACTTTGCAAATTATCTGATTTTGTCCTGTAGGAATTAACTCATCAAATTTACCTTATAATTACTGCAAAGCGTTTGTGAATTCTTAGATAGGGAAAGAAAACCTATTGCATGCGGAATCTTGGGGTTGGGGACCGAGATATATATAGGGGATTTTATATTAATATTTGGCCCCTCAACAAATATTAATATAGTATTAAATATAAATTAGGAATATACATATTAAGAATATCACTTTATACATATTACATATTTGCCCATAATTAGATTTTAGATTTTAATCCAAGCGGTCCTCCTATTGGAATTGTCGAATAGAAAGAGGCGTGAACTATTTTTTTAATCGGAGGACTAAAATCGAATATTTTATAAAGTTCTATAACCCATAAATTAATAAAACGAGTTCGATTTTGGTCTTACAATATAACTTTTGTCCCTTTTGGGTTCCCGCAACTTTTAAAAGTGTTCTTTATTATCTTAACTTTCGAAAGTGTATGGTTTCGATCCTCCAAAGAAAGTGTGTAGTTCATGCACATTTTTCGTTCAATAATTTCGGTCGAGGGACCGAGAATCGAACATCTTTTAAAGTTATTGAACACTTAATAAAGTTATAGAACCAAAGTCGAAATAGCCGCATCTGAATACAGAAAACGAACATAGGCCACATTCCAGCATCAAAATCAATTTTTTTCTCCAAAATTAAGTTTCATTTCATAAGTTAAGTCTACTTTTATTTTTCTTTTTGTAGTATATGGGAAGAAATCATTCTCCACGAGGGCGAATTTCGATCAAGGCAAGGAACACGATATAGTTGTGGAGAGCTCGATGTCATCAAAGGACAAAGATCCGGAGATGTGGATAAGCGTGGATGGGATTGTGTTGATACACATTAGGAATTTGCAGTGGAAATTTAGGGGGAACCAGACGGTACTAGTCAATAAGCAGCCGGTACAAGTCTTCTGGGACGTGCATGCATGGCTGTTCTGCCCTCCCGGGTCGGAGCATGGCTCGTTCGTCTTCAAGCATGGTGTGGGAGACGGTGAGAGCGACGGCGACGACGAGTCGACTCAGTGTGAAGGGAGTGAGTCGAGCGGGCAGAGTAAGTATTACTCGACGAGGAGTTACTCCAAGGCTGCGGAGACTTGTATCTATTTGTATGCATGGAAGGTTGAATGAGGTAAAAAAAATGGTGTAATGTTAAAAAAATTCTATTGGGAATGCACCTCAATTTTTTTCTTATCAATCTTGATTGGAACTTCTCATTTTACGAGGTATGATCAAGATTTTACGGGACTATTATTGATATAACGAGATACGAGATGAAATACTAAAAAAAATACTATGTCGAAATGGGCTTATTCTTTTTTCGGCTTTTAAAGAACGTTATTATCAATAAGCCCATTAATTTGGATGACCCAAATAGTGATGGAGCCTTAGTTAAAGGTTTTAAAGCTAGTTTCGGAGGGCAGAGGATCCTCTCGCTGGTGATGGACCAGTGAGGCGCCCACCAATCACGCGGCGCCTAGCGCGTCGTTGGTGGGCCACCTTCTTTACAATAAAATCACACATGTCTTCACCTTATTGGTAGGACACCCAGTGGGACACCTACTGGGGCAGAAAATCCGGACTCGTTTCGGAGATGGGCCTTTTGCAATCATTGAAACGAATAGTATAATTAAATAATTATATAAATATTTATACCAGACAACTATAGAAAAAAAAAATGAGTACTCATAAATGGGACATACCATAGTCGAGCCTATAAATTAAAATTCTTGCAACAATTAGATATATGTGACCAACCAACACGCGCGTGGCAAATTCATGTGCACAATTATATTTTTATGTGTAACCAGTTAAATTAGTTTTCCACATTTCTATAACATTCATATTGATCATTCATATCTCAAATGAGTTATATAAGACTAATCATCTTATCTGTCTGCCACTCAACCCTTCGTCTTTCCCATAACATTCAAATTGACCATCCATCTATCAATTGAATCTTATAGGTTCAAATATCATAATTTCGTCAGGCATATTCGTCCTCCCCTTAACGGTTTCCCTCAATTTTAAACTGTAAATCATCTCCAATTTTTTACTTGTGGGTAGAGATTAATCAAATAAACGTATGTATTTCAATGTTGTAACATAGTTAATGCTACGAGAGAGTCATGTCAGGAGACAGAGAAGGTGAGACGAAGGGAAATGAATAAGTCGGACGAGATTATGATATGTAAGCTTATACAACCCAACTAAAAAATGAATGACCAATTTAAATATTATAGAAAATGTGAACGTTGATGTTACAGTTTACTCTAATTTTATTTGTATCTAGGAAAAAGTATAAGTCCGAAATTGTGAAAATAAAAGGTTTTGAATCAAATTAATAGTAAAAGGTTTTATTTGTATCATGTATTTTTTTAAAACAATTAAAAGGGAAAAAACTATCTGGATTTGAGCACATACCGTAACGGCTTTCTTTGAATTTAATCTTTCAGTTGTGGAAGCAAATGTATTTTTCCCACTAACGTCACATGTCATCACATACGCAATGTATAGTTGCAAATTGGTTACGCTTTTAATCATTTCAAGAAATATATTCAATATTTATGTACTGCTATGAAACTATTTTAATATATATACACACGAAATAATTGTTAAGACGGCATTCTGTTTTGATATTTATTATTTTCCTTGTATTACACTTTCGTGGACTTTATTTGGTCAACCAGTTTGATTTATTGATTTTCTCTCTCCCTAAATCAAGACTATAATTTCCCCTTAATTACAATTGTGCAAAGCAATACGGTTAAACCTCGATAAAGTAATAATTTCGGGACCGAGAAAAAATATTTATTTAATGAGGTTATTACTTTATCGAATGTTATTTTAGTGCATTGACCCATATCGAGACCGAAAGAAATTATCATCTTAGCGAGATTATTACTTTATCGAATATTACTATATCAAGGTTTAACTGTATTTATTTTTTTGATAGATGTATACACGTGCAAGTTTGTATCCAAACAAACCACCTTCAAAAATGCCAAAAAAGAAGAATAAAACATGTGCTTAGCATTAAGGGTGAGTTTCAAGGGCCACGCTTTGGATTGAATCAAGGAGACCGGACCATTGTCCCCTTGGGATGACATAGCGGTGAAGGTGGGTGGCCCGGGACCGATAGGTCATGGGTTCAATTCCCACTGGACACGCTATGTGTGAGTCTGTCACCCTGTCACATTAAGGGTGGTTTAACTCTTCTGTGTGGTTTGCAGGGTATTGCACAGGAGCGAGGTTTACCCTGTGCGCACCAAAGGTAGCGGCTACGGGTTCCTCGTCAACAAAAAAAAAAAAAAAAAAAGGAGACCGGACCACTGACTCATAATGCACTAATATTAAGAGAATGTTTGCCACTTTTATTACTTAATTAAAAACCTTAATTCTTTAAACCACGAACCAACCCCTTCATCAAAATTTGGTAGGCGAATATAGAAAGTGCACGTGAGGATCATCGGCTCATCGCACTCCCAAATTCTGTAAATTGTGTATTTTACCTACATTTTGAAAAAAATTGCTACTTATCCTCTAAAATTACAGTTTCGTCTTTTAAATCATAAATTTTGGATCCACCCTTATTTATTAATTAATATTTGTAGTGCCTTTTATTGGGTCTTGCATTGTGGGGGTCATGATTATACTTATGATTAAATCACACTAATACTATATAAAAAGATAAAAGCAATATTAATGATGAGTTCATAATTATGATTCTTGAACTTTTGGGATATAGTACTACATTCTTACCAACAGATCACATCATTATCTAATGATTCAAACTCTAAAACCTAGATCAGAAAATTGGAAAACTAAAAAAATAAAACAGAAAAAAATGGGAAAAAGGGAACTTTTTTTCCCTAATAAATATTTATTTCTCAATTTTTGGGATTATGAATTGAAAACTGGGGTTGTTGCATCTGCATGGCAAAAGAGTAGTTCAAAAATTGCGAAAATGGTGAAAAATTATTGACCGTTGGATCGATCTTCTTCAGCCCAAACACTTCAAGGGCCTTGATTTGCGATCGGAGGAATTTCAGATAATTCGCCGCTTCGTCAAGCATCGACGCCGTGTCCATCTTGCTTCCTCCGGGGACCAGTTTCTGCAAAACCCTAATTCTCTCACTAATCCTCTCTCTCCTCTGCCGCGCGGCCACCGTCTGGGGATCCTTCGATATCCTTACGTTCTTCCTCCTCGGCTTCTCCTCCGCCTCCTCGCCGAAGTTCACCGGCCGGAAAGCCGCGGCGCGGTAGATTATCTCCTTCATCTGGGCGATCGCCTCCGGGTCCGGCTCGTCGGCGGAGTAGGCCAACGAGCTCGGCTGCTGGAAATTGATGTTTGATGATGATTCCAATTTGAGGATTTTAGGGTTTCGCTGATCGGTCGAGTGATTTGATTGGAAAACGAGATTTTTCCCCCCAATTTCGCCTCTCCTTCTCTTGTTGTAATTCGAAGATGAAGATCGCGCGAAATTCCCCAAAATTTTGCAGTCGGAGAAAATTAGGGGAATTCCGTCGTCTTGATCGACGGAGGTTGTTGTACCGGTAGAGGCGGAGAGTAAGCAATCTGGGGACTCATACGACGCCGTATTCGTCGCTGCCATTGCCGGCTTCATATCCCGAGATTTCTCGCCGGAAATAAGATTAACGAGGCTATTTTGAGGAGGATTAATGGCATTCAATGCGGAAGGCCTACTGTAATCGATGAAAGACGGCGACGTTCCGGCATTGACGGCGACTCCCCAACCGCCGTTACCTCCTGCTATTGAATTCCACTGCGGGAAAGTGTAGGAAACGGCGCCGTTTGTGTTAGGCAGCATTACTAAACTCCCTTCAACCTCATTGCTCCAATCAAGACAGTCCATTTAATTTCTTCTACAATTTTAAAAAAATCAATCATGAAAAATAAGAATAATCACACTAAAAAAAAATCAAGAAAATCTACATACCTTGTTTAAGATCAGTATGAGAGAGAGAGTCGATTCTATTGAAGAGAGAGAGAGAGATACAATTTTCAACTACCACCCTTTTCTTTAGCTTATAAATTCCGAAACTGAAAACCTTCAAGAAAAAAAGGCCATGGCTAACGTCAGTCTCAGATGCAAGATTTTGTCCAAATCTCCAAAACCGAGACAAAAGCAGAAATTCATGTAACTGCTCAATAACTTACAAAGATGATAAATCCAAAAAAAAAGTAAATACACAACGAAGAAAAGGGGGGAAAGAAAAGGTAATCAATTGGAGATAAACATTACACCATTTTTTGAAAGAAAGAAAAAAGATCAAAAAATTTATACATTCTTACATACATACATACCTTAAATTCTCCAAAAACTAGTTGTGCAATGTTGAAATTCAAGGAAGAGATGCTTATATAGAAGGAATAAAAAGAGGGTTTTTAATTATTTTAATTTTTAATAAACAACATCCGAAAAGTACTTGGAAATATGCTATTTTGTGAAGAATTTATAGACTAGGAATTATAATTATAATTATAATTATTTTTTTTTCAAGAAAAAAAAAATGATATTTTAAAAGAAGATGCAGATGGCTTTTTGAAAAGATAAGACTTCTACTGTCTAGTTTGGTATAGGGTTGTTAAAATTCAATCTTTTTGAAGTTTACTTTATACATGAAATTCAAAGAACAAATTATATTTATATAATATAAATATATAAAATTCTTTCTTGAAGTAATAAAATGGAGTGGGGAAAGCTCTGATCCTCCTTTTTGCTGCTGCTGCTTTGCCATGCGCTCTGTAAAGATTCAGTCAACTGCAGTTAATATAAGGTTAAATTAATAGTAACTTTGTGCAGTAATTAACTATTACTGCAAAGATTTCCACTAATCATAGTTTAATCATGGTCATTTTTGTAGTAAAATTGTTCTTTCTTTTTACCTTTACTATTTTCTATCCATTGTTTCAGAGGGTTCCCACATGCACCCCATCAATACAGCTCACTGAATGGGTTGCATAGCATTTTTAGCTTCTTTAATTGTCACCTTTTTTAACATTTCTCTCCAATTCAATTAGAGAGTGTCAACTCTTTTGCATGTTTTTCTTCACAATCAATTTTTTTTGTGCTTCAGTTTACATATAACAATTTGAGACTTAAATAATACTGCATCTGCCTACTTGGCCAAATTATATAGAAAGTACAACGAGATCATGTAAGCTTTTAAATATTTGTTTAATTAAGTATGGAGAATTTAATGAAATACCCACTTTTCTTAAGTAAAAGGCAAAAATACCCTATCTTTATAATTGTTATACACAAAATATCCAAATTTCCTTCCTTGTCCTCACATTTTTAGATATGTTTGAGATCTCTGTCTACTTTTTCTGACAAGTCCAGCTCAAGTAAGAGGGACTTCACTCCCTCTATGCTGAGAAGGACTTGACTGAAAAGCAGAGAGGGTCTTGCTACAGTCTTTTTCGGCTCAGAGGGATTTGACTGAAAAGTCCAGTTCGAGGGGGATTTCAATTTGGGTGAAAAGTTGCAGATTTTCAAATAAAATTCAATTATTATCACATAAAATAACGAACTAATCATTTTTTCGAGCTAACACATCTGAACAGTGAGGATGAGAAATAAAGTTGAGTATGTTGGATATTTTTGGCTTTTATTTAAGGAAAACGGGTAAAATCTATATTACACACATTATTCCAACAATTAAAAGAAATTGTTATAGGAAATTCTTGTTAGTATGATGAGATTTGACAGTGTGGCAACATCATCAACTAGCATTAATTTTTTGTTTGGAAAATGTTACAATTTCGGTGGTCATGATAAATTTAGTGAAGCTGCTTGACAATCAGGAGCTGACTTTTATTAAGATAATATATTTAAATATTATGATATCATTTTTTTGGGTAATAAAATTCAACTTCTGAATTTATGTCATTTCATTTTATTTACGTTCCAGTTGACATAATCATGCATAAATAATTTCTTAACTTCCTTTGTAGTTTTCTTCTTCATTATAATCTTACCATGACTGTGAATTTAGAACTATCGTTTTCATACTCTTTAACCAAAAATCATTATGTCAGACTTAACTTAGGCTCAAATTAAGCACGGCCCACTGTGGTCCATTCATGCAGCCCCCTTAACTAGATCCAATACTCCCTCCGCCCCACTAATACGGTTACAAGTTGTTGATTGGGCCGTCCCATGTTTTCCGAAAGGAAAACTTTCATAAAACAAAAACGATCACAAAAAGTTATGGTCTCGCATCATTTACACACATCAATCATGTTTCTAAATTCGGTGCCGAAACGCTATATAATACTTTCTATTCCATAATTATTGTCACACTTTCCTTTTTTAGCCGTTCTACAATTTTTGTCTCATTTCCTAAAATATCAAATTATAATACATCCTTTATTTTAGACCCACCATCTTCACTCATAACCAACCTTCTAAATTACGGTGGTTAAAAGAAATGAGATAATAATTATGGGATAGAGGAAGTATTACAATATTAATGAGACGAAATAATAATATATAATATTCTAGAACTATCCTTTATTTTAGACCCAACATTTTTCTAGAACTATCACTTCAACTCCCGTACTCGGGACCAGACGTGGATATATAATATTCGTAATTAAGGAGGGAACGAGATATGTAATTTAGAAATGTAAATAAATCCAAATTATCCGAAAATGAGACGAAAGTATTAAGAGGGGGACGATCGCACTTTCTGTCAGTGAAAGTGCAATTTTTTCAATAATATAACAAAAAAATATCCATAATATTCTAGTTAGGTACACAATTTGGGGATGTGGATTGTACTATTTCGAAATAAGGAGACAAAATCCACAATTTTAAGAATCGAAATAATGTGCAATTTATGCGCACCTAAATCCGCCAATTTATGTTTGTATTGGTTGGGTCGTATGGCAAAAACTTATGGTCTGGGCCGAGCCGGACGAAATTTCGTGAGAGAATTGACTTGGTCGGCCCGTTTACTTATAGGCCTTATCCATCCGTAAGGCCCAACATGGTCAGCTCTTCGGGCCGGTAAAAACTAAATTTTTTGAATTAAGCCCGGCCCACTGAACTAAACTTCCATCTCATCCTGCCGCCGGTAGATAGCCGTTAAAATCTCTTTAAGTTATGGCGGCGGCGGCGGTTCCCTCCGGCGGCCTTTTGCTTCGTCCAAGGCCATGTCTGCGGTGTCTCCGAGAAACAGCGCGGTCGCTCTCAGTCATGGCGGCATCTATTGGAGATAATTAAGAGCACCTTCGTATTTAATGTTGTAGGGACCATATGTGTAAATATCATATTCCTTTGTATCTCCATGTAATTTCTTCTTTCCTTGTAATATTTATTATATATATGACATCCCCCTCCACTCTCCTTTGAGGTGGATTATACGCACGAATCGACCACGCTGAAGAACTGAGTACTACAGCCGAAACGATCGAACCTCCTACGAGCACAAGCGCGGAGAAGAAAACGGCGTCGTATTATCCGAAGAAAGGCCAGACGGTGGAGCTCGTGGCGAGAGCCTAGCTTTCAAAGGCAAGGGCTTGTGCAAGGTCGAGGGCACCGATTTCATCGTCATGTGTGATCGCGCGTTGCCTGGAGAGCGATTCATCGGGCGCGTAATTCGGAAGTAGGACAATTACGCCGAGGTTTGTTGCTACTTAGATGTTTTAAAAAAAAAAAATCATTTTATCGTCAATTCAGTATGTGTGGATTTAATTTAGTGTAGATGGTGTATAAAAATCAGAAGTTTTTATCGATTCATCGTTAATTCAATTGATGTGGATTTAATTTTGAGTTTTTGTCCTCATGATTGGGGGTTTGCTGGATTAGGGTTGTTGGTAGTGTATCTAATCAGAAGATATTAATTCAAATGTTTGCCAATTGTGTTTGGAATGAGTAACTCTCAAATTAGGTTGAAGTGGCTTGTGATTACATCTGTGCCTTATTTGATTGAATTGGGAGCAGGTGAAGAAAGTGAAGTCTATAAGTCCACATTGGGATATGGTAGAAGCTCCATGTGAGCACGCATCGCATTGCGGAGGTTGTAAAGTGCAGGACTTGTTATATGAAGCTCAGGTTAGGGCAAAGGAGCAGCAGGTGCACAAACTGATTGTTCATGTTGGGAAGTTTTCGAATAAGGAATTGGGGGTTAACGGCATCATAAAGCCGATTGTTCCTTGTGATATCCAGTTCCATTATAGAAACAAGGTCAGTGTGGAAGATACTCCTAACAATTTGTTATATTAAGACTAACACGAATAAGATGCACAAATAGTGAGAGCAAAAGTTGGGGGAAAACGAGAAAACTTATTATGTGTCTGCTTGATTTATGTGGTACGTAGATGGAGGTCTCCTTTGGGGCCAAAAGGTGGGTGCCTGCAGAATTGTTGCATCAAGAATCTCTAGAAGAGGAGGAGTATTCTTTGGGATTGCATGCTCCCGGATTTTTCGACAAGGTTCTCAAAGTGATTAACTGTTTGTTACAAAGTGATGCAGGAAACAAGGTATATCAATCCATAGTTCGTAGCTTTCTTTGTCATGTTGATGATAACACTGCTTGTGTTCTAGAATCATGTTTAAATGGGAAGATAGAATTTCACATGTTTCAATTCATTTGAGGCATCCTAATATCTTTAAGCTTATAAGATAAATCAATCATTAACACCCTTCTGATAACAATTTTAGTTATTCAAGATTAATTTGGTTAGCTAGCTAACAAGAATGACAGTGTCGTCTTCTTAATGTATTCTTGTTGTTCCTAGTTGAAAACTCTCTCTGATTTATAGGTCCTTGCAGTTATTCAAGATATGTGGAGAAACCCAGAATTGGGACTTTCTCCTTATAACGTGCACTCGCATCGTGGATTTCTGAAGCATTTGATGCTCAGAACTGGCAGGTAGTCACGTTGATCGATTTGTTTCTTGTTTTAAGATAGTTTTTCACTTCTTTTACTCATTAGAAAACTTCAACATGAAAACAATCAGTAATGTCAACTCCCTTCTGAATCTCGGAATCTTTCCCCTTCCAGTCTCCATCTATTTTAAACTGGCTATTGGCATCTAAAGTCTATCTGGTTGCCCTGTTGCAGCAATGTCGACTCTGGCCAGCCCGAGCTTATGGTTAATTTCGTGACTTCCTCTTACAACCCAGAACTGCTCAAGCCCCTTGTAGACAGAATCTCCCCCTTTCCGGATGTGGTGAGTTGTTGAATAGTTCTTATGATGTCCATATTTGACTTCGATTTTAAGTGATTTAGCAAAGATTATATTCTTGCCAAAGTGAGATTGACTAAGTGCCACTTGAGTATATGGTGTTAAAAAATGTTATTGTAGGTAAGCATCATGAACAATGTAAATACCTCCGTGGGCAACACTTCCGTGGGCGAGCAGGAGTATACGCTCTTCGGTAAACCGACGATTATGGAGACCCTTAGAGGATTAAAGTTTCAAATCCCTGCCAACTCTTTCTTTCAAACACACACACACCAGGTATGCAACAAAAAGATTTCCATACTTTTTTATGGCGCTCTAATCTGAATATGGCTTATTTTGTGGCTAACTTCCAGGCTGAGATTCTGTATAAACTGATAGAGGAGTGCTCTTTTCTGAAAGGGGATGGATCAGAAATAGTATTAGATCTTTTCTGTGGGACAGGAACAATTGGCCTAACACTTGCCAAAAAGTAATCTTCTTCAACCTCCTCTTTCATCATCTTATCTTTTGCTAATTCTGGTTGTCCTAAACTTTTTACGGCATCTCAAGCTTGCAGATGCACGCCGTAATGCAAACCTTAATGGAATATGCAATGCCACATTTGTTCAAGGGGATCTTAACAAAATTGGGGAGAATTTCGGTGTATATTTTCCAAAGCCAGATCTTGTCATCCCAGGTTACTACTTTCTTGCTCAATTAATCAGATATTTACCATCACCATTATGATTACTCATGTCAGTATGTCTAATGATGCAGATCCTAACAGACCTGGGATGCACATGAAACTGATCAAATTCTTGCTCAAATTAAAGGCGGCCCGGATAGTCTACGTATCGTGTAATCCTGCTACGTGTGCTCGTGATCTTGATTACCTCTGTCATGGAGTGGTAAGTAGCATCCTTTGATTATAAACAGCAGTACGAATTTCATTCTAAATTCATAATCATGATTGTGTGAATGCAGCCAGAGCAGAATGTTGAAGGATGCTATAAACTGAAGCATCCAACCAGTTGATATGTTTCCACACACTCCTCACATTGAATGTGTTTGCCTCTTGGAGCTGCAATGATTCAACCATGGATTCATCTTTTATCCTTGTTTCAAACAGATTCTTGATCTGGTCAGCCACTAAAGGTACCTTAAAGCCCACTTTGAATGCAGAGTTTTTGAGCATATTCAGCCTCATGATTCAGAAGTTTTGATTCATTTGAAAGTAAATAATGAATCTGTATGTTAATGTAAAAGTAGAATATGAGTGGCTAAGTTAGGAAATTTCATGCAATTTTTTTAACTTTCTTCAAGAAATTATTTCATTTCTTGATTGAATTTTCTATTATTTTCCATATTTAAATTGATTGTAATTCAAATTTAAATTATTAAAAAAATGTCATAGATTCCTAATTGAATAACTTCACAATCTATGTAGCCGAAAAGCTTAAAAATTCATGGAAAAACAACCCAAAAATCTGTGTTCATACCAAGAACAATCATCTTCATTGAGCAACAACCAAGAAACAAGGGTGACAATTGTACAGAATCCTAATATAATAATATGTACAAAATTTACACACCAGAAAATCTGATAATTTCAAGGAAAATAACCTAAGAATCAGAAATTCATACCGAGAGGCGAGAATCATGGCAACTCAAATTCCAATTCAATTTCACAACTTCTACGCACAAATCCACTTCCCATTGTTCCAATCCTGATGAACTCGGAGCCGATCTATGAAGTAGCCATTCTGATCGCCACTAGAAGCGAAAAACACCAAATAATTATCACCACTCCGGTCGGTGATCCTCCCGAACAACCATCCGTCATTGTCGTACGCATCGACCACGTCGCCGACTCGGAAAGCCTTCGCGAAGATCGGCGGCGGCCGAGGCCGGACCTCCGTGGCGGTGACAACCTCCCGCAGCGGCGCCGTGAAGTCGTCGCTAACGAGAGTACTGTACTGCGCAATGTAGCCGTGCTTCGCGAGATCGGCGACGATAGTCGCCTCGTAGTAGGAGCCGACGAAGCCTTCCTGCTTGCTCGCCACCTCCACCGAGTCGCCGCGGCGGAACCTCGCCGGCTGAAGTGGTCGGAGCGGCATCGGAATCGAGGTTATAGGGTTTTGTTGAGTGGATTTGATTCTTCAGCGAGAGCTGACATGTATTTTTTTTTTTTCGTTTTATATTTGGGAAGAGAATAGGTGAAACTCTCCGCCGTTGGAGGCTGAATCATGGCCGTTGGATTTGATCTGATTATCTCCCGCAATTAATAGACATTCTTCTTTTGATACAACTGTTTTCTGTATTCTGTATTTTAAATTGTGTTTTGTTTCATGTGCAGACTTTTGAAATTGGCATAAATTTGAAAAGAATAGAAATATTTTGTATAGATTTTCTATGAAAGTGGAATTTTAACTTATAAGTAAAACCAATGATGCAATAAATATAATAATTTGGTCTCTATTCATTTTCGCTCATCTAATGCGGTCGTGTTCGATTTTGTATTATAATTGTATAAAGTATTCGGTTTTGGTTCTCGGACAAAAATTGTTGGAGGACCAACATCGAATACTTTGTAAAGTTAAAGGACGAAATCAAACACGTTATAAAAATTATATAAAATCGTATACCGATCATGTTAGAGGACCAAGAACGAACAAAGTTGAAAATAGGAGACCAAAGTTAGATTTTTTTCTCTTTTGTTTGTATCATACCAAAATAATTTGACCAAATTCCATTCGAGACGCCACATTTTCTTTTACGCCTCACAACGAATACTTTTGGACGATTAATTTCTCGTCGCATGAGTAAAATAATGGACCATTTCTTATTCGACTTAGGTTGTTTTCTAAAAATATTAGATGGTCAATTCAAGAAAACGACTTTTGGTCATTAGCCTTATTTTAAAAGTTGGGCAAAAGTCACGTCGTCTTTTAGTCGAAAAATGAATTTAAATATCTATAGTTTAGTGTACGTTATACGTATATTCTATTCGTTAGTTACGACTTATAAGACTTAAACGATATAATTTCAATATTATAGAGAAAACACAAATATAAGAACATTAGGAAAATCTATAGAGAACTAAGAGAAATATGTAAAAGTGAATAGAGAAGTCATAAAACTTTATATCCGTGCAATATGGAATTTCCATTGACCAGTTATTAAACAAATTTTATATATAATTTAATGAAAACACCGGCAGACAAAATTAATCATATTCTTAACTTATCTCTTTTTTATTTGATTTTCACTCATTACACCAACTTTTTTGATTTTTGAATTAAGACTAGCTACTTATGTAATGTTACTTTAATTTTGTCTTGTATTCTGATATTAATTAACTGTTAATTAATTAATTCCAAATTTCTTCCAACTAGACAAACACAAGGTAGCAGGTATGCAACATAAAGCTAAACATAAAGTTTCGAAAGCTAAAACTACATGATTTTATCTAACAAACTAATACAACTGAAAATATGATATAACAGAAAACTTTTCGTTGTCTCCTTTGAAGGCGACGTCGGGAGTTTGACGAACGTATCCCAGTCCAATACGTTGAGCATGTTGCCGGTCATTAGAGGCGTTCATGTTCACAAGCATACTTTCCGCTCTGGATATGTCGGAACCCTCCGTTGGCATAACTGAACAGGGTGGATGACGCGTTCGATGTATCTTCGACTGGGGTGGTGGTTTTAGCGACCAGCCATCCGTCGGTACTCGCCGCCGGCGCCCAGTATTTGTTAGTTTGGCAGAAGCGTAGGTTAATGTAGTCGTCTTTCGCCCGCTCAACTTCGATCTTTGTCAGCGGCTCGAACACGCCACGCCAGCTTTGTCATGCACGACCTTTTCATCCACCCAACAGTCGCTGCTTCCACCACTATGTACCTTGGAAGAACCGCCGTCGTCATCCTCAAACTCTACACTTTCTCATCAAGAAAAGAAACAATTTTATCAAATTTTGTGCAGCTTAAACGCTAAAAGAAGCAAGAAGGATGATCTTCTAACAATGTAAATAAAAACTCAAATAGCATCAAAAGAAAACTTCATAATATAGTCATTTCCGCATCGAGCAAAGAAGGGATTGAGGAAGTTAGAGAATAACATTTGTCTTAATTACGGTATAGCGGAAGTATTTGAATAACATAAGGCTATAAGGGCAAAATAGCATGATCGACACCAACTCGCACATCCACCTTGCACCGTCCATCTAACTCCGAAAACATTTTGAAAACAATGGGCGTTGAGTACTAATGTACTCCGGGTTAAGCCTTTGATAAAAACATTAGTCAAATCTTTGAAAATGGACTGCTTATGTGAAACGGTATAACATAGAAAGTTTTAAAACAAAAGAGCATTCTATGAATACCAAAATATTTCATTTGACCATTCTTTCCTTTTCTCAACTATTGGGTGCATTCTACGTCCTTTTCTCTTCGTTAGTCTTAGGGAAACACATTCGCCTAAGACTAACTTCGTAACATTTGTGTACACTAACTCTAACTAGAAAACCTTCGCCTAGTTAGAGCCCGATCGTTCCTTTCTTATTGCGCAGCCAATATCATTCAAGTAGAAGCATTTAAGCCAATAGAGAGTAAAAACATGAACATCCATAATTTGCGTAAATAACAGAGCTTAATAACTCAAACAATACTTTTTATAGAAAATATAAACCCACCTTGAATTGCGCCCGAGTTGTTCTACGAGTATTCCCAGACCGCAATAGTTATTCCTCCACGTCCACCCTACAACAATTCCTAGGTTTTAACGTCTTGATCTAGCAGCAAGTGTACAATTCATGATCTATAAGCGATACCTAATAGTTATTAGGTTAAAACAATGTCGTAGCTTTAATCCGTTAAACTCGTGCGTAAGGCCTATTTTGTAAATATTCTACGAGACCACGGTTTCACTCCATAAATTCTATCTTTTACATGTTCATCATAGATGCGCCCAACGGAGAAAGAAAGGAGAAGAGAAGGGATGAGCGGGGATCGCAAAAAAGAAACACAATTTAAAAACTAAACATGTTGTTGCTCGCTCACTTTACTTTGTCACTACGGTCAGTCGAGACAACGCTCTCTAGTGAGAAAAATAAAAATAAAAATAATCTAAGTAAATATATAAATGGGTAAATATATAAATATTCTCTTAAATTATCATTAACGAAATTAATTACTTCCTATGGATGATTAGTTTAACATGATTTGTGGTACTTAAAGTTTATTTTGAATACATTTATGTCATTTCGAGACAATATTATTTTAAATTAGACATATATATGATTAATAATTTATAATTAGTTGTAGTTTAGGCTAATTAAATACTTGAATGATTATTAATTCATATTCAGTTAAATATATGCCCATTATGGATTTTTTTAATGGTTGAAATTCTTTTTTGATTTGGTTTATTTGTACATTAAAATTATTTTGACAATTGAAAAAGTGAAAAATAAATTATTTTAATTGTATAACTCATTTCCTTTTTAAAAAAATATTATTACTAATGAACCCTTTTTTAATTAATTAAATATAAATATATCAAAAGAAATGAGAAATCATATAAAATATATAAATACAATTTCTAAAATAAGGGTAATGTCCTTGCTTTCAGATAGTGAGAAATTGAACACTTGATTTTTAGATAAATAAAATAATAGATAAATTAGATAGATTATTAATTATATATACTATTAATTATTAATGAATATAAATTGAATTGAATTGATTTTTGTAAAATAATTGGATAGAGATTGATTCTAATTGAATTGTGGTTTTTTTAATAGTTGTAGTTATGTACCTATAAATTAATAAAGAGAATAATATATTTACCGCTAAATTTAATGAAAGTTAAATTGATTTAAAATTAGAATATTTGTTTTTTGATAGATAATAATATATTATTTTTAATAAATTAAAAAGAAATTATTTATTAAATATTTTAAAAAGAAATTTAATGTAAATATTTTTTGGAAAAATTAATTAGATTTAAATGCAATTAGATTTGAAATTAAATTATTAATGTAGATGTGTATCTATTGAAAATAAAAGAATAAAACATTTGCCCCTCAATTTCATGAAATTCCAATTGAGTTCAATTGAATTGAAATTGATGTTGATTTGGAATTGAAATCATTCGATTTTTATATATATAAGATGTGTATCTATTGAAAATAAAAGAATTAAAACATTTGCCCCTCAATTCCACTGAAATTCCAATTGAATTGAAATTGATATTGATTTGGAATTGAAATCATTCGATTTATATATATATAAGATAAGATATGCAATTTCATGTTCAGAGTTTGTTCCTAAGATTATAGAAAATTAAACTCAACAATCCATTAATTGATGAAACATCATAACATAAGCAACTTCAATCAGTTGCGCACACACATGCATACAAGCTAGCACACAAACTAGCAACTCTAATTTCGTAGTGAGTTGCTTTATTCATGAAAACCAGAGAATTAAAAAAAGGAAATCACGCGAACAGTACGAGGATTGTTGGTCGGAGGGCAGGCGGGCTAGATAGCCCTAATTTCATCTGTCTGAAAGATGAGTTTGTAAGTATTGACGCCAGTGAAAATGCCATCAACCTTTTTAGTTATAGCAGTAGTGCCATCGGTGGAATTTGTGTCCTCCTGAGTGTAGTTGAAGGGAATGTCGCAGGTGCCTACGGTTCCAACGTATCTGACTTCCACCGAACTCTTGGCCGGGACCGAAACTGCAGTGGTAGCCTGAACCGACTTGGTAACCGTTGTCTTGTCGGACCACCCAAACAGCCCCTTCACGGGCGTAGAGTTGTAGTACGGGTCTTCTTTAATGAGCGGCACCTGAGCTTCCAGGGCGATGGTAGGCCCTGCCAGTTTCGGCACGCTACGGCTGAAAGTGTAAGAATTCGACTCCTCGTACGGGACGTCCACAACGAACAAACCCTCCTGGTCTGTTTTATTATCAACAGTTTTTCTTCCCGCCACGAAGGTCTTCTCGCCGTACACTCGGGCATCCTCCATCCGGTACTCGACGCCGTACACCTTTCTCGACGCCACCAGGTCCTTCACAATTAACATCGCGGCAATCGTGCGGTTGGAAGCTTCGGCTTTCAGGCGGTTGGTTTCCTGGTCGCGCTGGCAGAGCTTATAATTACCCTCGTTGCGGATATAGACGGCGTTGCCTCTGAGATGGATATTCTCGCATGAGAAGAGGGTCGCATGGCTTTGGTCGTCAACGCTCGCATCCGCAAATATAGATTCATCAGCGACGAGCCTCCAGTATCGGGCGAAGTAAATTGACTTGAACTTGTAGTGGTATTGTTCACCCGGCTTCTGGAAGGGGACGGTTTGGAACCGACATCTGTCGTCGTTAGGATCGTCCGATGAGAACTGCAGGCAGGGGAGTTTTTCGATGTAGACTGCCGACAGGTACTTCCCGTTGTCTCCCTGGAAGGCTACAAATTCCGGCAGCTCCACAAATAAAAAAAATAAAAAACAAGAAAAACATGAGTTTGTTGGAGTGAATTAGCCAAAATAACATTCCCAAAAAAAATTATTCCCAAAATAACATTCTTTGATCACCTCATATTGATAAAAAGTGCAGAGAACAATTTGAAATGAAAATCACTATTTATTTCATTAGTAAATAAATATCAACATGGACAATGTTTTTTCTTTTTGCATTACTAAATTACAATAAGATATACTTTGTTGTAATAAAATCGTATTTCCAAAACAAAAAGAACAAATATATTTATTAGTTTTTTATTTATTTTGTAGGTTATGTGTGCCGTATTTTCTAAATATTTTTTTTATTTGTACTTATACAGTTAATTTTATTTCAAACAAAAAAAAATATTTTTATTTTTTTATATGAAAAAGGACCATTTTTTATTGTTAAAATTACAGAATAAATAAATATAAAAAAGAAATACAATTGTAACGATTATGTCGGAAAGAACTTCTTTCTGTATTTTTCAAATAAAAAATTAAAATATATATTATCTTATTTATAGTAATATTTTTCGTATTTTTTAAATAAAAATAAATTATTTCTATTTTTTTGTTCCTCAAAATGCTAGTATAGTAAAATTAACTTAAAACATATAAATTATTTTCCATGTAGATTTTCATTTGTTAAATAAGCGCATAGGTGGCAAAAATAGTATTAATTTGGAAATTATTTTTAAAGAGTGCTATTTTGAAAATAAACTTTTAGAAAGTATTATTTTGACAATTGACTCAGTTTGTTGGTCCGTATGAGTTAGATCAGATAGAATACACCCGATACTAAAATTTTAATTTCCCAACAACACAAGTGATTCAAAGGAATAACTTTCTACAAAAAGCATAATTAAGAGACGTGAGATGGAAGAGATATGCATGCATGTATAATTAGGGTTTTCATCGGCAAGGAATGTATAAACTACTCAAAGTTTTTTATCATCAATCTCTCTCATCAAGCGTTTGAATTGACATATATATACTCGCTCTGTGTGGTTTCTACAAACTAATAAAATATTTCCCGTTTCATAAAATATTACATGCAATCTGTATAATGGAATACTGGAATAAGAAATGAAATAAAACTTACAATCATCTTCTACTGCAAAAGCAAAGACAGCGCACAAGTATATAAGTATGAAATGGTTTTAGTGTGTGGAGAAGTATGTTTTCAACATCCCTATTTATAGAGTTAGATTTAATGCAAAAATGCTTATAAGAGTGAAGACAGAAGCTAGGTTGTTAGAGTTTTTGTTAGATTAATTTTCATTGCGGTGGTTGGCTTTTGGGCCAGGTTTAACATTTTCATCATATGTCATTTTCTGGAAATCTAGTAGATCGTGGTTGAAGGCCGCGTTTCGTTTTATGGACCACTTATTTTTAGATGACGAGATAAACCCAGCCGCTAACAATGCTTCGCATTGCATAAATCCCATTTATATGCAATAAAGTGCCAACAGCATAGAAAATGGTCGTTGTTATTTATGAATTCATAATGTGAATGCATGTAATTTTCTACTAGACTGGGCCAGAATAATAAATTTAAAATAAGTGAAATCCAGTATTAAACGTGAAATAACAAATTATATATTTATAAGATCAATGATATGTGCATATCTGTCAATTTTGTTATAATTTATTACGTCATGTCGGAGTGACATATTGCAAGTTTGCTAATCATATCCAGTACCATATATTTAAAGGTAAAGACAGGGTTTGGGCCACAATACTAAATCATGTGCTTTCTTTAATTTGTTTTGGAAAGATTTAGAGATGTGGCCCATTATTAAGCAATGCGTATATTTTAGCGAGAAACTAGAAATCACACGCTCTTTAAGAAGTGGAATCTCAATATATTGTGTCACACTCTAAAACGACACAACATTCCAATTGTCACGTCCTGTACATTTAGTATAATTTGTATCTAATTATAATAAAAACATACATTTAGTATACTTTGCATCTAATTGTAATAAATGAGTTGGCCTTACGTGCATTTGGTTGCACTCGCAACCGGACGCCTCTTATTAATACAAAGCGGTTTAAAATTAAAACAATAGTCTTGTATAGTGCAGTTGGTTAAGCTATTTGGCTTTTACCCTAGTTTACCGGGTTCGAATCCTAACAACGAATTTTGAGTTTTATTTCTTTTCTTTTTTTTTAAATGTATTATTTAATAATCAATTGATTTTTTTTTTTTTTTGATTTTTTTTAATAATATATTCATTTTAATTGGTACACTCATTTTAAGAAAGTGATACAATTGTTCTTTTTTTGTTTTAATAGTGTCTTTTTTTAATAATCAATTGATATTTTTTTTATCATTTTTAATAATGTATTCATTTTAATTGGTACACTCATTTTAAGAAATTAAGTGATACAATTGTTCATTTTTTTTAAAAATTGTATTTTTATTTATAACCAATTGATATTTTTCTGATCATTTTTTAATAATGTAATCATTTTAATTGGTACACTATTATAAGAAAGTGATATAATTGTTCAAAACAAGTGATAAACTTTTTATAACATGTGATATTTTTATTCACACAAATTGATATTTTTTCGATCAAGTGAAACTGTTTTCATGTCAAATGATACTTCTATTAAAACCAACAATATTTTTATTCATAATAAGTGATACATTTGTTCATAGCAAGTGATACATTGATTAATAACAAGTGATACTCTTATTCGAAATAATCGATACTTTTTCATGATCAAGTGATACTTTTGTTAAGAACAAGTGATATTTTTATTAATAATAAGTGATACTTTTATTTATATCAAGTGATACATTGATTAATAACAAGTCATACTCTTACTCATAACAAGTGATACAGTCAGAATAATTGATACTTTTTTCATGAACAAGTGATACTTTTGTTAAGTACAAGTGATAGTTTTATTCATAATATATGATACTTTTATTCATAGCAAGTGATACTTTGATTAATAACAAATGATACTCTTATTCAGAACAAGTGATACTTTTATTCATAATATGTGCATTATCTATATAATTATAAAATTGGAAAAAAAAATATTATATATTTTTAACAAAAATAAATCTTAAGTACATATTAATATTCTTTGTGTCATATACTATTTTTAAAAAAAAATATTATATTATTATTTTTCGTGACATTATAATTTAAAAATAAAAATTCAATTTTTAATGTAAAAAAATAAACACACATAAAAGTTGTTGTTAGGTCTCGGAACGTTAGCATTTCCAAACTCTTTTAGTCGCGGAAATGCTACGGTATTTTTTGTGTTTTTCTATGAGATGTGTGTTAATTGTGCAATTTTTTGGTATTAAAATAATAAAAAAAATTAAAGTAATTTTCTGTGGTTTTCTATGAGATGAGTGTTTGAGTGTGTTAATTGTGCAATTTTTTGGTATTAAAATAATATAAAAGGAAAAAATTAATAAAAAAACGCTACTGACTCTCAATCCCACATCTATAGGTTGAGAGTCCAATAGCTACACCAACTGCATTACAACAACATAGTTGCAATGTTACTGACTACAATAAGTTTATAATTAATCATCCGGTTGCACCAAAATTTTTGTCATAATAAAAAACAACAAAATAAACATTCTTTACATTCCAATTTTCATGTTCAATCATCATAGTGTATCCTAAATTTTATAGAAAATACGTGTCCCATATATATCGTGCCGTAACCCTTGTTGTGTTGTCTCATGTTGCCATTATTGAGCAATGGCATATTTTTGTGAGGAAACTAGAAAGCACACACTTCACGAGCACGCTTTCCACTTAATTCTAATAAAAAGATAAAAAATTAATTCATTTTACCATTCAAATTTCGGAGTTCAATTACCTTGTCGTGTCCTAATTTTCTAAAAAACAGCGCATCATATATATGTATCGTAACGTATGTCATGTTTCGTATCCGTGCAACCTAGGAGAAATAATAAACTAAAGAACCACTTTTCCCCTTCAAGTTCCAAGCTATCTATTTCAGAACATCTGAAAAAAAATCCTTCCCATCTATCATCATATTATATCTTCCAAACGATACATATATTGGTGTTTGGTTTAGTTTCAAACATATAAAGTGCAAAAAGTAACGAAAATTATTTTCTCTTTTCTGAATTAAAAATAAAAGCAGAATAAAGAAAATAGATGTCCATAAATTAAAAAAATGAAATGCTAGTATTTATTCTTTGTTTTTATCTAAGATGGTAGTTCTTAAAATATTCATCCCTAGAAATTATACACATCACATGTTCAACTTGAAATGCAAGTGTATTATTTTCTCATTATTATACCTCCTTTGCATATGAGAGATGAAATAATCTGCAATACACGAAATACATAATTACTAGAACAGGATAGAAAAGATAACGATTTATAACTGAAATAGTGTATAAGCCATTTATTATGTTGGTGAACATATACAAGCAATTTCAGTCCGCTGTAATAATTTATTAATAAACACAAGCTGCGTCAACTTTACTCAGTTTCATTATTAATGAAAAGAGACGAAATTAAAGAACACATGGTAGGATGGCAAGAACAACAAAGGGCAAGCAAGCATGCATGCATGTTGAGTTACAGAGCCCTAACTTCATCTAACTGCTGAAGTTGTAAGAATTGATGCCCGTGAAAACACCGTCAGTCTTTTCAGTATAAACAATGCTGCCGTCGTTAGAACGTCAGTCTTCTTGAGTGTAGAAGGGAATGTCGCATGTGCCTGTCGACCCCACGTAACTAACTATCGCCGAACTCCTCGCTGGCACCGGCACTGCACCGATAGCCTTAACCGACTTCCTCACTGTCGTCGTTTCGGACCACTCGAACGCCCCGGTCGCCGACAAAGATACCTCAAACCCTTTCTGCACAATGAGCGGCATGCCGCCTTCCAAGATAATTGTAAGCCCTGCCGTTATCGATACGCTACGGCTGAAACTGTAAGAATTTTCTTCCTCGTACGGGACCTCCATACCGATCGAACCCTCCTGATCTGTAATCGCAGTGGCTTTACCCGCCAGGTACGGCTGCTCGTCGTACACTCGAGCATCCTCCATCCGATACCTGACGTTGTATATCTTCCTGTCCAGGACAAGCTCTTCCACCTCCATCCTCACGTCGTTCGTGATGGTCGAGATTGCGGTCTTCCCTTCTGTGGTGAGACGCTTGCAGAACCTGCTGTTGCCTTCGCTCCACAGGGCGATAGTGGTGTCGTCGATCTTCACCGGCCAGAAGAGAGTGTCGAAGTCGCCGGATCCGGCGTTGATCGAATCCGTCCATATCCAATTAGCTTGCTGTAGTGGTCGGACTTTATACGGATACGTCCGTCCATTAAGTGTTGGATCTGGTAGCCACACTCCACCTGGTTAGGGTCGTCCGATGAGAACCGGAGGTAGGGATGGTTTTCCTTCCAGTGCGCCGAGAGGTACTTGTCGTTTTCTCCTTCGAAGGCGACGTGTTGAAACCCTCCTGCTACGTAGTGAAACATCCTGCATGAGGGTTTGGAGGCATCTTCCTCTGGTTCGGTGGAGTTGGCAACAAGCCGTCCATCTGCGGGAGTATTTTAAAAAAAAAATACCCCGTTTACATATATGTCATAAGCTTACATATATATATATATATATATATATCGTGCTTATATCATTTAAATAAATTATTTTTTTTGAATTCATTTATATATAAGCACTAATTATGAAAAAAATAAAATATAATTAAAGAAATTGTTCTCGGAGATTTTGATATAAGGAACTATTTCCATAAGTTGTAAATTAACTTATTTTCATAAGTTATTCCTATCGGCTTATTAAAATAAAGTGGGAATGTATTAATTTAACCAATCAAGATAACAACATACTTTTTATAACCTCAAATTTAAAAACATCAAATATATAACCACTTTTACTTTTCTTTACTAATTTATAATTAAAATGGGTCCCATCTTTTAAAAAAAATCATTGCATGTCCAGTAAACGTGTGTTAATTATTACATTTTGTAATTGTTTGATATCATGATACAAAAAAGTACTATTAATTAAAAAAACGCAAATAATTTAGTGGGACAGATGTACATACATCCGGTCCAACTCGCGTGTCCAATTGCGACCCAATTATCTAGATTCGGATTCACGTGCGCAACAAGTAATTATACGTTATGTTCATTATTTTACTATAATAGTTTATAGCCCAATGGTGAATTGTTCTCCATTTTGACCAAGAGGTCACAGGTTCAAGCCCCTTCCAGTGCACAAAGGTTTGTTGGTAATGGTACACACGAGGGTATACGAATGTGATACATATTGAAAAATTACAAATTAAAGGAAAAGATTGAAAAAATGATTTATTATATAATTAAAGAGTGCAATTGAAAAACTACAAATTTAAGAATAAGATGGAAAAAAGATTTAATATGTACGTTTTTTTAATACAAAACTACGTCATTTTAAATCAAACACTAATTGGACAGATATTTATTGGATACGAATGTGGTACATATTGAAAAATTACAAATTAAAGGAAAAGATTGAAAAAATGATTTATTATATAATTAAAGAGTGCAATTGAAAAACTACAAATTTAAGAATAAGATCGAAAAAAGGATTTAATATATAATTAAATAGTACGTTTTTTTAATACAAAACTACGTCGTTTTAAATCAAACTCTAATTGGAGAGAGATTTATTGGACATGTGATCTCATCCCCTTCCAGTTGCATTTTTTGTTTCATTCATTTTTTTAATTTTTTCTTATTTAGCCAAAATACTGTTTGATCTTTTAATTATTTTCAATTTTATTTTTTAAATTCTTCATACTTTTTTTATAAATTATTTAACTTTTTTAATTTACTTTTTAGTTTCTTTAATGTTTTTAAATTTATTTTTATTTTATTTTTCATTTTTAATTAACGACGATCACGTCATTTGCAATAAACAAAAGTGTTATTTGCTTCGAAAAAAAGTGTCATTCGTAGATCATTTGCTTTGGAAAAAAAAAGTCATTTGTTTTGAAGAAAGTGTCATTTGTAGAAACAAGGTCAGTGTGGAAGGAACAATTGATAGAGGAGTGCTCTTTTCTGAAGGGGGATGGATCAGAAATAGTATTAGATCTTTTCTGTGGGACAGGAACAATTGGCCTAACACTTGCCAAAAAGTAATCTTCTTCAACCTCCTCTTTCATCATCTTATCTTTTGCTAATTCTGGTTGTCCTAAACTTTTTACGGCATCTCAAGCTTGCAGATGCACGCCGTAATGCAAACCTTAATGGAATATGCAATGCCACATTTGTTCAAGGGGATCTTAACAAAATTGGGGAGAATTTCGGTGTATATTTTCCAAAGCCAGATCTTGTCATCCCAGGTTACTACTTTCTTGCTCAATTAATCAGATATTTACCATCACCATTATGATTACTCATGTCAGTATGTCTAATGATGCAGATCCTAACAGACCTGGGATGCACATGAAACTGATCAAATTCTTGCTCAAATTAAAGGCGGCCCGGATAGTCTACGTATCGTGTAATCCTGCTACGTGTGCTCGTGATCTTGATTACCTCTGTCATGGAGTGGTAAGTAGCATCCTTTGATTATAAACAGCAGTACGAATTTCATTCTAAATTCATAATCATGATTGTGTAATGCAGCCAGAGCAGAATGTTGAAGGATGCTATAAACTGAAGCATCCAACCAGTTGATATGTTTCCACACACTCCTCACATTGAATGTGTTTGCCTCTTGGAGCTGCAATGATTCAACCATGGATTCATCTTTTATCCTTGTTTCAAACAGATTCTTGATCTGGTCAGCCACTAAAGGTACCTTAAAGCCCACTTTGAATGCAGAGTTTTTGAGCATATTCAGCCTCATGATTCAGAAGTTTTGATTCATTTGAAAGTAAATAATGAATCTGTATGTTAATGTAAAAGTAGAATATGAGTGGCTAAGTTAGGAAATTTCATGCAATTTTTTTAACTTTCTTCAAGAAATTATTTCATTTCTTGATTGAATTTTCTATTATTTTCCATATTTAAATTGATTGTAATTCAAATTTAAATTATTAAAAAAAATGTCATAGATTCCTAATTGAATAACTTCACAATCTATGTAGCCGAAAAGCTTAAAAATTCATGGAAAAACAACCCAAAAATCTGTGTTCATACCAAGAACAATCATCTTCATTGAGCAACAACCAAGAAACAAGGGTGACAATTGTACAGAATCCTAATATAATAATATGTACAAAATTTACACACCAGAAAATCTGATAATTTCAAGGAAAATAACCTAAGAATCAGAAATTCATACCGAGAGGCGAGAATCATGGCAACTCAAATTCCAATTCAATTTCACAACTTCTACGCACAAATCCACTTCCCATTGTTCCAATCCTGATGAACTCGGAGCCGATCTATGAAGTAGCCATTCTGATCGCCACTAGAAGCGAAAAACACCAAATAATTATCACCACTCCGGTCGGTGATCCTCCCGAACAACCATCCGTCATTGTCGTACGCATCGACCACGTCGCCGACTCGGAAAGCCTTCGCGAAGATCGGCGGCGGCCGAGGCCGGACCTCCGTGGCGGTGACAACCTCCCGCAGCGGCGCCGTGAAGTCGTCGCTAACGAGAGTACTGTACTGCGCAATGTAGCCGTGCTTCGCGAGATCGGCGACGATAGTCGCCTCGTAGTAGGAGCCGACGAAGCCTTCCTGCTTGCTCGCCACCTCCACCGAGTCGCCGCGGCGGAACCTCGCCGGCTGAAGTGGTCGGAGCGGCATCGGAATCGAGGTTATAGGGTTTTGTTGAGTGGATTTGATTCTTCAGCGAGAGCTGACATGTATTTTTTTTTTTCGTTTTATATTTGGGAAGAGAATAGGTGAAACTCTCCGCCGTTGGAGGCTGAATCATGGCCGTTGGATTTGATCTGATTATCTCCCGCAATTAATAGACATTCTTCTTTTGATACAACTGTTTTCTGTATTCTGTATTTTAAATTGTGTTTTGTTTCATGTGCAGACTTTTGAAATTGGCATAAATTTGAAAAGAATAGAAATATTTTGTATAGATTTTCTATGAAAGTGGAATTTTAACTTATAAGTAAAACCAATGATGCAATAAATATAATAATTTGGTCTCTATTCATTTTCGCTCATCTAATGCGGTCGTGTTCGATTTTGTATTATAATTGTATAAAGTATTCGGTTTTGGTTCTCGGACAAAAATTGTTGGAGGACCAACATCGAATACTTTGTAAAGTTAAAGGACGAAATCAAACACGTTATAAAATTATATAAAATCAGACACGATCATGTTAGAGGACCAAGAACGAACAAAGTTGAAAATAGGAGACCAAAGTTAGATTTTTTTCTCTTTTGTTTGTATCATACCAAAATAATTTGACCAAATTCCATTCGAGACGCCACATTTTCTTTTACGCCTCACAACGAATACTTTTGGACGATTAATTTCTGTCGCATGAGTAAAATAATGGACCATTTCTTATTCGACTTAGGTTGTTTTCTAAAAATATTAGATGGTCAATTCAAGAAAACGACTTTTGGTCATTAGCCTTATTTTAAAAGTTGGGCAAAAGTCACGTCGTCTTTTAGTCGAAAAATGAATTTAAATATCTATAGTTTAGTGTACGTTATACGTATATTCTATTCGTTAGTTACGACTTATAAGACTTAAACGATATAATTTCAATATTATAGAGAAAACACAAATATAAGAACATTAGGAAAATCTATAGAGAACTAAGAGAAATATGTAAAAGTGAATAGAGAAGTCATAAAACTTTATATCCGTGCAATATGGAATTTCCATTGACCAGTTGTTAAACAAATTTTATATATAATTTAATGAAAACACCGGCAGACAAAATTAATCATATTCTTAACTTATCTCTTTTTTATTTGATTTTCACTCATTACACCAACTTTTTTGATTTTTGAATTAAGACTAGCTACTTATGTAATGTTACTTTAATTTTGTCTTGTATTCTGATATTAATTAACTGTTAATTAATTAATTCCAAATTTCTTCCAACTAGACAAACACAAGGTAGCAGGTATGCAACATAAAGCTAAACATAAAGTTTCGAAAGCTAAAACTACATGATTTTATCTAACAAACTAATACAACTGAAAATATGATATAACAGAAAACTTTTCGTTGTCTCCTTTGAAGGCGACGTGGGTCGGGAGTTTGACGAACGTATCCCAGTCCAATACGTTGAGCATGTTGCCGGTCATTAGAGGCGTTCATGTTCACAAGCATACTTTCCGCTCTGGATATGTCGGAACCCTCCGTTGGCATAACTGAACAGGGTGGATGACGCGTTCGATGTATCTTCGACTGGGGTGGTGGTTTTAGCGACCAGCCATCCGTCGGTACTCGCCGCCGGCGCCCAGTATTTGTTAGTTTGGCAGAAGCGTAGGTTAATGTAGTCGTCTTTCGCCCGCTCAACTTCGATCTTTGTCAGCGGCTCGAACACGCCACGCCAGCTTTGTCATGCACGACCTTTTCATCCACCCAACAGTCGCTGCTTCCACCACTATGTACCTTGGAAGAACCGCCGTCGTCATCCTCAAACTCTACACTTTCTCATCAAGAAAAGAAACAATTTTATCAAATTTTGTGCAGCTTTAGTCTCGAATTAATAGATGTACATTGGTCGGGCGCGACTTCGTCGTTAAAATCGGCCGCGAACCAAACAATATTTATAATTACACTGCGACGAACAACTAAACTAATACAAGCACGGTTAGCAAGCGGGGATCGAATCCACGAGGGAATGGGTAGATTTAAGCAATTTATCTCTAAAGACCGAAAAGGGGTTTGGTTAGTAACCACCATTAACTTTGGGTTTAATTAAAACTAGGCAATAATCATAAACTGCGCAATTAAAAACAGGGGATGTGAACAAATATTAAAAGCGACTCGGCTTTAGGCAGATCCACACTAATCGGCCTCCAATCCTCGATTCTAAGATTAATCGATTTCCTAAGGTTGCACAGGTTAAGGTGCCGTGTTGAGCACGGACGCACCTAAATCTTATTCTTGATATGGAGAAGGAATGTTGAGCATTAACCTACTCCCTACCCTATTGTCGATCTACCATGTTGAGCATTGCATATATCTACAACTAAGGAACATTAATAGCCAAGAAACCGAACTAGCAAAGCTACCCATGTTGAGCATGAAAGTGACTCTACCATCTCCCCGCTTTGCTCAATACCGGCCCAGTTAACCTAGGTTGATCGGTCCTATATTATCTTAAAGAGGCATCTACACGGATCCGGGACGAAACACTTAGCTAACCAATTTTAAGCACATTAAGATCTCATGGAAGGCAAGGATCGGGTGTTTCAACGCTCTAGCGAATCTAAGGCTTAGCTACATATATTTAAAATACGAAAGCAAGAAAACATGCAAGAGAAAGACATCATAAATGCGAAAGCTAACGGGAAGAACAATAACTTCTAAACCTCAAATAAACGAAAATAAGTGCGAGAATTAAATGAACGAAACGGGGCGGAAAACGAGAGAACATGCCGAGGCGGATCTTCGCGAATTAAATGCTTGAGCGAGAGACGAGAATTAAAGAACTTTTACTATCTAACTTGAAGATTGAAGAACATGAACTAAACTAGAGAGTTTCGAATTTAGAAAGAGAAAACTAAAGTAGTGAGAGAAAGTGACTAGAGAGTTCTCATAAAGTTGTGGGATATCCTCCCTTACAGAGCCAAAATATAATAATATAACAAAAAGTAAGTCTTTCATCAAATCCAGCTTTGCTTCTTGATCCCTCCATGCATTAATTGCAGTATGGGCGGATTTGACCAAATTGGGCGGGAGCTAATGGGAGCAGTTCGGCTGTGAGAGGAATTCTTACCAGACTGGGCGGCTGTGGCAGGAAAAGTATCCTGCCACTGTACTATTCTACATCAATCACTTCCACAGCTAGTAATTCAACCAAAAGACTTTCCCTCCATTTTATTCCAACATAGATGGGCTGGGCTTCTTCATATCATCAATTAAAACATTTCTTCGGCCCACTAAGCTGGCCCAAATGGAAGGTCCAAATCCTGCCCAATTTCCGTCTAACAATTTGGCCCAACACTCCTTGGTCACACAAATCATGCATGCAACTTCCAACAGGTACAATGGTAACATTCACCACCTTTTCGCCTTTTATCCACCTCCTACACGCATAAATCCGAGACAAACAAGCATAATATCGGTAATATAAACGCAACAATTACGTGTTTATCATACATAAATTAGAAATAACTTTAGCGACCACAATTAATTTTAATTTAGGATTTACCCACAAAATTTTCGGTCATACCTACTTAAAAATAAAATTATTTTGTAATAAATAGAGTTAGTTGAAACTAGCATGAATTTTTTTCATCATGGTTAACCATACAAACTGAAAATACAACAATTTAAAGTTTCGAAAGCTAAAAGTACATGATTTTAATTAACAAACTAATACAACTGATAATATGGTATAATAGAAAACTTACAATTGTTTCCTCTTGCAAGAGCGAAGGCAACACAATTATGTTGAAAGGTGAAAATGGTTTTGGTGTGTGAGAAGGTTGTTCTTTACATTTCTATTTATAGATGAATCGTGAATCTTATTAACTACGTATTTCGGATATTCACCATTAATTTTTCTAATCATGATTTTTTTTTGAATGTTTGGACGTGCAAAATAGTTTATTGCAGTGGCCGGAGCCGGAAATTATTCGATAAAGACGTATATAAGACTGAACGCAAAACTCACGTTTTTATTCAACACTCACGTTTTTTTAGTAAAAATTACTTTTACTAATAGCGATTGTCATCTTTTGTCGTCTTCTAAAAAATTACCCTACAAGCGCAGAGTTTAACAATTGCATCACGTATCCACCGCACAAAACTTTTATTATAGTCGAACAAGAAATTGATTAGCAATTAAAATGTATGTAACTTTTCATATTGTTTAATGATTACTTATTAAATTATGTTAATAATTATTTTTATGTGTTTAACATTAAATTTTAGATTATGTGACAAATGACGCATAATTAATTCTTAATCCCTAATGAATTAGTTTGAAATATTAGGCATAGTCATTTTCTTTTATTTTATTGTTCAACAGGACTAACTATTAGGAGTAATATATGAAATTGAATCAAAATTGTTTAAAAACTTCAAATCGACAAAAAATGCCTATTTTGCATATATAGTTAAACATCGATATAATAATATTCGATACAGTAATAATCTCGCTTAAATAATAATTTCTTACGGTCCTAATATGGGTCATTACACTAAAAAAACTTCGATAAAGTAATAACCTCTTTAAATGATTGTTTTTTCGATCCCAAAGTTATTACTTTATTGAAGTTTAATTATAATAATTTAATTTACCTATTTTTATTTTTACCCCAGAATTTGTAGTTATGATTAATTATTATTGGATAAAGACTGAAGAGTAAATACAAAAGCGGCGTCTTTTTAAGTTTATGTTGTTTTCAAAACTGTGGGACAAGTTTATATTAATTTTTTTTTCTTCCCCAAATTAAATGTTTTCACTATATAATGGACCACTTCTTTTTCATTTTCACATTTTTTTTTATGACAAGGAACCCGCAGCTGATTCTTTTTCGTGCATACATGGTAAACCTCCATTTCTTGTGCGATAGGCTACAAATCATAGAGGAGAATTAAACCGCCTTTAATATGATAGAGTGGCACATGCACACAAATAGGGTTTCGAGTGAGATTTGAATCTAAAAGATTTAACGGATCCTTTCGAGAAAATGACAATTGGGTCGTCATTATTCATAATTAATTCATGAATGTTTCTATTACTTTGGGTCATTATTTAACTGGGCTTCAATTTGGTCCTAAATAAATTTGTTCAGTCATTGAGTGAATTTGGTTTGCTGACTTAAAATCGAATTTAAGTTCTAATCATTCATTCATGTTTCTAAATGAGAATATGTTCGGTTTTGGACAAAACCCATCCCAAGTTTTTAGATATGATTTGAGTAATAACTATTATACAAAGAAAAACATAATTACTTGAACAAGACTAAAAAAATGATGATTTATAACTCAACTTGTCAGTTGTCAACAGTCCATTTAATGATGAACATAACACATCAACTTCATTGAACTGCACTGTTGATGAACATAATCGACTTTAATTTACTAGTGAATTTTAGTGAAAAAAATTATTTATTGTAATTTTTTTTTCACTTTCTTTAGGAAATTCTTGCTTTCCCTTGATTGAAGGGGTCTTGTATTAAACTTACATAATTAAAACAATTGCGTGAAATATATTCAACAACATAAGAAAAAGTTTTTAAATTTATTACTATATTATTCTCTCCGTCCCATTAAAATAATTCAGTATACATTTTTGAGCTGTCCTATTGAAGTTGTTTAATTTTCTTTTTTAAAAAGTTATTACATACAGAACCCACAACGTTAGACAACTCTACGTCAACTACTTTTATTAAAAACCACACCGAAAAAAAAAATGAATTATTTAAATGGGACGGAGAGTAATATGAAAATATCATAATTGAGTAACTACCAAGAAACAAGCATGGCAATTTGACATAAACCTAATACTCACAAAATTGATCACATAACATAAAATCCGACAAAATTCATGCAAAAATAAACTAATTAAAAAAATCTTAATCAAATCCACTTTCCATTATTCCAATCTTGATGAACTCTCAGCCTATCTTTATCGTAAGCAATTTCATCTCCGGTGGTATCAAAAAACACCACATAGTCATCTCCCTTCCTTCCGGTGATCCTCCCCCACCACCACCCATCGTTATCGAACGCATCCACCACGTCGCCGATACCATAATCCTCCGCCGAAATCGGCGGCGGCCGAGGCCTGACCACCGCCTCCGGCACCACCTCCCGCAGCGGCGCCGAGAAGTCGTCCTTAACTAGGGTTTTGTACTGCGCCACGTAGCGGCCGTGCTTCTCGAGATCGGACACTATCGTCGCCTCGTAGTAGGAGCCGACGAAACCCTCCTGTTCGCTCGCCACCTCCACCGCGTCGCCGCGGCGGAACCTCGCCGGCTGGAGTCGCCGGTGCGGCGACAATTTCGAGGTTTTAGGGTTTTTCGAGAGGATTTTAGTTGTGGATTGTTGAGCCAGAGATGCCATAATTTTTTTTCTTTTAGAATGAAATTGAATTTGCTGAATTGATCGAATTAGGTGTGAATTTATAGAGGTGTTTTGATTTGGGAAGAAAATAGGGGAACTGTCCGCCGTAGGATGGATGAATATTGACCGTTGGATGATGTGAATGCATATCGATTTCCATATTTAATTAGGATTTGATCTGATTACTTCCCGAAATAAATAGATATGCCTTTTGTAATAGAACACTCTCCAATTTTGAAATTTGCAGGAAATTTCGAAATAGAAAGATTTAAAAAATCTATACAAAAATCTAATATATAATAATAATAATAATAATAATAATATTAATATATACCATTGCTTGGATTCATTTAGTAATTTATACATGCATAAGCTTTCTATAATTTTAGGTATCGGGATTTGAAGAAAGAATCTGCATAAGCTCTCTATAATTTGAATATAAGCTATTTCTATCATAAACTATTACTACCAAGTAACAATTTATAAAAATAAACTAAAAATAATCTTACGGAGTGTTTCTATTTTTATTTTTAGAATAAACTCAAATAAACTAATCCCTTCCAAAAGACTTATGTAGTTATGTTATTGAATAAATCGGTCCCCTAATTTAAGCTTAATATAACAAACTTCGGCCCAAAACTGTCCATTATTCTATATGGAACATAATTATGGCCCAGAGTGTCCCATTACATGAGAAACTTGGCCCCAGGGTTGTCCATTATTTCATAGGGAACAAAATTATGGCCCTAATTCTAAGTATTTAGGGAGAGCCACTTGCCTATTACTTTTAATTTATATTCATTACTTACATAACTTCATTTAAATTGTTCGAATATATCATGTTTAAGACTTTGATGAATGGAAATTCAATATTTTAGGCATTGGCTCATTATTCCAAAAACAAAAATAAAAATCCATTGACCCATCAAGACCGCGATGTGTGAGCACGTTCATTCATAAGGTGGTTAGAACCTCCTGTGTTGTTTTGCGTGCTTGAAGACGAAAACAAGATTTATTCAATAAAGACCAATACACACTTCAGAAAAAAAAAAAAAAAGAAAAGAAAAGAAAAAAGTATGCATCTGAAAACTCGTTATTTTGTCGAAAATTGGCCGGTCACATTGTTGTTTCATGATACTTGATAGCACAGTTTTACATACATGTGTTTCATGCCAATGCAAGAACTATCCACTGGTCCATTATTGTCTGATTATGACAAAAATGTAAAAAACAGAAAAGTGTCTTTTGTCTTGACTCTTCTACTAATTCCTAGGTGAACTTCATCCATTTTCTTTTTTTATTTTTATTTTATTTATTATCAAATAAGATTGTTGTTTCCGCTCCCACCTTAAAATGCAATATCTATATAAGTCATTTATTTTTATAATCTATATAGTCTCTTGTAAATCTAACGATATAAGCGAGGGACGGAACTAGAAAGAGCATTTTTTTTTTTTTTGCCTTTTGAAAATACTTGAACTCGAGATTTCTTAGATTTTAGTCTGAACTCATACCACATTCACCATCTTATTAAACAATGTGTTGAATTTTCTATTAAGTCCAAGGGATGCTTACTGTCACCCCTACCCAGCCCCTCCCTCCACTCGATTTTCGTTTTTGTACTGCGAGGTTTTTTGATCGTGTTTGATATTTAGCAGAACCATACAAACACAAATATGATTAATACATCAAACAAGGCAAACGATCCAAATCGAATTTATTAATTATGATTATCCATTACCTTTACAAGGGGCAAAAATTATTGGTCTATTATTTAGGGAAAGCCCACATCGCCTATCAATTTCCAATTTTATTCGTTACTTTACAATATAAGAAATCATGTTTTTATCTTTCCAATCTAACATCTATAAAAATTGCTGACTGGAAATCCAATATTATAGCTGGTGGGATTAGATCGATCATCAATAAATTAAAATTGCTTGGCCTTGGCGGATTCTGCTTAAACAAATACAAAATTTCCGTACGATTTGTCGACAGGTTGGCCAGTTGCCATTTGCTTTGCACGCTTTTAATGCCGATGGCTAATAACTCTAGTGGTAATATATCAATATACCCTACTTGACTATTACAATTATAAAATTACCCAATTTTATAAAAACTATTCACTATATACCCAAATTTACTAAAATACCCCCACTTTTTTACTTCTCTCACCTAAAAGTGTCAGACCATGATCGGACCGTGATCGGACCATGTCGATGTGTCCGACCGATCGGACATGCCCGATCATGGCCGGATAGTGATCGGCCTTGTGATAGGGCATGGCCGATCATGGCCTTGTGATAGGGAATGATCGATCATGCCCACTATTCAAGTAGTGATCGGCCCTTGGTCGGGCGTGTCCGACCGATCGGACCGGTCCGACCGGTCGGACCCTGATCGGGCCCTCTGTTCACGTGATCGGACCATCCCATAGTAGGGGTATTTTCGTCTTCTTGGGTATATAGTGTAGTTAAATATAATAATTGGGTATAAATGTGTTTGTCTTTTCCCAGATGGGCATTTCACCGCCGGACTCAAAACTCTATCCTAAATCTAATATAATTCCGAGTTTTCTTTATAAGTTTATTTAGCTTTTATTTATAAATTCATACCTACAGTGGGCCCGATGTCCATCATTTTCGTATCACGATCAAAATGTAAAAGTGCGTGGATTTTTCCAATAATTTGATTCTAATTATGCAAATTCGCCTCATAGAAAGGCAAATTGATTGTGATGATCATTGGTTCTTGATTGTTGATTTCTTTAATAGAAAAATGCTTACAAATTATGAGTAATAATATGTGGAATAAGGCTAAAGATCCAAAGTTTATTCTCTCGAGATGCTCCATTTTTTTAAGGAAACAACGTAATACATTATTTTAGATCATATGAGACAGGAATTATTTGACCCAAAGTGGTCAATTTTTTAGGGAAATCATTATTTTTTATTGAGATGGACTAGTGTGCATCATATATTGCACATGCAACATGATTCGATTGCCCAATTTTGATTCATGTTTGACCCGTTGACCTGCTTTGATTCATGTGTTGACTTTTTTTTTTCGTATTTGTTTTTTTTTCGTTTTTTTTTGCTTTTTTTTCTTTTTTCATTTTTTTTTAATTTTTTTTATCTTTTTTTCGTCTTTTATGTTTTTTGCCTTTTTTCGTCTTTTTTCATTTTTCCGCCTTTTTCGTTTTTTCCGTCTTTTTCGCTTTTTTCATTTTTTTTCGCCTTTTTTGTTTTTCGCCTTTTTTCATTTTTTTCGTCTTTTTCGTTTTTTCCGTCTTTTTTTCTTTTTTGTTTTTTTTTGTCTTTTTCGTTTTTTTTCACCTTTTTCGTCTTTTTCGTTTTTTCATTTTTTTCGTATTTTCAGAAATACAAAGAATGACACGATACTTTTTTCGTTTTTTCATTTTGAAATACAAAAAATATTTTTCGTTTTTTCCCCTTTGTTATAAGGACGAGAGTGTCACTCTTTGTATACAAAAGTGTCGTTTGTTCTAAACAATGACACTTTTGTTCGTTTGTTCTAAATAATGACACTTTCATTTGGAACAATTGACACTTTTGTTTATTACGATTGACACTTTGGGTAACATTTCTGGTTATTATACTTCATATTGATTAGTAGATGAAAGTGACACGTTCCTTAATTCTGAGTGCCAATTTACTTCAGTGTGATTGACACTTTAAGATAAATGACACTTTCGTTCGTTGTAATTGACTTTTTTTCATAAACAAATGACATTTTTTTCGAAATAAATCGCATTTTAAAAAAAAATAATTGATATTCAATAAATGATATAAATGACACTTTATTCAAATACAAATGACACTTTTGTTTGTTACGATTGATACTTTGGATAAGTTTTGTTTGTTACGATTGACACTTTCATATGCAAAGAGTGACACGTCCGTCCTTAAAATAAAGGGAAAAAAATGAAAAAAAAAAGAATTTTTTTGTTTGTTGCGATTGATACTTTTGTTTGTTACGATTGACACTTTCGTATGCAAAGAGTGACACGTCCGTCCTTAAAATAAAGGGGAAAAAGCGTTAAAAAAAAGTAAAAAAAAATAATAATAATGATGGCATGCTGACATCAGCGGGTCAAACACGGATCAATGTGGGTCAACGGGTCAAACACGGGTTAAAACGAATTAAAATTGGATAATTGGATTATATTGCGTATGCACATGATCTGTATGAACAAAGTTTTCTTGCCTTTTTATTTGGGACAAGAAAAATAAAAAGTGGTCCATCATTATGGAATCCATGACATGAATTAATGACACTTGTCTTTTGTCTTGACTTTTTGTAATCCTCATTAATTTGTCGAAAAGTTGATGTTAGATCCCTTAAATTAATGCATGATTAGCCGGCTAGTTTTGCATGTAATTCTATCACATGTTGATAGGAGTGAATTGTCAAACTAATCTTCTAACAAACATTAATTCCTAAATCAATCTTCTTCAAAAAATAATTCTGAAAAGAGTCTTCCCTTATGCCATGTCAGCATTATTTTATTTCGAAAGTAATTTTCTCAACAAAAATAATCATAATTAAGAATTATATTCCAAACTAATAATTCTTATGTCACGTAAACAATCATATTTAAATTAATCTATTTATTTTACTTCTTTACTTTAAATGAATAATATGTAAAACTCTAAATTTCTAATTATGACTATTTAATATAGCGTTAATATAAAATATAAATATCGACATAAAATATTTAATGTAGCATTTAATTATTTTATATATTATGCTAAACAATTTATTAACCTAGAGTTTTCGTAAATTTAAATAATATAAAACTTTAATAAAATATTTATTTTGTTGTTATTTATTATTACTTGTAATGCTTTAAATCCTATTTAGACCCATCTATTTGGAATATATAATAGTTGAGTAAAATTATATTTTAATAATTAATTGTTATTGTATTATAATAGTTAATTTGTGAGGTAGTCGAAATAAATAGTCCAATTAAATCATATTTTATCCATTTATTTTAAATAAATAAAACAATTTAAGTGTGGGTGCATATGTGGCATTGGAAGACTAGTTTGGATTATAATTTTCTTCAGAAGATTAGTTTGGTAAGTAAGCTCCGTTTGGGAAAACATCTTAAATAAGTGCTTATATCATAAGTGTTTATGGCATGAGTGCTTATGTTATAAGTGTTTAAATTGAATAAAATGATGCGCTTGGATATATTTATATATAACCACATAATTAGAAAAAAATAAAATATATTTTAAAAAATTATTGTTAGGGGGATTTGATATGATGACCTATTTTTCATAAGTTGTTTTTAGCTTATTTTCATAATCTAATAGCTTATGAAAATAAGCCAAAAAACAACATATTTTTTAGAATAAGCTGTTTTCATAAGCTCTCTCATACGCGTGCTCACTTATATTTTAGAATAAGCTTAAATAAGTTGCAGAGAGGCTCTTCCAAACGGGCACTTATTCTTTTAAGGAAGATTATTTTAGAAATAACATAATGTCACGTTGGTTGCTTACATGGAATAACGAGACTAGTTTGGGAATTATATTTTGAAGAAGATTAATTTGGAAATTAGTTTTTCTTGCAAGACTATTTTGGCACAAAGACTTGTGTGTCACACAATATACTCCCTTGTATGTCACACTTTATAAGGTGTTGACATGTGGCATATGTGACCCACCATAATTGATTTTGATTTGATTATTTAATTAAAATGTATTCCATATGTCAAATAATTTGTGGAGGTGACATATAGTGAAGTATAATTGTGTGACATCAAAGTCTATCCGCTATTTTGGCAATTCACTATGTTGATCTACCTTAAAATATGATTATTTAAAACGTATCCATGTGGGAAAAAAAAAGAATTTTATTTATTTTATGGGAGTTTGATTATCCTAGTGTGGTTTGTATCTTATGTGTTATATTCGGGATCATTATCACACCTATCACGTTGAAAAAAAATGATTAGTGGAAATTCAATATTATTGGAGATGAGATCATCTGTCCAATTGGTGTCTGATTCAAAACGACACAGTTTTGTATTAAATAATGAACTCTTTAATTATTTATTAAATCCTTTTTTCAATTTTATCCTTTTAATTTGTAATTTTTTAATACAAAATTACGTCGTTTTGAATCGAACACCAATTAGACATGAATTTATTGGACAGATGATCTCATCCCATATTATTGCGAGATCAAGGATTCGAGACATTGAAAAATGTATGAGCAGATAATCCCAAAACAAATAAAAATAAATAGTAAAACTTCATGAATTGGCCGGTTTCATAATTAATATTGTTTCTTGATAGCAAAGTTTTGCATGCAATTCATGACAACAGAGAGACCGACGATAAACAATTTTGAAGGACGCACATCAAATTTCTTCTATAAATATGAATGTTCAGAACAACCTTTTTCCCAACCCAAAACAATCTCATCTTTCAACCTATTTGTGTTGTCTTTGCTTTTGCACAACTGCAAGTATTACTTTCTTATCCTATCTATATTAATTATCCCATCTTTATATATACAGCTTGTAATTTTTAATGAAATGTGAAACATGTATTAAAAATTCACACAGATCCAAAAAAATGAGAAATAGAGATATATTAATTTATTTATTTGCCAAATAATTTTTGCGATTATACTTCTAAAAAAGCTACCGTAGCTAATTTTTTTTTTTTAGAATTACAGTGACGGAATGGAGTCTCTTCCAAGGTTTATACTGATCGAAAAAGATGGAATTGGGTTGTTGAAATACGTGAATGATAATGAAATCATTTGTGGCTTTGAAAGGGACGGCGTGTTCGAACCGGTATCCAAGATTGAAATCGAGCGATCGAAGAATAACAACGATAATATCCACCTACGATTTTGTCAGAACAATAAATATTGGGCAGCAGATTCATCTGGGTGGCTCATCGCCAACTCCACTATGCCGGAAGAAGACACATCTAAACCAACATGCTATTGGTATTATAAACTGCTATTACAAGTAAACTATTAAATAACAAAATGAATTAAAACAACAAAAGGAGAAAACCGTCGAGTCGAGGAAGGCCTCTCTCCGCAAGACGAAAACCGCCCCGGTAGTGCTCTCGGTTGTGGCGTTTCGTCCCCAAAGATGAAACGACGACGTCTCAAGGATTGCAGCACCGCAGGATCTTTGAGCTCCGGCGAACAGGACTTTCCGGCGAGGACAGAAGCTGCTGGACTTGAGCTAAGAGCAGCTAAGATGAGCTAAGAGCTAAGAATGGAATGCAAGCTTTGTATGGAAGCTTTGTTGTTGCAAGTGTTGGTGTGTTGAGAATGAAATGCAACTGGCCTATTTATAGGCTGCTGCCCCCCAGGTGAAAGGGTGTTGGTAACTCCTGCCAATTAAGGCACGCTGACGTGTCCAGGGGAGTGGAGGAGTGGAGAGATGGAAGGGTGGCTTCCAGATCCTTCCCAAAAGTACTACTCTGGTGTAGCAGGTGCAGTGCACCACGGAGAGGAATCCAGGCGGCGGTCCTTGCACTGGGCCCACCGCACCGCCCGACCCGGCACCCGACCCAAGACCCGACCCGGCGAACGACCCGACGGACCACCCAAAGGACCAATTGCCAAGATCCAAGATCCAAGATCCAAGATCCAAGATCCAAGTCCAAGTCCAAGTCCAAGTCCAAGTCCAGGGACACGGACCGAATCGGAATCGGAACCGGAACCGAACCGGAGCCGGGCCGGGCCGGGCCGGGGCACGGGCACGGGCACGGGCGCGGCGCGCGGCGCGGTGCGGGCGCGCGCCGCGCCGCGTGTGAGGCGGTCGGCGAAAAGGCTCGCGCGCATGAGCATGTGTGGCCCAAGCCCACCACATGTCACTTAGTTATCTCCTACAATATTGTAGAGACTTAAATACCACACAAAACATTATTCATTAATCGATGTGGGACATGATTAATGTAATTCTCTCCAAAACCCGAATAAGGTAAGTTTCTCCACTTTAGGTAACATATTAGTTTTGTCCCCCCAAACTTCGAGCCACTATTTCTCACTCACCGAAAATCGGAATCGAGAAATTAAGCACACTATAATTATCTACTCGAAACGTAGATCGACGTCATATATCTCAAATCATTAATCGGATAAATATCGAGGCTCGAAAATGCGATCGAAAACGGCTGAATTATGCCCAAGTTACGTCGTTTCATCTTTGGGGACGAAACGCCAAAACCGAGAGCACTACCGGGGCGTTTTTCGTCTTGCGAATTGTAGGTATTACAAACTGCTATTACAAGTAAACTGTTAAATAACAAAAGAAAATAAACAACACAAGAACCGTCGAGTCGAGGGAGTCCTCTCTCCGCAAGACGAAAAACGCCCCGGTAGTGCTCTCGGTTTTGGCGTTTCGTCCCCAAAGATGAAACGACGACGTCTCGAGGATTGCAGCACCGCAGGATCTTCGAGCTCCGGCGAACAGGACTTTCCGGCGAGGACAGGCTGCTGGAGACTTGAGCTAGGAAGAGCTAAGTATGCAGCTAAGATGATTTCAGGTGTTGGTGTGTTGAGAATGAAATGCAACTGGCCTATTTATAGGCAGTTCCACCCAGGTGTTGATTGCAGGAATAACTCCTGCCAATTAAGGCAGGCGCCAGTTACAGGGGAGTGGAGACATGGAAGGTTGGGAGTTCAGCGGCCACACCTGCAGCCTTCCAAAAGTACTGCTTAGGGTGTGGCGGGTGCACAGGCACCACGGAGAGGAATCCAGGTCAGGCCGGTCCACTGCACCGCCCGACCCGGCACCCGACCCGGCGAACGACCCGACGGACCACCCAAAGGACCAATTGCCAAGATCCAAGATCCAAGATCCAAGTCCAAGTCCAAGTCCAAGTCCAAGTCCACGGACACGGACACGGACACGGACACGAACGGACACGACCGAACCGAACCGGAGCCGGGCCGGGGCCGGGCACGGGCACGGGCGCGGGCGCGGTGCGGCCGCGGCGCGGCGCGCCGCGCGTGTGAGGCGGTCGGCGAAAAGGCTCGCGCGCATGAGCATGTGTGGCCCAAGCCCACCACATGTCACTTAGTTATCTCCTACAATATTGTAGAGACTTAAATACCACACAAAACATTATTCATTAATCGATGTGGGACATGATTAATGTAATTCTCTCCAAAACCCGAATAAGGTAAGTTTCTCCACTTTAGGTAACATATTAGTTTTGTCCCCCCAAACTTTGAGCCACTATTTCTCACTCACCGAAAATCGGAATCGAGAAATTAAGCACACTATAATTATCTACTCGAAACGTAGATCGACGTCATATATCTCAAATCATTAATCGGATAAATATCGAGGCTCGAAAATGCGATCGAAAACGGCTGAATTAGGCCCAAGTTAAATTAGCAATAAATGCTAATTAACTTTCCTTAATTTAATATATATATAACTAATATATATATATCCAAACCGATTTTTCCAACACAACTTACATACCTTTCGCTCTTGGCCAGGTACTACAAACCCTTCAGGTTGTTCCATATAAATTTCCTCTTCTAAATCTCCATTTAGAAAGGCAGTTTTCACATCCATTTGGTGAATCTCAAGATTGTGCAAAGCAACAATCGCGAGAAGCACACGGATAGACGTAATTCTCGTTACAGGCGAATAAGTATCGAAGAAATCATATCCTTCAATTTGCTTAAAGCCTTTAACCACTAAACGAGCTTTATATTTATCAATTGACCCATCTGCCTTATACTTTCTTTTTAGGATCCATTTACATCCTAAGGGCTTGCAACCTTCGGGTAAGTCTGCTAAGACCCAAGTGTGATTCTGCATAATAGAATCAATTTCACTTTGGACAGCTTCTTGCCAAAGTGGGCCATCGGGTCTAGAAAGAGCTTCTTTTATAGACCGCGGCTCTTCATCCAAAAGAAAGACAACATAATCAGGACCAAAGTCCTTAGCAACTCTCGCTCTAGTGCTACGTCTTGGTTCTAAAGTTTCAAGATCAGGAGCTTGCCTTTTATGCGTAGTGGGTTCTACCCCCACATTTCCAGAACTACTAGCAACTTCTCTTGCTTCACCATTAGAGCTTGACTCAACCTTATCATCCCTTTTACAAGGATAGATATGTTCAAATAATATAGCATTCCTTGACTCAATAGTAGTCCCAACATTCATATCGGGCACGACCGACTTATGAATGACAAACCGATATGCACTACTATTCAGTGCATATCCTATAAAGGTACAATCGACAGTCTTAGGTCCGATAGTAACTTGCTTAGGCAAAGGCACTTCTACCTTAGCCAAACACCCCCACACTTTGAGGTATTTATAGGAAGGTTTCCTTCCTTTCCACAACTCATAAGGAGTTACATCTCTACCTTTCAGATGTATTTTGTTTAATAAGTAGTTAGCCGTCAAAACGGCTTCCCCCCACATGTTCTGGGGCAGTCCAGAACTTATTAACAAAGCATTCATCATCTCCTTTAGAGTTCGGTTCTTCCTTTCAGCTACACCATTTGATTGAGGCGAATAGGGGGCAGTGGTTTGATGTATAATACCATTTGTCTTACACAACTCTTCAAAAGGGGCTACGTATTCTCCACCTCTGTCACTTCGTACCATTTTGATTTTGCAATCAAGTTGGTTTTCGGCTTCTGCTTTGAAGTTAGTAAAAGCTTCAATAGCCTCATCTTTACTCCTTAAAAGATAAAGAGTACAATACTTAGTGCAGTCATCAATAAAAGTAATAAAATACTTTTTCCCACCTCTAGTTTGTACGAACTTCAAATCGCATACGTCAGTGTGAATGAGTTCTAGAGGTTTAGTGTTCCTTTCTACAGAATGAAATGGTTGTTTAGCTAATTTTGCTTCAACACAAACTTCACACTTGGTTTTGTTAAACTCATTTACTTTAAGTAGATCGAGATTAACTAATCTTTTTATAGCATTTAGATTAACATGTCCTAATCTAGAATGCCATAAATCGGAACACTCAAGCAAGTAAGAGGAAGTGGCTTCATTTTCATTATTTTTCGCCTCCACGGGCTCTTGGCGCAGTGCCATTACAGATAACTTGAAAAGGCCCTCAGACAGGTAACCTTTTCCTAAGAACATACCAAATTTAGTCAGGATAAATTTATCCGACTCAAAAACTAGTCTAAACCCTCTCTTGACTAGTACAGAGCCGGACACAAGATTCTTCCGGATATCGGGGACATGCAGCACCTCTCCCAGAGTAAGGTTCTTGCCGGAGCTCAACCTTAGCACCACAGTACCATAACCAACCACCTCAGACGAGGCTTGATTACCCATATTGAGCTTCCTCCCTTGGCAGCTCTTGTACTTGGTGAAGCGGCTTCGGTCACCACAAACATGTGCCGTGGCAGCGGTATCAATATACCACTTCCCCTCATTCTCCACGACGTTAGCTTCTTCAGTGACCACGGCCGCAAGGTCGGCTTCAGTGAGGTCAATCTCCAACATATTGGCTTGACGAGCCCTCTTCTTCTTCGGCTTTCGGCAGTCCTTGGACATGTGGCCGGATTTGCCACAGTTGTAGCAGTCCCCTTCAAACTTGCGGGATTGCACCTTGCCCTTCCCTTTGGGGTTGCTATTTGGACGCCCTCTCTTAGCATTGTTGGAGTTGCCACCTTTCTCGGCCAAGGTTGACTCTTGGCTCCACGGGTGCTTTCCCCTTCCCATCTCGAGTCCTCATGTCGGTCTCGATGCGGAGCTTAACCACAAGATCCTCAAGCGTCATTTCCTTTCGCTTGTGCTTCAAGTAGCTCTTGAAGTCCTTCCAGCTCGGGGGAAGCTTCTCAATCACGGTTGCTACAATGAAAGCATCAGGCAAAAGCATACCTTCGGCGTGGACATCATGGACAATGAGTTGGAACTCTTGCACTTGGTCCATGACTGGTCGAGAGTCCACCATTTTGTAGTCCAAGAACTTGGCGACTAGAAACTTCTTGGTACTCGCATCGTCGCACGGTATTTTCTTTCAAGTGCCTCCCAAATTGCCTTGGAGGTCTTTACATTTGCATATACACTGTACAGACTATCATCTAGTCCACTAAGCAAGAAGTTTTTACAGAAGTAGTCAGAAGTTAGCCAATTATCATAGGCTATGCGGACTTCCAAGTTCTCTTCGTTGTCACTTGGAGGGGCGGGTGCATTCTCCATCAGCACAGTCGTGAACCCCAATGTTGTCAAATAGAACAACATCTTCTGTTGCCACCTCTTGAAGTCGGCTCCACCAAACTTGGTCGGCTTCTCAGCAGCGGGCAGCACTCTAGACGAGTGCAGAGGTGCCGTCAGGGTTGGGTTCGAACCCCCCACCACTCCATGGTGGTTCACACTCCCAAATGGGACGTTGCTCTGCAAGGCGAGAGGACATAGCGAAGGAAGTTGAATGCCGTGTGAGCGGCATTAGCACGGTTAAGTGCTATCCTGGCGTCGGTAGTGGCGGAAATGGCAGCTAGGGTTGGATTAGCAAAGGCCGGAGCAGGTGTAGGGACAGACGTCGGTGGAACAGTGTTGCTGGACGAGGCAATGACGTCAGATACAGCGGGGTTGGTGGCGGCGGCAGAAGCAGCGGCGGCGGTAGCATCGGAGAAAGCAGCACTTGAGGAAGACATCTTCTTAGTTTACTTGAAGCAGATATACTTAAATACCACACAAAACATTATTCATTAATCGATGTGGGACATGATTAATGTAATTCTCTCCAAAACCCGAATAAGGTAAGTTTCTCCACTTTAGGTAACATATTAGTTTTGTCCCCCCAAACTTCGAGCCACTATTTCTCACTCACCGAAAATCGGAATCGAGAAATTAAGCACACTATAATTATCTACTCGAAACGTAGATCGACGTCATATATCTCAAATCATTAATCGGATAAATATCGAGGCTCGAAAATGCGATCGAAAACGGCTGAATTATGCCCAAGTTAAATTAGCAATAAATGCTAATTAACTTTCCTTAATTTAATATATATATAACTAATATATATATATATCCAAACCGATTTTTCCAACAATCCCCCACATGAGTGGAAATAGCCAAATGCATGCATGCAGACACACAGCTCTGTCCTCAAGAGACAATAAAGCATCAGGATAGGTGGCTTGTGACCTTGAACCTTCCTTAGTCAGTGCTATCGAGCATACCGGCGGATTAGTGGACACGTGGCCTTGAACTATTCCTCCATGGTGTATACTGAGACAATAACACTAACACTATAAAGTCTCAACCTCGTCCGTTCTCACGTTTGTGTCCTTTACTGGCCATGGACAACCTCTTTGGATTCATAAGTGTTACATAGAAGCGGCCCTCACTTCTCACTTACATAGGTGATTCTTACTCGAGTATCCTGTCATACTCCACCTTCTCAAGGTATCCAAGAATCATTAAAAGTCAAAGACTTAACCTCACCACTTGACAGGTCACCAACACTCTCGAGCTCTTTTAGGGAATAGACTATTTGAGTGTGGTATCAACAGACTCATATAGCTTAGTTTTCCCATTGAACCAAGTTCATGGGATCTCCAATCTACAAGGTTGGGTATCCACTATAATCGTCTTTAACGTGTGGATTTAACTCCCATTCCCTCTACGAGCTTATACATTTGATCTCGATTCAAACTCTTAGTAAGCGGATCCGCTAGGTTATCTATAGACTTGACATAATCTACAGAGATAACCCCACTCGTGATCAAATGTCTTACGGTATTATGTCGACGACGAATATGTCTCGACTTACCATTATACAACCCACTCTTGGCCCTACCAATAGCCGCTTGGCTATCACAGTGAATCATCACAGGTGGCACGGGTTTCGTCCAACATGGAATATCTTCAAGAAAATTACGGAGCCATTCGGCCTCCTCACCGGCTTTATCTAAAGCTATAAATTCAGATTCCATGGTGGATCGGGCTATGCATGTATCCGTTTCGTGGATCTCCACGACACAGCTCCTCCCCCTATAGTGAACACATAACCACTAGTTGACAACGAGTCTTTAGTGTCGGATATCCAATTTGCATCACAGTACCCTTCAAGTACTGGGGGATGTCGCGAGTAGTGCAGCCCAAAGTTAAGAGTGTATTTCAAATACCTCAGAACTCTTACAAGAGATTTCCAATGTTCTCTACTAGGATTACTAGTATAGCGACTCAGTTTGTTCACCGGACAAGCTAGATCAGGCCTCGTACAATTCGTGATGTACATAAGACAACCAATGACTCTAGCATAATCCTCTTGAGAAACAGGATCACCCCTATTCTTGCTCAAGTGAACATTAACTTCTAGAGGAGTCTTTGCCGGCGCACTATCAAAGGCATTAAACCTCTTAAGCACTTTCTCAATATAATGAGATTGAGACAAAACAATCCCTTTAGGAGTTCTTCGTATCTTTACTCCAAGAATAACATCGCTAGCTCCCAAATCTTTCATATCGAAAGTTCTTTTAAGCATACGCTTGGTGTCATTTATGACTTGAAGGTTTTGTCCCATAATTAACATGTCGTCTACATAAAGACAGACAATTACAAAACCATTCTTTGTATTCTTTATGTAAACACACTTGTCACATTCGTTAATCTTGAAGCCATTCGACAACATAGCCTCGTCGAATTTCAAGTGCCATTGCAAAGGTGCTTGTTTCAAACCATATAGGGATTTCACCAACTTACATACCTTTCGCTCTTGGCCAGGTACTACAAACCCTTCAGGTTGTTCCATATAAATTTCCTCTTCTAAATCTCCATTTAGAAAGGCAGTTTTCACATCCATTTGATGAATCTCAAGATTGTGCAAAGCGAAGAATCGCGAGAAGCACACGGATAGACGTAATTCTCGTTACAGGCGAATAAGTATCGAAGAAATCATATCCTTCAATTTGCTTAAAGCCTTTAACCACTAAACGAGCTTTATATTTATCAATTGACCCATCTGTCTTATACTTTCTTTTTAGGATCCATTTACATCCTAAGGGCTTGCAACCTTCGGGTAAGTCTGCTAAGACCCAAGTGTGATTCTGCATAATGGAATCAATTTCACTTTGGACAGCTTCTTGCCAAAGTGGACCATCGGGTCTAGAAAGAGCTTCTTTTATAGATCGCGGCTCTTCATCCAAAAGAAAAACAACATAATCAGGACCAAAGTCCTTAGCAACTCTTGCTCTAGAGCTACGTCTTGGTTCTAAAGTTTCAAGATCAGGAGCTTGCCTTTTACGCGTAGTGGGTTCTACCCCCACATTTCTAGAACTACTAGCAACTTCTCTTGCTTCACCATTAGAGCTTGACTCAACCTTATCATCCCTTTTACAAGGATAGATATGTTCAAAGAATATAGCATTCCTTGACTCAATAGTAGTTCCAACGTTCATATCGGGCACGGCCGACTTATGAATGACAAACCGATATGCACTACTATTCAATGCGTATCCTATAAAGATACAATCGACAGTCTTAGGTCCGATTGTAACTTGTTTAGGCAAAGGCACTTCTACCTTAGCCAAACACCCCCACACTTTGAGGTATTTATAGGAAGGTTTCCTTCCTTTCCACAACTCATAAGGAGTTACATCTCTACCTTTCAGAGGTATTTTGTTTAATAAGTAGTTAGCCGTCAAAACGGCTTCCCCCCACATGTTCTGGGGCAGTCCAGAACTTATCAACAAAGCATTCATCATCTCCTTTAGAGTTCGATTCTTCCTTTCAGCTACACCATTTGATTGAGGCGAATAGGGGGCAGTGGTTTGATGAATAATACCACTTGTCTTACACAACTCTTCAAAAGGAGCTACATACTCTCCACCTCTATCACTTCGTACCATTTTGATTTTACAATCAAGTTGGTTTTCGGCTTCTGCTTTGAAGTTAGTAAAAGCTTCAATAGCCTCATCTTTACTCCTTAAAAGATAAAGAGTACAATACTTAGTGTAGTCATCAATAAAAGTAATAAAATACTTTTTCCCACCTCTATTTTGTACAAACTTTAAGTCACATACATCAGTGTGAATGAGTTCTAGAGGTTTAGTGTTCCTTTCTACAGAATGAAATGGCTGCTTAGCCAATTTTGCTTCAACACAAACTTCACACTTAGTTTTGTTAAACTCATTTACTTTAAGTAGATCGAGATTAACTAATCTTTTTATAGCATTTAGATTAACATGTCCTAATCTAGAATGCCATAAATCGGAACACTCAATCAAGTAAGAGGAAGTAGTTGCGTTTTCATTATCTTTGGCCTCAATGGCCTCTTGGCGTATCGCCATTACAGACAGTTTGAAAAGGCCCTCAGAGAGGTAACCTTTTCCTAAAAACATTCCAAATTTTGTCAAAATAAACTTGTCAGACTCAAATACTAGTCTAAAACCTCTCTTAACTAGTACAGAGCCGGACACCAAATTCTTCCGGATATCGGGGACATGCAAAGCACCTCTCCAAGAGTAAGGTTCTTGCCTGGAGCTCAACCTTAGCACCACGAAGTACCATAGCCAACCACCTCAGACGAGGCTTGATTACCCATATTGAGCTTCCTCCCTTGGCAGCTCTTGTACTTGGTGAAGCGGCTTCGGTCACCACAAACATGTGCCGTGGCAGCGGTATCAATATACCACTTCCCCTCATTCTCCACGACGTTAGCTTCTTCAGTGACAACGGCCGCAAGGTCGGCTTCAGTGAGGTCAATCTCCAACATATTGGCTTGACGAGCCCTCTTCTTCTTCGGCTTTCGGCAGTCCTTGGACATGTGGCCGGATTTGCCACAGTTGTAGCAGTCCCCTTCAAACTTGCGGGATTGCACCTTGCCCTTCCCTTTGGGGTTGCTATTTGGACGCCCTCTCTTAGCATTGTTGGAGTTGCCACCTTTCTCAGCAAGGTTGACTCTTGGCTCCACGGGTGCTTTCCCCTTCCCATCTCGAGTCCTCATGTCGGTCTCGATGCGGAGCTTAACTACAAGGTCCTCAAGCGTCATTTCCTTTCGCTTGTGCTTCAAGTAGCTCTTGAAGTCCTTCCAGCTCGGGGGAAGCTTCTCAATCACGGTTGCCACAATGAAAGCATCTGGCAAAAGCATACCTTCGGCGTGGACATCATGGACAATGAGTTGGAACTCTTGCACTTGGTCCATGACTGGTCGAGAATCCACCATTTTGTAGTCCAAGAACTTGGCGACTACAAACTTCTTGGTACCTGCATCGTCAGTACAGTATTTTCTTTCAAGTGCCTCCCAAATTGCCTTGGAGGTCTTTACATTTGCATATACACCGCATGTACTATCATCTAGTCCACTAAGCAAGAAGTTTTTACAGAAGTAGTCAGAAGTTAGCCAATTATCATAGGCTATGCGGACTTCCAAGTTCTCTTCGTTGTCACTTGGAGGGGCAGGAGCATTCTCCATCAGCACGGTTGTAAACCCTAATGTTGTCAGATAGAACAACATCTTCTGTTGCCACCTCTTGAAGTCGGCTCCACCAAACTTGGCCGGCTTCTCAGCAGCGGGCAGCACTCTAGACGAGTGCAGAGGTGCCGTCAGGGTTGGGTTTGAACCCCCCACCACTCCGTGGTGGTTCACACTCCCAAAAGGGACATCTCTCTGCAAGGCAGAGGACATAGCGTTAAAGTTGAATGCCGTGTTAGCGGCATTAGCACGATTAAGTGCTATCCTTGCATCAGTGGCGGCAGAAATGGCAGCGAGGGTTGGATTTGCAAACATCGGAGTTGGAGTAGGGACAGACGTCGGTGGAACGGTGTTGCCGGAGGAGGCGACGACGTCAGATACAGCGGGGTTGGTGGCGGCGGCAGAAGCAGCGGCGGCGGTAGCATCGGAGAAAGCAGCACTTGAGGAAGACATCTTCTTAGTTTACTTGAAGCAGATATAGTTCGTTTTTTTCGTCTTGCGATTGTTGGTATTATAAACTGCTATTACAAGTAAACTATTAAATAACAAAATGAATTAAAACAACAAAACGAGAAAACCGTCGAGTCGAGGAAGGCCTCTCTCCGCAAGACGAAAACCGCCCCGGTAGTGCTCTCGGTTGTGGCGTTTCGTCCCCAAAGATGAAACGACGACGTCTCAAGGATTGCAGCACCGCAGGATCTTTGAGCTCCGGCGAACAGGACTTTCCGGCGAGGACAGAAGCTGCTGGAACCGGAACCGGAACCGGAGCCGGAGCCGGAGCCGGAGCCGGAGCCGGAGCCGGGGCCGGGCACGGCACGGGCGCGGGCGCGGCGCGGCGGCTGCGGCGCGGCGCGCCGCGTGTGAGGCGGTCGGCGAAAAGGCTCGCGCAGATGAGCATGTGTGGCCCAAGCCCACCACATGTCACTTAGTTATCTCCTACAATATTGTAGAGACTTAAATACCACACAAAACATTATTCATTAATCGATGTGGGACATGATTAATGTAATTCTCTCCAAAACCCGAATAAGGTAAGTTTCTCCACTTTAGGTAACATATTAGTTTTGTCCCCCCAAACTTCGAGCCACTATTTCTCACTCACCGAAAATCGGAATCGAGAAATTAAGCACACTATAATTATCTACTCGAAACGTAGATCGACGTCATATATCTCAAATCATTAATCGGATAAATATCGAGGCTCGAAAATGCGATCGAAAACGGCTGAATTATGCCCAAGTTAAATTAGCAATAAATGCTAATTAACTTTCCTTAATTTAATATATATATAACTAATATATATATATATATCCAAACCGATTTTTCCAACACATGCACATTGTTTCAGTATGCGTCCGGTGCATTTCAAGACGTGAGTAGTCAAGGGTTTGTGAGTATAAAAGACAATCGTATGTACGTCGATTATTCCGGTGCGGATCCGATTCACCTCAACGCCTTGGATTGGGAAACGTTCGTTAAACTGCCGAAGCACGTTGCCTTCAAAGCCGATAACGGTAAATACCTCGGAGCGGTCTGGGCGGAAGGCCACCCCTACTTGCAGTTCGCAGCCGACGATCCGAACGCGGATATTTGCGGGTTCGAGTTCTACTCCATGCCGAGCGGACTTGTCGGGATAAATTCGCTCTATTTCTCGATAAGTTTTGCAGGCGGAGCCCTAATTGGATTTGGGCGGATTCCCGAAGTTTTACGGGACGCCGGACACTCTGTTCATGCCGGTGAAGATCGACAACGACACCATCGCTCTCCGGAACGAGGGCAACAACAACTTCTCGCAAGCGCCTCACCACCGAAGGGAAGACGGATTGCTTCAACGCCGCGGTCTCGACCATCACGAAGGAGGCGAGGCCGACGGTGGAGGAACTCGTGCTTGTCGAGGAAGGTGTGTATTTGTTTATTATGGTTCTCAAATACCTAGTCCATCATAAATACTCCATCTGTCCTATTATAAATGTTCTTTTTCATAGAGGTTATGAAACTTTGGCTAATTCATTTATGTCCACACATTCTTGTTTTCTTTAGAAATGTGACAATTCAATTATGAAAGAAGGACACTTATAATGGGACAGAGGAGTACAATTTATTATAAGAAAATGTCTCCCTTATAATAATTGATTTATCGGATTTACATGAATAAAAAATTACCATATCTTACAGGTGTACAACGTCACGTACAAAATGGACGAGGCACGAATCTACGACGAGAGGCCTTTCGTGGCCGGGAAAGCGACCGCCATAAATAACCTCTATGAGGAGGCTTCAATCGGCGTGGAGATCACGTATATAGACGAGCGGTCGTACACTTTCAGCCGTAGCTTGTCGATAACGGCGGGGGTGACCGTTACCTTCGAGGCGGGCGTGTTGGGGATTGCAAAGGAAGGGATCGAGGTGTCATTCGAGGTGAATGTGACGCTCCAGTGGGACGAGACGAAGACGACGACGAAGTCGGTGACGGTTACCGTCGCGGTGCCGGTGCCGGCGAGGAGTTCGGCCGTGGTTAGTTACGTGGGGACCACGGCCACGTGCGATGTTCCGTTCACCTACTCTCAGCAAGACGTGCGTTCCACCGACGGCACGATTATTAGAAGTGAACAGACGGACGGCGTTTTCACCGGCGTCAATGCCTACAACTTCAACTATCAGTTTGATGAAATTAAGCCGCTCTAGCTCAACGTACATGCATGCATGTGTTCTTACGTACAATCCTACTGTTGCCCCTCTGTTTTTTTTTCTTTTTCTCCTTATGTTTCCGTCAGTTATGCAACTGAGTAAAGTTGCTTGTGCTTTGTGTTCATTAATAAATGGATTGTTTATAAGATTGACCCCATTCGTTCATTTGTTAGTACTCTTGCATTGATGGGGCCGAGAGAAATAAATCGTGAGCTTTATTGTGATCTACACATTTATTTTCTTTTGGGGAAAAATACATTCATAATGGGACGAACTAAAATAACATAAAGATATTAATATTGGGACGAATGGAGTATTATTTAAAAAGACAATTCATCGAACTTTTCTTAGTTGCTTACCAACCTTCTCATGATATTGCATGCAATACTGAGCTCTCAGTAAAGAATATTATCCAAACGGCTAATCATGAATTTAAGGAATCTAGCGCCAACTTTTCGACAAAATTAATTTACCTTTTATTTGTATTTGCTTGGAATTATATGCCGGAGCATACTTCATTTTCATGATTGTACAATCTTAACCCACCACATTTAATTAATAAATATTGTGCACAAATATCTTCAAAGTCTTAAAAATAGTGCAAATTAAGATGTATTTCGTTAATAGCATCGAACGTCCCTTTAATTTCTTTCCCATGACTACAACTTTTTTTTTTGCCGCATATAAAAGAACGTAACTTCAAGAACCAGATATAAAAGATAATGATTGTAACTCTTTTTAAAAATAAATGGTTTCTCTAAATAATTGGACCGATTCTTTTTCATCGGACCTTATTTTTTTATAAAAGATTTTAAGGGTCGATTCAAGAAAACCAACTTTGGGTCGTTACTAAACATAATTTGTCCACCCCCTATAATACCAAATTTATAGAACATGTTAGTGTGAACTCTTAACCGACAGTTTAGTTGGTATTCTCATTCTTATGTGAATGGTTGATTTAGTGTACAGTCTTTGTTAGGGTTGATTTAACACTAATAATAATAGTTTGATTGATTATCCTTAATATAATTACAAGATGCAAACCACATCAGCTAAATCAAACTACATAGTTTGTTTAATGTTATAAAATATACTTCATTTTGTTTTTGCCTATAGATGTGGGTTTAAATATTTGGATTTATGGTGGTTATGGTAGCTCAACATGTGATAGAATTGCTTATTATAACCAACCTTCTCATGAATTGCATGCAAAACTGAGCTATCAAGAAAGAATTAATATTGTTACGCAAACGGCTAATCATGAATTTTAAGGAATCCAACGTCAACTTTTCGACACATTAATGTACATTTTTATTTGTATTCTATTTGCTTTGGAAATATCTGTCGATGCATGTTTAAATTTCATCGCTGTCAATCTTATCCCACCAGCTTTAATATAGAATTTCCATTTTATCATTTATAACATGTTATTAGGTGTGAATGGTAACACGTGCCTTAATGAATTTAATTTCTTGAAAACCCTCAAAAGAAATACTAGTCTTGCGGTTTCATCTCTGGAACTTATTGTTATCCTTTTAATGTTTGAAAAAAAGAAATGGTACTATAATATGTAAATCACGTCCAAGTCTAATATTTTTCTAATAAAAAAGAAATTGAATATAAAGCCCATGATTTTGTAATACTTTGCAATTAGATTTAGTATCTTTATAGAATAAATTGTATTAATAATAGATCATAGCATAGGGATTGATTGGATTTTGTGTGTGTACGTGATAAACTGTTTCTACGGGTAACGGGTCCACTGTTCCCAAATTTATGTCTAATTTTGTACAACAACTATAAAATTGGACGATGTCTTACGTAGTTTTCTAAAACCAATCAACGGATCATTTGGAGAGAATAAACTTTTGGATCTTTGAGCCTTATTTGACGCATTGCTTATAATTTTATGTATGCATTTTTCTACAAAAAGAATCAAATAATTTCTAATGAGTATGCGTGGTTTGATATTATACAATAAGCAAATGTGAATCATTGGTACGTAAGTAGTGGAAGAGTGAAGACAAAAGGCCATTCTTTTTTACGTTTTCATTTCATCATGATTCCATAACAATGGACCATTGGACCAACTGAAAGGGTAGATCCAGTATTAAAAATTATGGAGGCGAAAATTTGTAATTATACTTGATCTCGAAGATTTTTAATATTTTTGGGATTAAAATATCGACGAAAAACAAGAACAAGAATGCTCATTTTCCTCGCTGAAAGATATTTTGTTATCTACTTTTTCTTTAAATTCATAATAGCGAGGAAAATGGTGCTATGAATAGTTAATTTCCTTATTAATAGGGAAGTACATATCGTTTCTAGAAAAACATAATCCTTTAGCGATAAATTAAATGAGTGTTCTCGCAAGATTTTTCCTTACTAAAAGAACATTTTCCAGTAGTGTTAGAGCAACTTTTGTATTATTGTTGAACTTAATGCACAGTCTAGGACTGTAAGAAGAAAGGACAATAATGCAAGCAACCGACCAAATCATACGACTTTTTGAATTTGTTTAGGAATTATCTGCCTAACCCAATTCTTGATGAACAATATTATCCCACTATATTGTCCCATTGGGATGACAAAGTTGGTGAAGGTGCTTAGCCCGGGACCGATAGGTCCTGGGTTCGAATCCCATTGAAAGCAACTTTGTGGAGCCTGTCGCCTATGGTTAACCTAGGGGGGTTTACTCAGTGCGCACCGAAAGTAGCGGCTGCGGGTTCCACGTATCAAAAAAAAAAAAATATTATCCCACTATAGTATTGCATTTCCAATTCATCAATTTTTGAACGTGTTAAGTGTGACTGATGATAACGAATACTATATCATAATTTCTTGAAATGATGTTTTCTATAAACAAAGTTATGTCTATAGATAATGAATATAAGTTAAAGATCAAATTAATAGTTGTATATTTTCAAACAAGCTTAAGAATATAGTTATGGGTTTACAGTAATGGTTTTTTTTTTTTTTTTTTTTTTTTTTTTTTTTTAGCACTAAAAATTGTAGAGTTGATATTTCTATAGTAGTTACGGTTTTTCTTATGTCATAAAAATAAAGGACCATGGTACGTCGTTCTTGAAAAAATCCAATTGGAATTTGGAGATAATAAACTTGGATACTTTAGCCTTATTTGGCGTATTTCTAAAAATGTGTGCATGTATTTGTTTATGAAAAAATAAAATCAAACAATGAAGAACCAGTCATCACAACTGGTTTTTAATAGGCGATTCAGGAGTGCGGGTAGGGCCATTGTACCCTTAAAACTTTGAAAATTATAGTTTTCATACGGCGGTTAAGCTTTACTATATAATATCATCAACCCTATGATTTTATTAATACCACAACTGAGAAATACATGATATATTCAAATTTGTTAATAATATTTGGAGGATCTTGAATTGTTAAATAATAAGGTAATTTTATATATTGTTAAATATTTGGAGGATCTTGAATTGTTAATAATATTTGGAGGATCTTGAATTGTTAACAATTATTTTCAACTTTAAGCAAAAACAAATAAAAAGTGTTTATGATAAGCATTTGCAAACACCTCCTTCCTTTTCGTAATAAGCTGAAATAAGGTGCAAGTAAGCTCTCCCAATTCCCAAACGGGACGCCTAAGTAAATTTTACTTATTCGTACTTAAAGCTTCTTTTATCTAACGTTTGTATCACTATAAAAAAGAAAAGTTTAATTTCCTTATCTATTTTATTAGTATGGTTTTTACTTTTAAAAGCAACACATAACAATCTTTTGAGTTTCTGTTTATCGTGATTTATTTTTATTTTAAAAAAAAAGGTATAAGCATCAATTCCATAGACGAATACGAATACTATACCTGCACCTCGTGCCCAGAACTTATTAGTTTGACAGAATCGTAGGTTGACGAAATCGTTGACTTTAGCTCGTTCAACTTCAATCTTGGAGAGCGGATCGAACACACCTTCGCCTTCGTCTTCCCTGTCGTTCACATGCTTCAACCAGCCACGTCCGTGTATTTGGACCACCATGAACTTTGGAAGTGACGCCATTATCTTGAAAAAATAATAATAAATAAATAAATAAATAAAATAAAAAAACGACCAATTTAAAATTCCCAAGCTAAAATTCGTTATAAAAGAAGCAAATGATTTGTTAAAATATTATTAAAATTTTCTAAGCAAGTAACTGAAGTGGCGTGCTAACTAGACAAATTAAATATTCTTAAACTGTTCTCAAAATCTTCGGATGGGGTCAATTTATTATAGTTCAATTGATTATTATCACATCTTCATGTATTCGGATCAGGTCGGTCGGTTCAAAATTAGTAGGATTACTTGAAACACTCCGAACTCATCGTCACAAATTATTGGATCACCGGGCAAATATACATTTTTCATTGGTTGAACTAACAATATTTATACATCTCATATCACTATATTTTGAGGTTTATATAAGAAAATATAAGTTAATTCATGATCTTTTTTTATCCAAAGCCCTTTTTTTAAACAAATTTTGTAGACCAGCCTAACCCAAAGTATCTCAGTAAAACTTTGAATATCTATAAATCTTATAAATTAATCTATTGGATACTCGATCTATATGATTTTGACAAACTAATACAATGTTTCATTGAATATTATTACAAACCATACAAAGACACAAGAGAACATCACAGAAAACTTACAATTATTTTCTCTCTTGCAAAAGCTAAGACAGCACAATTAAACTGAACAATCGAATCGTGGTGTGTGGAGAAGTTTGTTATGAGCACCCCTATTTATAGAATTAGATTCATGGTTAAAGTAGTACGGTTCACATCTTCTATGTCCAACATGCACCTTGAAAAATAGTTAGATTTATTGCAAAATGTATATTGGATATCCGGAATTAGTACGGATTTTATCTTCATTATAAGTCGTCATCTGAAATGTAAGGGACGTATGTAAAGAGGTTCGGAATCAAGAACTGGTATTAACTCTAAATAAAGTGTTTTGATTAGTTCTATATATCAGAATCAAGATTTTAGAATCATATCTAAAAAGTTGGAATTTCACAATCATTATATTCTAAATCTTGGGTAAATAATCCCGAATCCAAATCTAATATCAAGCTACGAATCAAATGACTCCTATAAATAACGGACCACTTATGCTTTATCTTAAGTTGTCTTTGTTTGGAAAAGACAAAAAACTTAGACTAATGGTCCATTATTAATATCTTTGGGAGAGACATAATGAATTAATGGAGCACTTTCTGCCTTCATATGTTTTCAAAGGCAGGCAAGTTCCAAGCTATCGCTTTGTAGTTGTCCCGTAATTTTTATTTCATTTCTTAAAATAATAAATTATTACAAACATTTTATTTGAGGTTTAAACATATTTACACACAACTAACAACTCTCTAAAAATACCGCGTTCAAAAGAAATGAGACAAGAATGGTGGGACGGAGGGAGTATTTCATAACATATGAAAAAAATCCGTGCTATATACATCATCATATCTTCCAGACAATACATATATTGGATGCAACATCATGCCGAGTAACATATAGTAAGCCAATTTCATAACATATACATATTGAGAATAAAGCAAGCCTATCTTGCATCTTCTAAACTTCCGAATAATTATTCAAAACATATTACCTCGAGTCCATCGGAGCAAAAACTCGATCAAGATCGCCTCCCATTCATCGACATAATCTCATAATTCGTCGTGGTGATGCCCATCATCACTCGATATTCCTAAATGGCTCTCAAGAAGATACCTAACCGCGAGTGATGCATGTAATGCAGCACCAAAAGGGAGTGCATCGTCGTTAAACCTAAAGTAGGGCGAGTGTAACAAACCCGGCTTTTCTTCTTCTTCACTTTTCGTCCCCAACATGAAGAAGTAACCGGGAATGAGTTCTTGGTAGAACGAAAAATCCTCTGCTCCCATCACCGGGTTATAATCCGTAACTCCATTAATTCCAAGCATATCCCCTGCAACTCGTTGGAAGAGCTTGTGAAGCTCTCTATCGTTCACAGTTGGAGGATACATTGGCTTGTCTTTCGTGCTAAAAGTGACCGTTGCATTGCATCTTTGCACGGCAGCTTGCCCTACTATAACCTAATTAGGATAGGTCAGTTTCGGATTAAGAGACAAAGAGAGAAGCATTACATTTTAATTACCTCCTCAATTCTTTGCTTGAGATAGTCCAAGTTTTTCACTGAAAAGGCTCGAAACGTGCCTCCAATGGTGACAGAGTCTGGAATGACATTAAAAGCACCGCCTCCTTGAAACTTAGCAACTGTAAGCACCTATTAAGTAAAACCCTTCTTTACAAGTGCAAAATTCTCAATTAAATCTTGAGATAAGTAATTTTCATTCTTTACAAGTAGAAATTAAGAACAAATATGCAGAGAAATGGGTTATGTTTAGATAATAAAAGAGGAAGACTATGATAGGAAACCGCTAATTAGGTTATATTAATTGTTATTTTAGTATTGTTAGATAAAAGTAAATTAAGATTTAGTATCTTATGTCTATGTAAAATAAGGGCTTCAAACTAAGTTAATGCGAAAATTAGTCTAGGTATATATTTCAAATTTTTCATGTCGTATTCAAGCATGAAGCAGCTACGCACCAGGGAGTCGAGGGGATCAGATTCACGAGAAACGAGCTGTTGCAAGCTGACTATGACATTTGATGCAGCTAATATTGGGTCTATTGCTTGCTGGGGAATGGCTGCATGGCCGCTCCACTTATCTCGGCTTCAAACAGGACACTTGCAGTGGCGAAAATGCAGGTTTTAGGTGCTGATGTTGGCAAGGTGACTAGGATGTAATTTGACACGTAATTATGATGAAAAAGGTGTGAGATTGCTCAGGTGGACGCAAAATTCGAAGTAGGGAAGTTTCTTGATCATGTTTGTGATGGATAAGGAAAGATACGATTTCCTTATCTATCCAAATCCTTTTTCTTATCAAGGAGGGATTTAACCTAACTTAGGAAACAAGAAAGGGAGTATATAAAGAGAGGAAGGAGGACGAAGATCAGGGAGCTTTTCCCACGTTCATTCACGCAATTACCTCCATATTCACGAAGAAACCCTAATCCCGATTTCATTTCCGACCACCGCCTATCACGCCGAAGCCGACTTCCACACCACCGATCCACTACATTCAAGAATCCGAGCCGTTCGTAGTTAGTAGTTGAAGAAGAAACACGTTACTTTTCGCTGGTTTGATCGTTTATGATTCCGTTGTTTAACTCTCGTTTTAATTACTGTTTACTTCTTGCCGTTCTAGTTTAGACATCGAATTTACGTTGGAAACTCTTGTTAGATTTTAATTCAAGTATTAAAGTTCAATTTTGTAGGTTTAAATATTCTGTAATTTCGTGTTTTAAGTGTTTTAAGTTTCGTGCATGTTAGATCTGGGTTACACATGTTTCTGTTTCTATTTTGCGAAGTGTCCTGCTTGCATAACCAAGATGTCTGCATGAGTAGCTAAAACTTTTAAGGGTCTGACAGGATGTAAAACACACACGAATTAGTACATGAGGCTTAGGTGCTAATAATTAATCAAGAGGGTTTCGGGTTAATTCTGAATTAATTAATCTTACTAGTAATTTAGGCATGATCACCCTAGGTTGCCCAGTCTGTAGCTAACTTAGTACTTCCATCTTTTCTCGTGGAACAAGGCTAGGTAAGTAGCGAAATTATTCGTAAGAGTAATTGAATTAAACCGATAGGAAACTATTAGATGTCCAACATACGAGTAGACTCCGATACTAGGCTCCCTTAGTTCGATAAAGCTGTCTAGTTATTAAATCAATTGATTGTCCAACAACGTAGGTTATAGCTAGATTAAGGAAGTATCTTTTTCGATGCCCAACATGGCGGTTACCGACTAAGTAAGTGGGAGTGAGAGTTGTCTCTTAATTGTCCAGCTTAATAAAGTTTTCATTTCGGTTCGCGTTTTTATAATTTCTTAGTTTAGTAAAAATTAAACTTGCGTGGTTACTAACCAAAATCATAGATAAGTAGAAAAATAATGTGTTTAGTCCTCCGTTCCTTGTGTTTGATACCCTATTAGGCTATACGGATTTAATTCTCAAGTTTTGCATGATTATTTGGTGTAATACAGCGATCATTACTCTCTCGGAGTTAAATTCGAGTCCGAGAAAATGGGTTTGCATAGAAACAAGAAAACGACGCAAATCAAGAAAACCCATCTCTAATAATTCATGGTTGCTGCTTCAACTGGTTTGCCTCTGAAGGCGACTCGCTTAGGGAGTTTAACAAATGTTTCCCAATCCAAGGTGGTGAGCTGAAGGCAACTAGGGTTTTTGGAATAAAGACGATTCCCAGAGCCTTTTAAATTCACAAACCCTCCGCTTTGAACGTGTCAAAACCCGCCCATTAGAGACTCGAACAAGGTGCATGATGGGTTGGATGTGTCTTCCTCTGGCTTAGTGGAGTTGGCCACAACCCACCCATCCGCACCTCGTGCCCAGTATTTATTGTTTTGATAAAATCGTAGGTGGAAATAATCGTGACCCTTAATATTAGCATGTTCGATTTCAATCTTCGACAGGAGTTCGAACACACCATCTCCAAAATCTTATCAGGCACTATCTCATCATCATTCGCGTATTTCAACCGGCCAAATCCCTCAATTTTCACCACCGTGAACCTCAGAAACGTCGTCATTCCGTTACTATGTTTAGAAAGAAATAACCAAATTTAAAATACAAAGATGGAAATAATGGGACAGAGGGAGTTATTCATAAATCACGTGCATAAACACAATAAATCTATATTTTTCATAAATTGATTTGTTAAACAATTGTTGGAAAGAAAAGCGCTAGGAATTGGCCCATAAGAGACATGGGCTGGAACGGAAAGCATGCACGTATTAATTAGCTAGGGTTTCGGTGGTCCTGAGAAACTTGAAGTGCGAAACAAAAAAAGTTTGACCTTAATATCGAAAAATATGCCTTCATATTTATATATATCTTGTTTTTGCTTAATAGAAAATACAAAAGTTTCTTTAGTTAAGTGGGATTTACATTTTCTTTTTCATGAGATTTGTGGTTCGATTCATCGAAGTTATTTGCTTGTTTAAGAATAAAATATCATCAACAACAATCTTAGACGAGGTACCCTCTGCCGACGAGCACAACAATGAATCAAATTATCGGCAAAATCTCGTTGCTACCCGTTTATGTTAAACTCAAATGAAACGATGTGATTTGATACACAATTACACATATAGAATAGTTTATAAAAAAACAAACTGTTGTGAAAAACAAAACGAGTCAAGATTCGATGAGATGATCTCACTAAAAGGTGTGCATAAGTTTGAACACGATGATACTATCCGCTTATGAAAATAAGCTAATAAAATGCTAGCTTATTGAGAGCTTATAAGTTCGATAAGCTCAGCAGGCATAAGTGCTTTTTTTCTTTTCTTTTTCTTAACACAAATCAAATAAGTTGTTGATTAACTCTCCCAAATAAAACCTTTAACATGTTTCTCACCATATATATAAAATTAAACTATAGTTAAACTTCGATAGAAAAATATTCTTGTTTATATAATAATTTCTTCTGGTCCCAATTTCGGTTGATGGACTAAAATAATGTTCGATAAAGTGATAATCTCGTTAAATGAATATTCCCTCTATCCCATTAATATTGTCTTGTATTCCTTTTTGGACCGTCCAAATAATATTGTCTTGTTTCTTTTAAAAGCAAAAAACACTCTACATTCAAAAATGAGATGGGCCCCTAATTACTCATTACGCACCCAACATTCTTATAAACTATATCTCTCCAAAAGCTTCTCTCTCACACGATTTAGTTCGATTACGAACTTAGAAAGTTTTGATTTTTAACTTTTAGGTAAATTTAGATTATTTCTTTAAATACAACATGGAAAAAGAAAAAAAAAATCGAAAAAAATAAATTAATTAATTACCTCAATTATGTCTTAGTAAAACTTGGATGAATTCTCATTCCTTCCCATCAACTATTTTCCTGAAAAACTGTGTTAATTTCTTAATATAATTAAAATACATAAAATATAGAACTAAATCAATTTTCTTAGTCTCCTTGCCGAAAAGAAACATGATGATATTAATGGAACGGAGGAAGTATTTTTTCCGATCCCTAAGTTATTGCTTTATCGAGGTTTAACTGTATTGGATACTCGGTCGATCTATGAGTAGAATAAGAAATGAAAGAGAGCTTACAGTTACTGCAAAAGCAAAGACAGCGCACAAGCTAAGTATAATGTTGAAAGATAGATGAAATTTGGTTTAGGTGTGGAGAAGTTTGTTCTTAACATCCCTATTTAGAGAGTGAAATTTAATGCAAAAATGTTTATAATTAGACCTGGAAATTATTGGACGAAGACGAAGACCGGAGAGAAGACAAAAGCCTAGGTTGTTATAGATTTTTTGTTGATTAGATTTTCATTATGGTGGTTGGCTTTTAGGCCAAGTTTAACATTAATGTGTTCCCATGCAAGAACGACATGACACTTCTTATTTCATCGTATGTCATTTCCTGGAAATCTAGTAGATCGTAGGATTGAAGGCCGCGTTTCATTTTGTGGACCACTTGTTTTTTTAGATGAAGAGATAAACCCATAGCCACTAATAATGCGCGCACTGAATAAATCCCGTTTGTATGCAATAATAGAAAATGGTCGTTGTTTATCATAAATTCATAATGTGGATGCATGTAATTTTCTACTAGATTGGGCCAAAAAGTAATTAACTGGACAAGAGTTTTTTTTCTCTATACCAAAAACTAATAAAGCCCATAATTTATTTTTTTGCGAGGATTACACTGACATTGGAACACACAATATTTTAGTTAATGGACAAAAATTAGTACGCCTAAATTTGTCCTGCTTTCATAAATTTTCAAAGGAAGACAATTAGTTCCAAGCTATTTATTATGAGAACTCATAAAAAAACCCTTGCTATCTATCATCATATCATTTCTTCCAAACAATACATATACTGGATTCAACATGATATCCGGTAACATATATTAAGCCAATTTCATAAAATACACATAATGGGATTCAAGCAAAGCCTATCTTGCATCTTCTAAATCCCCACCTTATATTCTAATTAATTCTTGTCTAATTAGTTTACTCGTCTGAAATTCTTCAAACGCCACTTCAATACCTTTAATTTTTCCTTAATTTATTAAAGCTAATATAGCCTTTTGTATTGAGGTTCGAAAATAAGTAGAATAAGGCTATTATATACATATCAGCAAAGTGCAATAATGGACCACTTCTGTTTGTGTTTTTTATTTGAACCCTGCAAGTATCTTGTCCAAAATCCATCTCGTTCGCGACGGCTGTTGTTCCATTTTTGCTAAGAAAATCAGCTGAAGAATCTAGGGTTTATATTTAATTTAATTATGGTGAACTTTGCTGATTTTGATTAGTAATGTAATTGATGAACAAACAATTAATTAATGATTCATGACTCAATTTTTCTTCAATAATTAGAACAACACCCGTGCTACGTACGAAATTGTAATAATTTTATGTGCATGCTTGTGCTACTCTAGTCCTGTGTATAAATATTACTATTTATATTTTTCTTAAACCACTATAATCTAATATGACATAATCAGAAAATATTTTATATAAATATAAACATTGGATATCATGATTATATTATCATATTACAAACCAAATGAACCAGTTAGGCTCATGACAACAAAGTCTCTTGGTATCCATACATTGAAAGAGAAATGCTTACTTATTACTAAATGAATGAAACTTACTTCCAGATTCTCTATGGTTAACCACCAATTTTATCATTGATCAATATCCTATATGTAATTGTGGTGATCTTGTGTCCTACTATCATGCATAACTTTAAAGTTTTTTACACCATATATCTGACGCTCCTCAAGTTGTGGTTTTAATATGCGAACCAAATTTTTTGGTATTGTTGCTTCAATTCTCTCCTCCTGAAACATTTGAATATGAATTCAATGCAATATAAGTTACTTGAAATATTAAACTAATACAACTACTGAATGAGACATAAATTTGTATCGTGGAAAACACTCTCTATATTTGATACATCTTTTTTGTTGAATGAAGGGATCTCGTATACACGGATCAGTCGAAGTTTCATCGCAAATGACTCATTGAATTCATTCAACTCCTCAATATTGGACCAAATATTAGGCATTTTGTACTTCAAAGTTTTTTTTTCTTTCAAATACGTGGGAGTTTTGAAATGGCGTGAAAAGATTTTAGACTATGACTTATTATATATGTGAGGGTAAATATATAAGATATAATATAATCTAATTTGTTCCTTAAAATTATTAACATACATAATTAACTTTTTTTAACATCATTATGCGTAAAAAAATCCTTGCAAACAAATTATAGATTCGAAATTGATTAATCTTATAAAGTTGTGATTTGAATTTCTTTAATTCTATTTTATAAAATGTTATATTTAGCATGATTGGGCGATATAATCTAGTTTAATTTGTTACTTAAAATTATTAACATATAATTTTAATATATAATTAACCTCTTTTAACATCATTATGCGAAATTGAAGAGCAGTTATTCAACATAAAACTTTTAAAAATTAATATATTTGAAATTGATTTATCTTATAAAGTTGTGCTTTGAATTTCTTTAATTACATTTAATAAAATATTAGATTTAGCATGATTGGGCATAAATGAGGGATATTTTCAAAATATTAATATAAACAATTAATGGGCGTAATTTGAGAAACATTCTAAAATTATTTCATGATTGAGCATAAATTGAGGGACATAATCTTATTATATCTTATATATTTTGTCACGCCCACTCCTCGGGGAAGTGACAAGTGCCGGGACGTGACGGGGTGGGGTATAAAGAAGCGGGGAAGAGAAGGGGAAAAACGCTAAAAGAAGCAAGAAGGATGATCTTCTAACAATGTAAATAAAAACTCAAATAGCATCAAAAGAAAACTTCATAATATAGTCATTTCCGCATCGAGCAAAAGAAGGGATTGAGGAAGTTAGAGAATAACATTTGTCTTAATTACGGTATAGCGGAAGTATTTCAATAACATAAGGCTATAAGGGCAAAATAGCATGATCGACACCAACTCAGCCATCCACCTTGCACCGTCCATCTAACCTGAAAACATTTTGAAAACAATGGGGCTGAGTACTAATGTACTCCGTGGGTTAAGCCTTTGATAAAAACATTAGTCAAATCTTTGAAAATGGACTGTTCATGTGAAACGGTATAACATAGAAAGTTTTAAAACAAAAGAGCATTCTATGAATACCAAAACATTTCATTTGACCATTCTTTCCTTTTCTCAACTATTGGTGCATTCTACGTCCTTTTTCTCTTCGTTAGTCTTAGGGAAACACATTCGCCTAAGACTAACTTCGTACCATTTGTGTACACTAACTCTAACTAGAAAACCTTTCGCCTAGTTAGAGCCCGATCGTTTCCTTTCTTATTGGCAGAGCCAATATCATTCAAGTAGAAGCATTTAAGCCAATAGAGAGTAAAAACATGAACATCCATAATTTGCGTAAATAACAGAGCTTAATAACTCAAACAATACTTTTTATAGAAAATATAAACCCACCTTGAATTGCGCTGAGTTGTTCTACGAGTATTCCCGACCGCAATAGTTATTCCTCCACGTCCAGTCCTACAACAATTCCTAGGTTTTAACGTCTTGATCTAGCAGCAAGTGTACAATTCATGATCTATAAGCGATACCTAATAGTTATTAGGTTAAAACAATGTCGTAGCTTTAATCCGTTAAACTCGTGCAGAAGGCATATTTTGTAAATATTCTACAGACCACGGTTTCACTCCATAAATTCTAATATTCCACAAATGCTTAGGAAACACGCATAGTGATGTCATGTCAAATTTTCAAACCTTATGGATAATTGATGGATTCAGAGTATACAGATTAGTTTTCACTCAAAACTACTCTTCCTAATGCAAGTCTCCGATTATAAATCGGAAGTTTATAATAAACTGATTTTACATGCATGGTTTAAAAATACAGAATAAATATTTTTAGAAACTAATACGTATTTAGAGTATTTAGGAAAAAGAATCAAGTCCATATCATTTTTTTTGGAGTGAGATAGAAATATTTTACTAAGTTCTATCCCGAATGCATGGTTTTTTGGCAGCATAAGAGATGAAATTTATTAAAAATATAAGGACTTGTCCAAAAATCACCAAAATCTTCAGATATCTTATAGACATCATAAATTGTATCTCTATAATTTTTCTGGAATTTTTCATGTAACAAAAGATCGTGTATTTGGCCTTGAAATTCTCGGCAGAAAAGGGAAATGGCTGGACAGATTTCTGTGCTCATGCAACTTAAACATTTCTTGTTGTCTTACATCCAGATCTATACATGTGACCCTGAATTCCATACATGCAATTCTTCCTAACCATTCCTCCTCTTAAATCTGAGATTTAGGCTCTTAAAAGTATATAAATCTTCAATCTTTACAGCCTCAAAACAAGAAATCGAAGGCTAAGAGGAGTAGTATACCTTACTTGGTCGATTGTGTGCTGCCTAAGGGAAAGAATTTCGATCTTGGTCTAGGGATCTACCATAGAGAATGGCAGTAGCTCAACTGGTGAAGAAGATGAAGGAACTCTAAATTCTTTATGGAGATCAAGTTCTAACTTTGCATCTATATAAAGGGGATTGGGGTGACAAGTTTAGATCTTAGGTGGAAGAATTCTTCTTGGTGAAATCTGCATGCTGAATACGTGGATAGGGGATTGTTTTAACAATTGAAACTTCACTATTCATCTCATCAGCAACACAAACTTTTGAGTAACATGCATCTCTTCCATGCCATGCATAGTGACACGTACTCCACCAAGGGAACAATCTTGGTGCTAGGTTCTAATCCTAGTGATAGCCTATGTCTCCCTATCTCATTTAATAGTTAAGTGCTCATTAAATATAATTTCTTAAGTTATTCGTGTCTCTCTCTATGTAGTTGGAAAATAATATATGTAAGAATTACTAATTATTGATTTATGGTGAAGTATACATCAAAGGGGTAGGGAGCTTATAATTAATAAATTCTAAAAGCCTATAATTACATGTACACTATACATGAATACCGATTTCTAATGCGTAATGCGTTACTTTTACGTAAATAAGGTTCGATCATAACATGTTACGCTACTAGACTTGCCCCTTGGGCTTAAATATTGATTTCGTAATATAAAATTTTACGGGTTATTACACTCCCTCCCCCTTAAAATAAATTTTGTCCTCGAAATTTGCATACCTTCATATGATAGTTTGGGATATTGCGACTTGATTTTTTCTTCCAGCTCCCATGTAGCTTCTTCTTTATCATGGTGATTCCACATCACTTTGACTAAAGGAATTTGTTTATTTCTCGACACTTGAACTTTGCGGTCAATGATTCGTACTGGTCTTTCTTCGTAGCTTAAGTCCAGGTTCAGTTGTACATCTTCATGCTTGATCACGTGCTTGGAATCGTATATATACTTTCGGAGTTGAGAGACGTGGAAAGCATTACCGGTTGTTCAAATATTCGCTAGTCATCCGGAAACTTACATTCTCTAAATATCCATCTCCACGACCGCTCACACTTATCTTCCTCAAATCGAATCTAGTTGATATGAATATGACTTAACCTTTATTCGAATCGAGTACATAAGAATAATGTCTCAAAAGAAAGAGTGTCATAAATCGAATGATACTTTCAATGAGCTAATAATTGCCGGTGACAAAGTGATGAGATGAGTATTATGCGAATATAATACCAATTTACACCGATTAAATCTTTGAAGGAAAGAGTTTCAAAGATGAACTAAATAAATATCCCAACACGATCCGAAATAAATAACCGGAATAATCATAGGAATCAAGCATCAAGATGGATAATAGTCAATATAAGGTTCAAAAGAACATTCTTTAGGTCCGAAGAAAAGGATAACACTATTAATCATGTATTTTGTCACATGATACTTCAATCAAATGAAAATGAATATATGTAATGATAATTAACAGTGATCAAGCATCGAGATGGATTCTTAGGAAGATATAGCATTAAATGAGTCCTGCTATATCGTCAAATGAAGGTATTTCAAAAGGAAAAGGGTTTCCAATATCTGTATAACAAAGGATACCCTCAATGAGGTCAACATGATATAGGAAATGATAATCATCTATAATAAAGCAATGAGATGAATTCTGAGAAAAATATGAAACCAAAGGATTCTCGCTATATCGTCAAAGCAAAAGATTTCATGGATGTATGAATCAAAATAAATACTTCGACGAGATTAGAAACAACTTGTTGAATAATCATCAATGATCAAACTACATGATGAGTTGTGACCAATATAGAATGAGAGAAGGTCAACTATAGAGAAGAACATGAGTATCAGTTCAAAGGAAAAGACAACATTGCCAATTTATACCAATGATATTTTCAACAGAGTTCTAACAATTACATAGAAATATCATTTCGGGTCAAATATCAATATAAATGATGGGCGAGCTTAGCACCAAGGTGGCATAACTCTTTAGTCAAAAGAAGATGAGTAGAAGTATGCAACAAAAGGAATAACCTTGTCATTATGTAATATGAACATATACTAGTTTAAATAGTTGTGCGTCTACTCCTTCAAGTAGAAGTCTTCATTGAGTATTCTTTCCTCATCGTTCAAATTCGAGTGTCTGAATGTATCAGGGATTTACCAATGTCTCACTTATACCTTTGCCTTTTCGTCATGCTGTTCAACATCGTATGATTCGTAATCAACTATTTTAAACGTATTAAGCTCTTGGCGATGCTCCGCGGGAACTACTCTGACTCTGTCTGCATTCTTGAGGGATCGTCAACAGTGATATCATTAGTAAAATTTTAATTCATTTCGAGGGTTGTGCTTTAAAGTCGTATCTACCTCCGTGTTCGGTCGTGAGGTAGTAGCGCTCATGGTATCCATGCGAGTCTTGTATTTAATGGAGGTCATTTTATATCAACCTTGCGGATAATGCAGTTGAAGAGCCTTCGCTTGAATAGAATCTCGACGATTGGTAAATACATTAGTGAATCATGTGTAAGTGAATCACATCTTTGGGCTTTTCCACAACCTTCTCGATTTCTAGATTCTTGATCAACAAGACAGGCGACGCCTCGTAATCTGTAGTGCCATCTCGTACTTCATTTCAATAGGTTTATTCTTACGACGTCTTTCTCTGATGTGGTAGTGTTCTTATCTTTTGAAAAGAACGATCTTAAAATATCATATGCATAACACAAAGTGAAATTCGACTAACTCCTATCTCGCTATAGGCATTCTATGTCTTATTGACTATTTCAATGTCGTTTAGACCAACAAGTTATTAGGGCCGAAAACCCTATCATAACATCATTTACTTGAAAATGATCGCATGCGGTTACACAATGAGATATCATGAGAATTTCACTCGTGCCTCCTTCATTTCGTAAACGTATCAGTTGCGGTTATCTACATGCGTACCGTCAGTAACTTTTCAAGCATGGTTAGCATTTTCTGCTCTCCACAGCAGCGACAATACTCTTTCTACCAGATATTGAAAAGCCTCACGATTCGTAACGATCCGTCTATTACATAGTACTGAAGTGGGCAAGGTAGGGCCCTATGGATCCTATTGTTATGAGTTGAAACATTCTCATAATGCAAAAGAAATCTTCGTATTCGTGGAGTGTACATTAGCTTACTCGTTTCTTTACCGTACCGTATACACAATTGTGTGATGATGCGAAATTAATCTTGAATTGGAGTAAAGCATCTAAATAACTTGAAAGCACTTCTTCTATGTTCATAATTTCAATCACGGCTACTCAACCATTATCGTCTTAAGGTGTTCTACTATCAAGCCATAAGAGCTATCAACTTCATAGTTAACTTTCATTCAGTACGTCCTCATGCCTTCTAAGAAAACAAAACCCTTCATTTTTGTTCATCATCATATACTTTCATCATATGCTCTCTTTCATTCCCTTCAAATCATATTGCCATATAATCCCACATATTGAAACATAACATTTATTATGGGATCAAATCATAATATAATCATATACTTTTCCGAAACTTCATAACGTGAGCTCAAAGAGACTCAGTGGAACCATATTCTTCTGGTCGAGTGGACTCTCCCAACACGACAATATTTCTTTCATAATATTCCTTTTTCGCGCACTTTATAAAAATCTCTTTTAGAACTTTTAAACATACCTTGAATGAGCAGTGCGACGGTGAGTTGAGGTTTTTGCCTATGTTACAAATCTAAACATACTGATTTAACAAAAAACATTTTGCCCCTTGCATTCTAAAATAAGTCATATAAATACCTTTCATTTACTCTTATAAACATTTCCTTCTCATAAACCTTATACTTTAAAACTTGAGTAAACAATGCATTCCTCTTTTATTTTCATAAAACATCCTTTAAATCTTTAGAATCTGTGAACACATACATGCAACTCATTTAGAAACCTTGTAAAAGAGTGTACCTTTCTTTTTCAGGGCGGTGTCAAGGGTGCTGGAGTTGGTGACTTCTTTAAAGGTCTAGAGATTCTATTCTAGACATACTTGATAAATACTTAAATTCAAAACGCTGAAAAATTGTAAGTCTAGTAGTTCGAGTCTAGACTTTCTTAAAAAGAAAATCTTTAGGTCCAAAGCGGAACGAACTGCTCTGATACCATTATGTCACGCCCCAGCTCCTCAGGGAAGTGACAAGTGCCGGGACGTGACGGGGTGGGGTATAAAGAAGCGGGGAAGAGAAGGGGAAAAACGCTAAAAGAAGCAAGAAGGATGATCTTCTAACAATGTAAATAAAAACTCAAATAGCATCAAAAGAAAACTTCATAATATAGTCATTTCCGCATCGAGCAAAAGAAGGGATTGAGGAAGTTAGAGAATAACATTTGTCTTAATTACGGTATAGCGGAAGTATTTCAATAACATAAGGCTATAAGGGCAAAATAGCATGATCGACACCAACTCAGCCATCCACCTTGCACCGTCCATCTAACCTGAAAACATTTTGAAAACAATGGGGCTGAGTACTAATGTACTCCGTGGGTTAAGCCTTTGATAAAAACATTAGTCAAATCTTTGAAAATGGACTGTTCATGTGAAACGGTATAACATAGAAAGTTTTAAAACAAAAGAGCATTCTATGAATACCAAAATATTTCATTTGACCATTCTTTCCTTTTCTCAACTATTGGTGCATTCTACGTCCTTTTCTCTTCGTTAGTCTTAGGGAAACACATTCGCCTAAGACTAACTTCGTAACATTTGTGTACACTAACTCTAACTAGAAAACCTTTCGCCTAGTTAGAGCCCGATCGTTCCTTTCTTATTGGCGAGCCAATATCATTCAAGTAGAAGCATTTAAGCCAATAGAGAGTAAAAACATGAACATCCATAATTTGCGTAAATAACAGAGCTTAATAACTCAAACAATACTTTTTATAGAAAATATAAACCCACCTTGAATTGCGCTGAGTTGTTCTACGAGTATTCCCGACCGCAATAGTTATTCCTCCACGTCCAAATCCTACAACAATTCCTAGGTTTTAACGTCTTGATCTAGCAGCAAGTGTACAATTCATGATCTATAAGCGATACCTAATAGTTATTAGGTTAAAACAATGTCGTAGCTTTAATCCGTTAAACTCGTGCGTAAGGCCTATTTTGTAAATATTCTACGGACCACGGTTTCACTCCATAAATTCTATCTTTTACAAATGCTTAGAAGTTTTTTTTTTAATTTTTAAAATTTTTTATAAATTTTTTTTTTTAGATATATTTTTTTTTTCTCTAATAATTTTTTTATGCAAGTTTCCGATTATAAATTGGAAGAAAAAAAAAAAAAGAAGGGTAGTAAATTTATTTTCAAAATTTAAGTATATGTATGTTGTTGTTAAAAAAATAATTTGTTTTTAACCAAAACTTTTTTTCTAATGCCAGTTTTCGGATAAAAATCGGAAGTTTATAATAAGCGATTTTACATGACATGGTTTAAAAATAGAGAATAAATATTTTTAGAAACTAATACGTATTTAGAGTATTTAGGAAAAAGAATCAAGTCCATATCATTTTTTTTGGAGTGAGATAGAAATATTTTACTAAGTTCTATCCCGAATGCATGGTTTTTTGGCAGCATAAGAGATGAAATTTATTAAAAATATAAGGACTTGTCCAAAAATCACCAAAATCTTCAGATATCTTATAGACATCATAAATTGTATCTCTATAATTTTTCTGGAATTTTTCATGTAACAAAAGATCGTGTATTTGGCCTTGAAATTTCTCGGCGAGAAAAGGGAAATGGTCGGGCGATTTCACGTGCTCATGCAACTTAAACATTTCTTGTTGTCTTACATCCAGATCTATACATGTGACCCTGAATTCCATACATGCAATTCTTCCTAACCATTCCTCCTCTTAAATCTGAGATTTAGGCTCTTAAAAGTATATAAATCTTCAATCTTTACAGCCTCAAAACAAGAAATCGAAGGCTAAGAGGAGTAGTATACCTTACTTGGTCGATTGTGTCTTGCCTAAGGGAAAGAATTTCGATCTTGGTCTAGGGGATCTACCATAGAGAATGGCGGTAGCTCAACTGGTGAAGAAGATGAAGGAACTCTAAATTCTTTATGGAGATCAAGTTCTAACTTTGCATCTATATAAAGGGGATTGGGGTGACAAGTTTAGATCTTAGGTGGAAGAATTCTTCTTGGTGAAATCTGCATGCTGAATACGTGGATAGGGGATTGTTTTAACAATTGAAACTTCACTATTCATCTCATCAAAGAACACAAACTTTGAGTAACATGCATCTCTTCCATGCCATGCATAGTGACACGTACTCCACCAAGGGAACAATCTTGGTGCTAGGTTCTAATCCTAGTGATAGCTTATGTCTCCCTATCTCATTTAATAGTTAAGTGCTCATTAAATATAATTTCTTAAGTTATTCGTGTCTCTCTCTATGTAGTTGGAAAATAATATATGTAAGAATTACTAATTATTGATTTATGGTGAAGTATACATCAAAGGGGTAGGGAGCTTATAATTAATAAATTTAAAAGCCTATAATTACATGTACACTATACATGAATACCGATTTCTAATGCGTAATGCGTTACTTTTACGTAAATAAGGTTCGATCATAACATGTTACGCTACTAGACTTGCCCCTTGGGCTTAAATATTGATTTCGTAATATAAAATTTTACGGGTTATTACACTCCTCCCCTTAAAATAAATTTTGTCCTCGAAATTTGCATACCTTCATATGATAGTTTGGGATATTGCGACTTGATTTTTTCTTCCAACTCCCATGTAGCTTCTTCTTTATCATGGTGATTCCACATCACTTTGACTAAAGGAATTTGTTTATTTCTCGACACTTGAACTTTGCGGTCAATGATTCGTACTGGTCTTTCTTCGTAGCTTAAGTCCAGGTTCAGTTGTACATCTTCATGCTTGATCACGTGCTTGGAATCGTATATATACTTTCGGAGTTGAGAGACGTGGAAAGCATTACCGGTTGTTCAAATATTCGCTAGTCATCCGGAAACTTACATTCTCTAAATATCCATCTCCACGACCGCTCACACTTATCTTCCTCAAATCGAATCTAGTTGATATGAATATGACTTAACCTTTATTCGAATCGAGTACATAAGAATAATGTCTCAAAAGAAAGAGTGTCATAAATCGAATGATACTTTCAATGAGCTAATAATTGCTAGGTGACAAAGTGATGAGATGAGTATTATGCGAATATAATACCAATTTACACCGATTAAATCTTTTGAAGGAAAGAGTTTCAAAGATGAACTAAATAAATATCCCAACACGATCCGAAATAAATAACCAGAATAATCATAGGAATCAAGCATCAAGATGGATAATAGTCGATATAAGGTTCAAAAGAACATTCTTTAGGTCCGGAAGAAAAGGATAACACTTATTAATCATGTATTTTGTCACATGATACTTCAATCAAATGAAAATGAATATATGTAATGATAATTAACAGTGATCAAGCATCGAGATGGATTCTTAGGAAGATATAGCATTAAATGAGTCCTGCTATATCGTCAAATGAAGGTATTTCAAAAGGAAAAGGGTTTCCAATATCTGTATAACAAAGGATACCCTCAATGAGGTCAACATGATATAGGAAATGATAATCATCTATAATAAAGCAATGAGATGAATTCAAGAGAAAAATATGAAACCAAAGGATTCTCGCTATATCGTCAAAGCAAAAGATTTCATGGATGTATGAATCAAAATAAATACTTGACGAGATTAGAAACAACTTGTTGAATAATCATCAATGATCAAAACTACATGATGAGTTGTGACCAATATAGAATGAGAGAAGGTCAACTATAGAGAAGAACATGAGTATCAGTTCAAAGGAAAAGACAACATTGCCAATTTATACCAATGATATTTTCAACAGAGTTCTAACAATTACATAGAAATATCATTTCGGGTCAAATATCAATATAAATGATGGGCGAGCTTAGCACCAAGGTGGCATAACTCTTTAGTCAAAAGAAGATGAGTAGAAGTATGCAACAAAAGGAATAACCTTGTCATTATGTAATATGAACATATACTAGTTTAAATAGTTGTGCGTCTACTCCTTCAAGTAGAAGTCTTCATTGAGTATTCTTTCCTCATCGTTCAAATTCGAGTGTCCGAATGTATCGTGGATTTACCAATGTCTCACTTATACCTTTGCCTTTTGGTCATGTTTCTCAACATCGTATGATTCGTAATCAACTATTTTAAACGTATTAAGCTCTTGCGATGCTCCGCGGGAACTACTTCGACTCTGTACGCATTCTTGAGGGATCGTCAACAAAGTGATATCATTAGTAAAATTTTAATTCATTTCGAGGGTTGTGCTTTAAAGTCGTATCTACCTCCGTGTTCGGTCGTGAGGTAGTAGCGCTCATGGTATCCATGCGAGTCTTGTATTTAATGGAGGTCATTTTATATCAACCTTGCGGATAATGCAGTTGAAGAGCCTTCGCTTGAATAGAATCTCGACGATTGGTAAATACATTAGTGAATCATGTGTAAGTGAATCACATCTTTGGGCTTTTCCACAACCTTCTCGATTTCTAGATTCTTGATCAACAAGACAGGCGACGCCTCGTAATCTGTAGTGCCATCTCGTACTTCATTTCAATAGGTTTATTCTTACGACGTCTTTCTCTGATGTGGTAGTGTTCTTATCTTTTGAAAAGAACGATCTTAAAATATCATATGCATAACACAAAGTGAAATTCGACTAACTCCTATCTGCTATAGGCATTCTATGTCTTATTGACTATTTCAATGTCGTTTAGACCAACAAGTTATTAGGGCCGAAAACCCTATCATAACATCATTTACTTGAAAATGATCGCATGCGGTTACACAATGAGATATCATGAGAATTTCACTCGTGCCTCCTTCATTTCGTAAACGTATCGGTTGCGGTTATCTACATGCGTACCGTCGGAACTTTTCAAGCATGGTTAGCATTTTCTCGCTCTCCACAAAGATGCGACAATACTCTTTCTACCGGATATTGAAAAGCCTCACGATTAAGTAACGATCCGTCTATTACATAGTACTGAAGTGGGCAAGGTAGGGCCCTATGGATCCTATTGTTATGAGTTGAAACATTCTCATAATGCAAAAAGAAATCTTCGTATTCGTGGAGTGTACATTAGCTTACTCGTTTCTTTCTGTACCGTATACATACACAATTGTGTGATGATGCGAAATTAATCTTGAATTGGAGTAAAGCATCTAAATAACTTGAAAGCACTTCTTCTATGTTCATAATTTCAATCACGGCTACTCAACCATTATCGTCTTAAGGTGTTCTACTATCAAGCCATAAGAGCTATCAACTTCATAGTTAACTTTCATTCGGTACGTCCTCATGCCTTCTAAGAAAACAAAACCCTTCATTTTTGTTCATCATCATATACTTTCATCATATGCTCTCTTTCATTCCCTTCAAATCATATTGCCATATAATCCCACATATTGAAACATAACATTTATTATGGGATCAAATCATAATATAATCATATACTTTTCCGAAACTTCATAACGTGAGCTCAAAGAGACTCAGTGGAACCATATTCTTCTGGTCGAGTGGACTCTCCCAACACGACAATATTTCTTTCATAATATTCCTTTTTCGCGCACTTTATAAAAATCTCTTTTAGAACTTTTAAACATACCTTGAATGAGCAGTGCGACGGTGAGTTGAGGTTTTTGCCTATGTTACAAATCTAAACATACCGATTTAACAAAAAACATTTTGCCCCTTGCATTCTAAAATAAGTCAATATAAATACCTTTCATTTACTCTTATAAACATTTCCTTCTCATAAACCTTATACTTTAAAACTTGAGTAAACAATGCATTCCTCTTTTATTTTCATAAAACATCCTTTAAATCTTTAGAATGCGTGAACACATACATGCAACTCATTTAGAAACCTTGTAAAAGAGTGTACCTTTCTTTTTCGTGTGGGTGTCAAGGGTGCTGGAGTTGGTGACTTCTTTAAAGGTCTAGAGATTCTATTCTAGACATACTTGATAAATACTTAAATTCAAAATGCTGAAAAATTGTAAGTCTAGTAGTTCGAGTCTAGACTTTCTTAAAAGAAAATCTTTAGGTCCAAAGCGGAACGAACCGCTCCGATACCATTATGTCACGCCCCACCTCCTCGGGGAAGTGACAAGTGCCGGGACGTGACGGGGGTGGGGTATAAAGAAGCGGGGAAGAGAAGGGGAAAAACGCTAAAAGAAGCAAGAAGGATGATCTTCTAACAATGTAAATAAAAACTCAAATAGCATCAAAAGAAAACTTCATAATATAGTCATTTCCGCATCGAGCAAAAGAAGGGATTGAGGAAGTTAGAGAATAACATTTGTCTTAATTACGGTATAGCGGAAGTATTTCAATAACATAAGGCTATAAGAGGCAAAATAAGCATGATCGACACCAACTCAAACCCATCCACCTTGCACCGTCCATCTAACCCGAAAACATTTTGAAAACAATGGGGCCGAGTACTAATGTACTCCGTGGGTTAAGCCTTTGATAAAAACATTAGTCAAATCTTTGAAAATGGACTGCTTCATGTGAAACGGTATAACATAGAAAGTTTTAAAACAAAAGAGCATTCTATGAATACCAAAATATTTCATTTGACCATTCTTTCCTTTTCTCAACTATTGGTGCATTCTACGTCCTTTTTCTTCTTCGTTAGTCTTAGGGAAACACATTCGCCTAAGACTAACTTCGTAACATTTGTGTACACTAACTCTAACTAGAAAACCTTTCGCCTAGTTAGAGCCCGATCGTTCCTTTCTTATTGGCGAGCCAATATCATTCAAGTAGAAGCATTTAAGCCAATAGAGAGTAAAAACATGAACATCCATAATTTGCGTAAATAATGAGCTTAATAACTCAAACAATACTTTTTATAGAAAATATAAACCCACCTTGAATTGCGCTTGAGTTGTTCTACGAGTATTCCCGACCGCAATAGTTATTCCTCCACGTCCAATCCTACAACAATTCCTAGGTTTTAACGTCTTGATCTAGCAAAGCAAGTGTACAATTCATGATCTATAAGCGATACCTAATAGTTATTAGGTTAAAAACAATGTCGTAGCTTTAATCCGTTAAACTCGTGCGTAAGGCCTATTTTGTAAATATTCTACGCACCACGGTTTCACTCCATAAATTCTATCTTTTACATGTTCATCATAGATGCGCCCCAACAGGAGAAAGAAAGGAGAAGAGAAGGGATGAGCGGCGGATCGCAAAAAAGAAACACAATTTAAAAACTAAACATGTTGTTGCTGCTCACTTTACTTTGTCACTATGGGTGGTCAGAGACAACGCTCTCCTAGTGAGAAAAATAAAAATAAAAATAATCTAAGTAAATATATAAATGGGTAAATATATAAATATTCTCTTAAATTATCATTACCGAAATTAATTACTTCCTATGGATGATTAGTTTAACATGATTTGTGGTACTTAAAGTTTATTTTGAATACATTTATGTCATTTCAGACAATATTATTTTAAATTAGACATATATATGATTAATAATTTATAATTAGTTGTAGTTTAGGCTAATTAAATACTTGAATGATTATTAATTCATATTCAGTTAAATATATGCCCATTATGGATTTTTTTAATGGTTGAAATTCTTTTTTGATTTGGTTTATTTGTACATTAAAATTATTTTGACAATTGAAAAAGTGAAAAATAAATTATTTTAATTGTATAACTCATTTCCTTTTTAAAAAAATATTATTACTAATGAACCCTTTTTTTTAATTAATTAAATATAAATATATCAAAAGAAATGAGAAATCATATAAAATATATAAATACAATTTCTAAAATAAGGGTAATGTCCTTGCTTTCAGATAGTGAGAAATTGAACACTTGATTTTTAGATAAATAAAATAATAGATAAATTAGATAGATTATTAATTATATATACTATTAATTATTAATGAATATAAATTGAATTGAATTGATTTTTGTAAAATAATTGGATAGAGATTGATTCTAATTGAATTGTGGTTTTTTTAATAGTTGTAGTTATGTACCTATAAATTAATAAAGAGAATAATATATTTACCGCTAAATTTAATGAAAGTTAAATTGATTTAAAATTAGAATATTTGTTTTTTGATAGATAATAATATATTATTTTTAATAAATTAAAAAGAAATTATTTATTAAATATTTTAAAAGAAATTTAATGTAAATATTTTTTTGGAAAAATTAATTAGATTTAAATGCAATTAGATTTGAAATTAAATTATTAATGTAGATGTGTATCTATTGAAAATAAAAGAATAAAACATTTGCCCCTCAATTTCATGAAATTCCAATTGAGTTCAATTGAATTGAAATTGATGTTGATTTGGAATTGAAATCATTCGATTTTTATATATATAAGATGTGTATCTATTGAAAATAAAAGAATTAAAACATTTGCCCCTCAATTTACCGAAATTCCAATTGAATTGAAATTGATATTGATTTGGAATTGAAATCATTCGATTTATATATATATAAGATAAGATATGCAATTTCATGTTCAGAGTTTGTTCCTAAGATTATAGAAAATTAAACTCAACAATCCATTAATTGATGAAACATCATAACATAAGCAACTTCAATCAGTTGCGCACACATGCATACAAGCTAGCACACAAACTAGCAACTCTAATTTCGTAGTGAGTTGCTTTTATTCATGAAAACCAGAGAATTAAAAAAAGGAAATCACGCGAACAGTACGAGGATTGTTGGTCGGAGGGCAGGCGGGCTAGATAGCCCTAATTTCATCTGTCTGAAAGATGAGTTTGTAAGTATTGACGCCAGTGAAAATGCCATCAACCTTTTTAGTTATAGCAGTAGTGCCATCGGTGGAATTTGTGTCCTCCTGAGTGTAGTTGAAGGGAATGTCGCAGGTGCCTACGGTTCCAACGTATCTGACTTCCACCGAACTCTTGGCCGGGACCGAAACTGCAGTGGTAGCCTGAACCGACTTGGTAACCGTTGTCTTGTCGGACCACCCAAACAGCCCCTTCACGGGCGTAAAGTTGTAGTACGGGTCTTCTTTAATGAGCGGCACCTGAGCTTCCAGGGCGATGGTAGGCCCTGCCAGTTTCGGCACGCTACGGCTGAAAGTGTAAGAATTCGACTCCTCGTACGGGACGTCCACAACGAACAAACCCTCCTGGTCTGTTTTATTATCAACAGTTTTTCTTCCCGCCACGAAGGTCTTCTCGCCGTACACTCGGGCATCCTCCATCCGGTACTCGACGCCGTACACCTTTCTCGACGCCACCAGGTCCTTCACAATTAACATCGCGGCAATCGTGCGGTTGGAAGCTTCGGCTTTCAGGCGGTTGGTTTCCTGGTCGCGCTGGCAGAGCTTATAATTACCCTCGTTGCGGATATAGACGGCGTTGCCTCTGAGATGGATATTCTCGCATGAGAAGAGGGTCGCATGGCTTTGGTCGTCAACGCTCGCATCCGCAAATATAGATTCATCAGCGACGAGCCTCCAGTATCGGGCGAAGTAAATTGACTTGAACTTGTAGTGGTATTGTTCACCCGGCTTCTGGAAGGGGACGGTTTGGAACCGACATCTGTCGTCGTTAGGATCGTCCGATGAGAACTGCAGGCAGGGGAGTTTTTCGATGTAGACTGCCGACAGGTACTTCCCGTTGTCTCCCTGGAAGGCTACAAATTCCGGCAGCTCCACAAATAAAAAAAATAAAAAACAAGAAAAACATGAGTTTGTTGGAGTGAATTAGCCAAAATAACATTCCCAAAAAAAAATTATTCCCAAAATAACATTCTTTGATCACCTCATATTGATAAAAAGTGCAGAGAACAATTTGAAATGAAAATCACTATTTATTTCATTAGTAAATAAATATCAACATGGACAATGTTTTTTCTTTTTGCATTACTAAATTACAATAAGATATACTTTGTTGTAATAAAATCGTATTTCCAAAACAAAAAGAACAAATATATTTATTAGTTTTTTATTTATTTTGTAGGTTATGTGTGCCGTATTTTCTAAATATTTTTTTTATTTGTACTTATACAGTTAATTTTATTTCAAACAAAAAAAATATTTTTATTTTTTTATATGAAAAAGGACCATTTTTTATTGTTAAAATTACAGAATAAATAAATATAAAAAAGAAATACAATTGTAACGATTATGTCGGAAAGAACTTCTTTCTGTATTTTTCAAATAAAAAATTAAAATATATATTATCTTATTTATAGTAATATTTTTCGTATTTTTTAAATAAAAATAAATTATTTCTATTTTTTTGTTCCTCAAAATGCTAGTATAGTAAAATTAACTTAAAACATATAAATTATTTTCCATGTAGATTTTCATTTGTTAAATAAGCGCATAGGTGGCAAAAATAGTATTAATTTGGAAATTATTTTTAAAGAGTGCTATTTTGAAAATAAACTTTTAGAAAGTATTATTTTGACAATTGACTCAGTTTGTTGGTCCGTATGAGTTAGATCAGATAGAATACACCCGATACTAAAATTTTAATTTCCCAACAACACAAGTGATTCAAAGGAATAACTTTCTACAAAAAGCATAATTAAGAGACGTGAGATGGAAGAGATATGCATGCATGTATAATTAGGGTTTTCATCGGCAAGGAATGTATAAACTACTCAAAGTTTTTTATCATCAATCTCTCTCATCAAGCGTTTGAATTGACATATATATACTCGCTCTGTGTGGTTTCTACAAACTAATAAAATATTTCCCGTTTCATAAAATATTACATGCAATCTGTATAATGGAATACTGGAATAAGAAATGAAATAAAACTTACAATCATCTTCTACTGCAAAAGCAAAGACAGCGCACAAGTATATAAGTATGAAATGGTTTTAGTGTGTGGAGAAGTATGTTTTCAACATCCCTATTTATAGAGTTAGATTTAATGCAAAAATGCTTATAAGAGTGAAGACAGAAGCTAGGTTGTTAGAGTTTTTGTTAGATTAATTTTCATTGCGGTGGTTGGCTTTTGGGCCAGGTTTAACATTTTCATCATATGTCATTTTCTGGAAATCTAGTAGATCGTGGTTGAAGGCCGCGTTTCGTTTTATGGACCACTTATTTTTAGATGACGAGATAAACCCGCGTACCGCTAACAATGCTCGCATTGCATAAATCCCATTTATATGCAATAAAGTGCCAACAGCATAGAAAATGGTCGTTGTTATTTATGAATTCATAATGTGAATGCATGTAATTTTCTACTAGACTGGGCCAGAATAATAAATTTAAAATAAGTGAAATCCAGTATTAAACGTGAAATAACAAATTATATATTTATAAGATCAATGATATGTGCATATCTGTCAATTTTGTTATAATTTATTACGTCATGTCGGAGTGACATATTGCAAGTTTGCTAATCATATCCAGTACCATATATTTAAAGGTAAAGACAGGGTTTGGGCCACAATACTAAATCATGTGCTTTCTTTAATTTGTTTTGGAAAGATTTAGAGATGTGGCCCATTATTAAGCAATGCGTATATTTTAGCGAGAAACTAGAAATCACACGCTCTTTAAGAAGTGGAATCTCAATATATTGTGTCACACTCTAAAACGACACAACATTCCAATTGTCACGTCCTGTACATTTAGTATAATTTGTATCTAATTATAATAAAAACATACATTTAGTATACTTTGCATCTAATTGTAATAAATGAGTTGGCCTTCTGTGCATTTGGTTGCACCTGCAACCGGACGCCTCTTATTAATACAAAGCGGTTTAAAATTAAAACAATAGTCTTGTATAGTGCAGTTGGTTAAGCTATTTGGCTTTTACCCTAGTTTACCGGGTTCGAATCCTAACAACGAATTTTGAGTTTTATTTCTTTTCTTTTTTTTTAAATGTATTATTTAATAATCAATTGATTTTTTTTTTTTTTGATTTTTTTTTAATAATATATTCATTTTAATTGGTACACTCATTTTAAGAAAGTGATACAATTGTTCTTTTTTTGTTTTAATAGTGTCTTTTTTTAATAATCAATTGATATTTTTTTTATCATTTTTAATAATGTATTCATTTTAATTGGTACACTCATTTTAAGAAATTAAGTGATACAATTGTTCATTTTTTTTAAAAATTGTATTTTTATTTATAACCAATTGATATTTTTCTGATCATTTTTTAATAATGTAATCATTTTAATTGGTACACTATTATAAGAAAGTGATATAATTGTTCAAAACAAGTGATAAACTTTTTATAACATGTGATATTTTTATTCACACAAATTGATATTTTTTCGAGATCAAGTGAAACTGTTTTCATGTCAAATGATACTTCTATTAAAACCAACAATATTTTTATTCATAATAAGTGATACATTTGTTCATAGCAAGTGATACATTGATTAATAACAAGTGATACTCTTATTCGAAATAATCGATACTTTTTCATGATCAAGTGATACTTTTGTTAAGAACAAGTGATATTTTTATTAATAATAAGTGATACTTTTATTTATATCAAGTGATACATTGATTAATAACAAGTCATACTCTTACTCATAACAAGTGATACAGTCAGAATAATTGATACTTTTTTCATGAACAAGTGATACTTTTGTTAAGTACAAGTGATAGTTTTATTCATAATATATGATACTTTTATTCATAGCAAGTGATACTTTGATTAATAACAAATGATACTCTTATTCAGAACAAGTGATACTTTTATTCATAATATGTGCATTATCTATATAATTATAAAATTGGAAAAAAAAATATTATATATTTTTAACAAAAATAAATCTTAAGTACATATTAATATTCTTTGTGTCATATACTATTTTTAAAAAAAATATTATATTATTATTTTTCGTGACATTATAATTTAAAAATAAAAATTCAATTTTTAATGTAAAAAAATAAACACACATAAAAGTTGTTGTTAGGTCTCGGAACGTTAGCATTTCCAAACTCTTTTAGTCGCGGAAATGCTACGGTATTTTTTGTGTTTTTCTATGAGATGTATGTTAATTGTGCAATTTTTTGGTATTAAAATAATAAAAAAAATTAAAGTAATTTTCTGTGGTTTTCTATGAGATGAGTGTTTGAGTGTGTTAATTGTGCAATTTTTTGGTATTAAAATAATATAAAAGGAAAAAATTAATAAAAAAACGCTACTGACTCTCAATCCCACATCTATAGGTTGAGAGTCCAATAGCTACACCAACTGCATTACAACAACATAGTTGCAATGTTACTGACTACAATAAGTTTATAATTAATCATCCGGTTGCACCAAAATTTTTGTCATAATAAAAAACAACAAAATAAACATTCTTTACATTCCAATTTTCATGTTCAATCATCATAGTGTATCCTAAATTTTATAGAAAATACTGTGTCCCATATATATCGTGCCGTAACCCTTGTTGTGTTGTCTCATGTTGCCATTATTGAGCAATGGCATATTTTTGTGAGGAAACTAGAAAGCACACACTTCACGAGCACGCTTTCCACTTAATTCTAATAAAAAGATAAAAAATTAATTCATTTTACCATTCAAATTTCAGAGTTCAATTACCTTGTCGTGTCCTAATTTTCTAAAAAACAGCGCATCATATATATGTATCGTAACGTATGTCATGTTTCGTATCCGTGCAACCTAGGAGAAATAATAAACTAAAGAACCACTTTTCCCCTTCAAGTTCCAAGCTATCTATTTCAGAACATCTGAAAAAAAAATCCTTCCCATCTATCATCATATTATATCTTCCAAACGATACATATATTGGTGTTTGGTTTAGTTTCAAACATATAAAGTGCAAAAAGTAACGAAAATTATTTTCTCTTTTCTGAATTAAAAATAAAAGCAGAATAAAGAAAATAGATGTCCATAAATTAAAAAAATGAAATGCTAGTATTTATTCTTTGTTTTTATCTAAGATGGTAGTTCTTAAAATATTCATCCCTAGAAATTATACACATCACATGTTCAACTTGAAATGCAAGTGTATTATTTTCTCATTATTATACCTCCTTTGCATATGAGAGATGAAATAATCTGCAATACACGAAATACATAATTACTAGAACAGGATAGAAAAGATAACGATTTATAACTGAAATAGTGTATAAGCCATTTATTATGTTGGTGAACATATACAAGCAATTTCAGTCCGCTGTAATAATTTATTAATAAACACAAGCTGCGTCAACTTTACTCAGTTTCATTATTAATGAAAAGAGACGAAATTAAAGAACACATGGTAGGATGGCAAGAACAACAAAGGGCAAGCAAGCATGCATGCATGTTGAGTTACAGAGCCCTAACTTCATCTAACTGCTGAAGTTGTAAGAATTGATGCCCGTGAAAACACCGTCAGTCTTTTCAGTATAAACAATGCTGCCGTCGTTAGAACGTCAGTCTTCTTGAGTGTAGAAGGGAATGTCGCATGTGCCTGTCGACCCCACGTAACTAACTATCGCCGAACTCCTCGCTGGCACCGGCACTGCACCGATAGCCTTAACCGACTTCCCTCACTGTCGTCGTTTCGGACCACTCGAACGCCCCGGTCGCCGACAAAGATACCTCAAACCCTTTCTGCACAATGAGCGGCATGCCGCCTTCCAAGATAATTGTAAGCCCTGCCGTTATCGATACGCTACGGCTGAAACTGTAAGAATTTTCTTCCTCGTACGGGACCTCCATACCGATCGAACCCTCCTGATCTGTAATCGCAGTGGCTTTACCCGCCAGGTACGGCTGCTCGTCGTACACTCGAGCATCCTCCATCCGATACCTGACGTTGTATATCTTCCTGTCCAGGACAAGCTCTTCCACCTCCATCCTCACGTCGTTCGTGATGGTCGAGATTGCGGTCTTCCCTTCTGTGGTGAGACGCTTGCAGAACCTGCTGTTGCCTTCGCTCCACAGGGCGATAGTGGTGTCGTCGATCTTCACCGGCCAGAAGAGAGTGTCGAAGTCGCCGGATCCGGCGTTGATCGAATCCGTCCATATCCAATTAGCTTGCTGTAGTGGTCGGACTTTATACGGATACGTCCGTCCATTAAGTGTTGGATCTGGTAGCCACACTCCACCTGGTTAGGGTCGTCCGATGAGAACCGGAGGTAGGGATGGTTTTCCTTCCAGTGCGCCGAGAGGTACTTGTCGTTTTCTCCTTCGAAGGCGACGTGTTGAAACCCTCCTGCTACGTAGTGAAACATCCTGCATGAGGGTTTGGAGGCATCTTCCTCTGGTTCGGTGGAGTTGGCAACAAGCCGTCCATCTGCGGGAGTATTTTAAAAAAAAATACCCCGTTTACATATATGTCATAAGCTTACATATATATATATATATATATATATCGTGCTTATATCATTTAAATAAATTATTTTTTTGAATTCATTTATATATAAGCACTAATTATGAAAAAAATAAAATATAATTAAAGAAATTGTTCTCGGAGATTTTGATATAAGGAACTATTTCCATAAGTTGTAAATTAACTTATTTTCATAAGTTATTCCTATCGGCTTATTAAAATAAAGTGGGAATGTATTAATTTAACCAATCAAGATAACAACATACTTTTTATAACCTCAAATTTAAAAACATCAAATATATAACCACTTTTACTTTTCTTTACTAATTTATAATTAAAATGGGTCCCATCTTTTAAAAAAAATCATTGCATGTCCAGTAAACGTGTGTTAATTATTACATTTTGTAATTGTTTGATATCATGATACAAAAAAGTACTATTAATTAAAAAAACGCAAATAATTTAGTGGGACAGATGTACATACATCCGGTCCAACTCGCGTGTCCAATTGCGACCCAATTATCTAGATTCGGATTCACGTGCGCAACAAGTAATTATACGTTATGTTCATTATTTTACTATAATAGTTTATAGCCCAATGGTGAATTGTTCTCCATTTTGACCAAGAGGTCACAGGTTCAAGCCCCTTCCAGTGCACAAAGGTTTGTTGGTAATGGTACACACGAGGGTATACGAATGTGATACATATTGAAAAATTACAAATTAAAGGAAAAGATTGAAAAAATGATTTATTATATAATTAAAGAGTGCAATTGAAAAACTACAAATTTAAGAATAAGATGGAAAAAAGATTTAATATGTACGTTTTTTTAATACAAAACTACGTCATTTTAAATCAAACACTAATTGGACAGATATTTATTGGATACGAATGTGGTACATATTGAAAAATTACAAATTAAAGGAAAAGATTGAAAAAATGATTTATTATATAATTAAAGAGTGCAATTGAAAAACTACAAATTTAAGAATAAGATCGAAAAAAGGATTTAATATATAATTAAATAGTACGTTTTTTTAATACAAAACTACGTCGTTTTAAATCAAACTCTAATTGGAGAGAGATTTATTGGACATGTGATCTCATCCCCTTCCAGTTGCATTTTTTGTTTCATTCATTTTTTTAATTTTTTCTTATTTAGCCAAAATACTGTTTGATCTTTTAATTATTTTCAATTTTATTTTTTAAATTCTTCATACTTTTTTTATAAATTATTTAACTTTTTTTAATTTACTTTTTAGTTTCTTTAATGTTTTTAAATTTATTTTTATTTTATTTTTCATTTTTAATTAACGACGATCACGTCATTTGCAATAAACAAAAGTGTCATTTGCTTCGAAAAAAAGTGTCATTCGTAGATCATTTGCTTTGGAAAAAAAAAGTCATTTGTTTTGAAGAAAGTGTCATTTGTAGAAACAAGGTCAGTGTGGAAGGAACAATTGATAGAGGAGTGCTCTTTTCTGAAGGGGGATGGATCAGAAATAGTATTAGATCTTTTCTGTGGGACAGGAACAATTGGCCTAACACTTGCCAAAAAGTAATCTTCTTCAACCTCCTCTTTCATCATCTTATCTTTTGCTAATTCTGGTTGTCCTAAACTTTTTACGGCATCTCAAGCTTGCAGATGCACGCCGTAATGCAAACCTTAATGGAATATGCAATGCCACATTTGTTCAAGGGGATCTTAACAAAATTGGGGAGAATTTCGGTGTATATTTTCCAAAGCCAGATCTTGTCATCCCAGGTTACTACTTTCTTGCTCAATTAATCAGATATTTACCATCACCATTATGATTACTCATGTCAGTATGTCTAATGATGCAGATCCTAACAGACCTGGGATGCACATGAAACTGATCAAATTCTTGCTCAAATTAAAGGCGGCCCGGATAGTCTACGTATCGTGTAATCCTGCTACGTGTGCTCGTGATCTTGATTACCTCTGTCATGGAGTGGTAAGTAGCATCCTTTGATTATAAACAGCAGTACGAATTTCATTCTAAATTCATAATCATGATTGTGTAATGCAGCCAGAGCAGAATGTTGAAGGATGCTATAAACTGAAGCATCCAACCAGTTGATATGTTTCCACACACTCCTCACATTGAATGTGTTTGCCTCTTGGAGCTGCAATGATTCAACCATGGATTCATCTTTTATCCTTGTTTCAAACAGATTCTTGATCTGGTCAGCCACTAAAAGGTACCTTAAAGCCCACTTTGAATGCAGAGTTTTTGAGCATATTCAGCCTCATGATTCAGAAGTTTTGATTCATTTGAAAGTAAATAATGAATCTGTATGTTAATGTAAAAGTAGAATATGAGTGGCTAAGTTAGGAAATTTCATGCAATTTTTTTAACTTTCTTCAAGAAATTATTTCATTTCTTGATTGAATTTTCTATTATTTTCCATATTTAAATTGATTGTAATTCAAATTTAAATTATTAAAAAAATGTCATAGATTCCTAATTGAATAACTTCACAATCTATGTAGCCGAAAAGCTTAAAAATTCATGGAAAAACAACCCAAAAATCTGTGTTCATACCAAGAACAATCATCTTCATTGAGCAACAACCAAGAAACAAGGGTGACAATTGTACAGAATCCTAATATAATAATATGTACAAAATTTACACACCAGAAAATCTGATAATTTCAAGGAAAATAACCTAAGAATCAGAAATTCATACCGAGAGGCGAGAATCATGGCAACTCAAATTCCAATTCAATTTCACAACTTCTACGCACAAATCCACTTCCCATTGTTCCAATCCTGATGAACTCGGAGCCGATCTATGAAGTAGCCATTCTGATCGCCACTAGAAGCGAAAAACACCAAATAATTATCACCACTCCGGTCGGTGATCCTCCCGAACAACCATCCGTCATTGTCGTACGCATCGACCACGTCGCCGACTCGGAAAGCCTTCGCGAAGATCGGCGGCGGCCGAGGCCGGACCTCCGTGGCGGTGACAACCTCCCGCAGCGGCGCCGTGAAGTCGTCGCTAACGAGAGTACTGTACTGCGCAATGTAGCCGTGCTTCGCGAGATCGGCGACGATAGTCGCCTCGTAGTAGGAGCCGACGAAGCCTTCCTGCTTGCTCGCCACCTCCACCGAGTCGCCGCGGCGGAACCTCGCCGGCTGAAGTGGTCGGAGCGGCATCGGAATCGAGGTTATAGGGTTTTGTTGAGTGGATTTGATTCTTCAGCGAGAGCTGACATGTATTTTTTTTTTCGTTTTATATTTGGGAAGAGAATAGGTGAAACTCTCCGCCGTTGGAGGCTGAATCATGGCCGTTGGATTTGATCTGATTATCTCCCGCAATTAATAGACATTCTTCTTTTGATACAACTGTTTTCTGTATTCTGTATTTTAAATTGTGTTTTGTTTCATGTGCAGACTTTTGAAATTGGCATAAATTTGAAAAGAATAGAAATATTTTGTATAGATTTTCTATGAAAGTGGAATTTTAACTTATAAGTAAAACCAATGATGCAATAAATATAATAATTTGGTCTCTATTCATTTTCGCTCATCTAATGCGGTCGTGTTCGATTTTGTATTATAATTGTATAAAGTATTCGGTTTTGGTTCTCGGACAAAAATTGTTGGAGGACCAACATCGAATACTTTGTAAAGTTAAAGGACGAAATCAAACACGTTATAAAATTATATAAAATCAGACACGATCATGTTAGAGGACCAAGAACGAACAAAGTTGAAAATAGGAGACCAAAGTTAGATTTTTTTCTCTTTTGTTTGTATCATACCAAAATAATTTGACCAAATTCCATTCGAGACGCCACATTTTCTTTTACGCCTCACAACGAATACTTTTGGACGATTAATTTCTGTCGCATGAGTAAAATAATGGACCATTTCTTATTCGACTTAGGTTGTTTTCTAAAAATATTAGATGGTCAATTCAAGAAAACGACTTTTGGTCATTAGCCTTATTTTAAAAGTTGGGCAAAAGTCACGTCGTCTTTTAGTCGAAAAATGAATTTAAATATCTATAGTTTAGTGTACGTTATACGTATATTCTATTCGTTAGTTACGACTTATAAGACTTAAACGATATAATTTCAATATTATAGAGAAAAACACAAATATAAGAACATTAGGAAAATCTATAGAGAACTAAGAGAAATATGTAAAAGTGAATAGAGAAGTCATAAAACTTTATATCCGTGCAATATGGAATTTCCATTGACCAGTTATTAAACAAATTTTATATATAATTTAATGAAAACACCGGCAGACAAAATTAATCATATTCTTAACTTATCTCTTTTTTATTTGATTTTCACTCATTACACCAACTTTTTGATTTTTGAATTAAGACTAGCTACTTATGTAATGTTACTTTAATTTTGTCTTGTATTCTGATATTAATTAACTGTTAATTAATTAATTCCAAATTTCTTCCAACTAGACAAACACAAGGTAGCAGGTATGCAACATAAAGCTAAACATAAAGTTTCGAAAGCTAAAACTACATGATTTTATCTAACAAACTAATACAACTGAAAATATGATATAACAGAAAACTTTTCGTTGTCTCCTTTGAAGGCGACGTGGGTCGGGAGTTTGACGAACGTATCCCAGTCCAATACGTTGAGCATGTTGCCGGTCATTAGAGGCGTTCATGTTCACAAGCATACTTTCCGCTCTGGATATGTCGGAACCCTCCGTTGGCATAACTGAACAGGGTGGATGACGCGTTCGATGTATCTTCGACTGGGGTGGTGGTTTTAGCGACCAGCCATCCGTCGGTACTCGCCGCCGGCGCCCAGTATTTGTTAGTTTGGCAGAAGCGTAGGTTAATGTAGTCGTCTTTCGCCCGCTCAACTTCGATCTTTGTCAGCGGCTCGAACACGCCACGCCAGCTTTGTCATGCACGACCTTTTCATCCACCCAACAGTCGCTGCTTCCACCACTATGTACCTTGGAAGAACCGCCGTCGTCATCCTCAAACTCTACACTTTCTCATCAAGAAAAGAAACAATTTTATCAAATTTTGTGCAGCTTTAGTCTCGAATTAATAGATGTACATTGGTCGGGCGCGACTTCGTCGTTAAAATCGGCCGCGAACCAAACAATATTTATAATTACACCTGCGACAGACAACTAAACTAATACAAGCACAGTTAGCAAGCAGGGATCGAATCCACAGGGAATGGGTAGATTTAAGCAATTTATCTCTAAAGACCGAAAAGGGGTTTGGTTAGTAACCACCATTAACTTTGGGTTTAATTAAAACTAGGCAATAATCATAAACTGCGCAATTAAAAACAGGGGATGTGAACAAATATTAAAAGCGACTCGGCTTTGGGCAGATCCACACTAATCGGCCTCCAATCCTCGATTCTAAGATTAATCGATTTCCTAAGGTTGCCTGGTTAAGGTGCCGTGTTGAGCACGGACGCACCTAAATCTTATTCTTGATATGGAGAAGGAATGTTGAGCATTAACCTACTCCCTACCCTATTGTCGATCTACCATGTTGAGCATTGCATATATCTACAACTAAGGAACATTAATAGCCAAGAAACCGAACTAGCAAAGCTACCCATGTTGAGCATGAAAGTGACTCTACCATCTCCCCTGCCTGCTCAATACCAGCCCAGTTAACCTAGGTTGATCAGTCCTATATTATCTTAAAGAGGCATCTACACAGATCTGGACAGAAACACTTAGCTAACCAATTTTAAGCACATTAAGATCTCATGGAAGGCAAGGATCGGGTGTTTCACTGCCCTAGCGAATCTAAGGCTTAGCTACATATATTTAAAATACGAAAGCAAGAAAACATGCAAGAGAAAGACATCATAAATGCAGAAAGCTAACAGGAAGAACAATAACTTCTAAACCTCAAATAAACAGAAATAAGTGCAGAATTAAATGAACGAAACAGGGCAGAAAACAGAGAACATACTGAGGCAGATCTTCGCGAATTAAATGCTTGAGCAGAGACGAGAATTAAAGAACTTTTACTATCTAACTTGAAGATTGAAGAACATGAACTAAACTAGAGAGTTTCGAATTTAGAAAGAGAAAACTAAAGTAGTGAGAGAAAGTGACTAGAGAGTTCTCATAAAGTTGTGGGATATCCTCCCTTACATAGCCAAAATATAATAATATAACAAAAAGTAAGTCTTTCATCAAATCCAGCTTTGCTTCTTGATCCCTCCATGCATTAATTGCAGTATGGGCGGATTTGACCAAATTGGGCGGGAGCTGATGGGAGCAGTTCGGCTGTGAGAGGAATTCTTACCAGACTGGGCGGCTGTGGCAGGAAAAGTATCCTGCCACTGTACTATTCTACATCAATCACTTCCACAGCTAGTAACTCAACCAAAAGACTTTCCCTCCATTTTATTCCAACATAGATGGGCTGGGCTTCTTCATATCATCAATTAAAACATTTCTTCGGCCCACTAAGCTGGCCCAAATGGAAGGTCCAAATCCTGCCCAATTTCCGTCTAACAATTTGGCCCAACACTCCTTGGTCACACAAATCATGCATGCAACTTCCAACAGGTACAATGGTAACATTCACCACCTTTTCGCCTTTTATCCACCTCCTACACGCATAAATCCGAGACAAACAAGCATAATATCGGTAATATAAACGCAACAATTACGTGTTTATCATACATAAATTAGAAATAACTTTAGCGACCACAATTAATTTTAATTTAGGATTTACCCACAAAATTTTCGGTCATACCTACTTAAAAATAAAATTATTTTGTAATAAATAGAGTTAGTTGAAACTAGCATGAATTTTTTTCATCATGGTTAACCATACAAACTGAAAATACAACAATTTAAAGTTTCGAAAGCTAAAAGTACATGATTTTAATTAACAAACTAATACAACTGATAATATGGTATAATAGAAAACTTACAATTGTTTCCTCTTGCAAGAGCGAAGGCAACACAATTATGTTGAAAGGTGAAAATGGTTTTGGTGTGTGAGAAGGTTGTTCTTTACATTTCTATTTATAGATGAATCGTGAATCTTATTAACTACGTATTTCGGATATTCACCATTAATTTTTCTAATCATGATTTTTTTTTGAATGTTTGGACGTGCAAAATAGTTTATTGCAGTGGCCGGAGCCGGAAATTATTCGATAAAGACGTATATAAGACTGAACGCAAAACTCACGTTTTTATTCAACACTCACGTTTTTTTAGTAAAAATTACTTTTACTAATAGCGATTGTCATCTTTTGTCGTCTTCTAAAAAATTACCCTACAAGCGCAGAGTTTAACAATTGCATCACGTATCCACCGCACAAAACTTTTATTATAGTCGAACAAGAAATTGATTAGCAATTAAAATGTATGTAACTTTTCATATTGTTTAATGATTACTTATTAAATTATGTTAATAATTATTTTTATGTGTTTAACATTAAATTTTAGATTATGTGACAAATGACGCATAATTAATTCTTAATCCCTAATGAATTAGTTTGAAATATTAGGCATAGTCATTTTCTTTTATTTTATTGTTCAACAGGACTAACTATTAGGAGTAATATATGAAATTGAATCAAAATTGTTTAAAAACTTCAAATCGACAAAAATGCCTATTTTGCATATACGAGTTAAACATCGATATAATAATATTCGATACAGTAATAATCTCGCTTAAATAATAATTTCTTACGGTCCTAATATGGGTCATTACACTAAAAAAACTTCGATAAAGTAATAACCTCTTTAAATGATTGTTTTTTCGATCCCAAAGTTATTACTTTATTGAAGTTTAATTATAATAATTTAATTTACCTATTTTTATTTTTACCCCAGAATTTGTAGTTATGATTAATTATTATTGGATAAAGACTGAAGAGTAAATACAAAAGCGGCGTCTTTTTAAGTTTATGTTGTTTTCAAAACTGTGGGACAAGTTTATATTAATTTTTTTTTCTTCCCCAAATTAAATGTTTTCACTATATAATGGACCACTTCTTTTTCATTTTCACATTTTTTTTATGACAAGGAACCTGCAGCCGTTACTTTCTGTGCGCACATGGTAAACCTCGCTCTTGTGCAATAGCTTACAAATCATAGAGGAGAATTAAACCGCCTTTAATATGATAGAGTGACATGCACACAAATAGGGTTTCGAGTGAGATTTGAATCTAAAAGATTTAACGGATCCTTTCGAGAAAATGACAATTGGGTCGTCATTATTCATAATTAATTCATGAATGTTTCTATTACTTTGGGTCATTATTTAACTGGGCTTCAATTTGGTCCTAAATAAATTTGTTCAGTCATTGAGTGAATTTGGTTTGCTGACTTAAAATCGAATTTAAGTTCTAATCATTCATTCATGTTTCTAAATGAGAATATGTTCGGTTTTGGACAAAACCCATCCCAAGTTTTTAGATATGATTTGAGTAATAACTATTATACAAAGAAAAACATAATTACTTGAACAAGACTAAAAAAATGATGATTTATAACTCAACTTGTCAGTTGTCAACAGTCCATTTAATGATGAACATAACACATCAACTTCATTGAACTGCACTGTTGATGAACATAATCGACTTTAATTTACTAGTGAATTTTAGTGAAAAAAATTATTTATTGTAATTTTTTTTTCACTTTCTTTAGGAAATTCTTGCTTTCCCTTGATTGAAGGGGTCTTGTATTAAACTTACATAATTAAAACAATTGCGTGAAATATATTCAACAACATAAGAAAAAGTTTTTAAATTTATTACTATATTATTCTCTCCGTCCCATTAAAATAATTCAGTATACATTTTTGAGCTGTCCTATTGAAGTTGTTTAATTTTCTTTTTTAAAAAGTTATTACATACAGAACCCACAACGTTAGACAACTCTACGTCAACTACTTTTATTAAAAACCACACCGAAAAAAAAATGAATTATTTAAATGGGACGGAGAGTAATATGAAAATATCATAATTGAGTAACTACCAAGAAACAAGCATGGCAATTTGACATAAACCTAATACTCACAAAATTGATCACATAACATAAAATCCGACAAAATTCATGCAAAAATAAACTAATTAAAAAAATCTTAATCAAATCCACTTTCCATTATTCCAATCTTGATGAACTCTCAGCCTATCTTTATCGTAAGCAATTTCATCTCCGGTGGTATCAAAAAACACCACATAGTCATCTCCCTTCCTTCCGGTGATCCTCCCCCACCACCACCCATCGTTATCGAACGCATCCACCACGTCGCCGATACCATAATCCTCCGCCGAAATCGGCGGCGGCCGAGGCCTGACCACCGCCTCCGGCACCACCTCCCGCAGCGGCGCCGAGAAGTCGTCCTTAACTAGGGTTTTGTACTGCGCCACGTAGCGGCCGTGCTTCTCGAGATCGGACACTATCGTCGCCTCGTAGTAGGAGCCGACGAAACCCTCCTGTTCGCTCGCCACCTCCACCGCGTCGCCGCGGCGGAACCTCGCCGGCTGGAGTCGCCGGTGCGGCGACAATTTCGAGGTTTTAGGGTTTTTCGAGAGGATTTTAGTTGTGGATTGTTGAGCCAGAGATGCCATAATTTTTTTTTCTTTTAGAATGAAATTGAATTTGCTGAATTGATCGAATTAGGTGTGAATTTATAGAGGTGTTTTGATTTGGGAAGAAAATAGGGGAACTGTCCGCCGTAGGATGGATGAATATTGACCGTTGGATGATGTGAATGCATATCGATTTCCATATTTAATTAGGATTTGATCTGATTACTTCCCGAAATAAATAGATATGCCTTTTGTAATAGAACACTCTCCAATTTTGAAATTTGCAGGAAATTTCGAAATAGAAAGATTTAAAAAATCTATACAAAAATCTAATATATAATAATAATAATAATAATATTAATATATACCATTGCTTGGATTCATTTAGTAATTTATACATGCATAAGCTTTCTATAATTTTAGGTATCGGGATTTGAAGAAAGAATCTGCATAAGCTCTCTATAATTTGAATATAAGCTATTTCTATCATAAACTATTACTACCAAGTAACAATTTATAAAAATAAACTAAAAATAATCTTACGGAGTGTTTCTATTTTTATTTTTAGAATAAACTCAAATAAACTAATCCCTTCCAAAAGACTTATGTAGTTATGTTATTGAATAAATCGGTCCCCTAATTTAAGCTTAATATAACAAACTTCGGCCCAAAACTGTCCATTATTCTATATGGAACATAATTATGGCCCAGAGTGTCCCATTACATGAGAAACTTGGCCCCAGGGTTGTCCATTATTTCATAGGGAACAAAATTATGGCCCTAATTCTAAGTATTTAGGGAGAGCCACTTGCCTATTACTTTTAATTTATATTCATTACTTACATAACTTCATTTAAATTGTTCGAATATATCATGTTTAAGACTTTGATGAATGGAAATTCAATATTTTAGGCATTGGCTCATTATTCCAAAAACAAAAATAAAAATCCATTGACCCATCAAGACCGTGATGTGTGAGCACGTTCATTCATAAGGTGATTAGAACCTCCTGTGTTGTTTGCATGCTTGAGCACAGAAACAAGATTTATTCAATAAAGACCAATACACACTTCAGAAAAAAAAAAAAAAAGAAAAGAAAAGAAAAAAGTATGCATCTGAAAACTCGTTATTTTGTCGAAAATTGGCCGGTCACATTGTTGTTTCATGATACTTGATAGCACAGTTTTACATACATGTGTTTCATGCCAATGCAAGAACTATCCACTGGTCCATTATTGTCTGATTATGACAAAAATGTAAAAAACAGAAAAGTGTCTTTTGTCTTGACTCTTCTACTAATTCCTAGGTGAACTTCATCCATTTTCTTTTTTTATTTTTATTTTATTTATTATCAAATAAGATTGTTGTTTCCGCTCCCACCTTAAAATGCAATATCTATATAAGTCATTTATTTTTATAATCTATATAGTCTCTTGTAAATCTAACGATATAAGCAGGGACGGAACTAGAAAGAGCATTTTTTTTTTTTTTTTTTTTTGCCTTTTGAAAATACTTGAACTCGAGATTTCTTAGATTTTAGTCTGAACTCATACCACATTCACCATCTTATTAAACAATGTGTTGAATTTTCTATTAAGTCCAAGGGATGCTTACTGTCACCCCTACCCAGCCCCTCCCTCCACTCGATTTTCGTTTTTGTACTGCGAGGTTTTTTGATCGTGTTTGATATTTAGCAGAACCATACAAACACAAATATGATTAATACATCAAACAAGGCAAACGATCCAAATCGAATTTATTAATTATGATTATCCATTACCTTTACAAGGGGCAAAAATTATTGGTCTATTATTTAGGGAAAGCCCACATCGCCTATCAATTTCCAATTTTATTCGTTACTTTACAATATAAGAAATCATGTTTTTATCTTTCCAATCTAACATCTATAAAAATTGCTGACTGGAAATCCAATATTATAGCTGGTGGGATTAGATCGATCATCAATAAATTAAAATTGCTTGGCCTTGGCGGATTCTGCTTAAACAAATACAAAATTTCCGTACGATTTGTCGACAGGTTGGCCAGTTGCCATTTGCTTTGCACGCTTTTAATGCCGATGGCTAATAACTCTAGTGGTAATATATCAATATACCCTACTTGACTATTACAATTATAAAATTACCCAATTTTATAAAAACTATTCACTATATACCCAAATTTACTAAAATACCCCCACTTTTTTACTTCTCTCACCTAAAAGTGTCAGACCATGATCGGACCGTGATCGGACCATGTCGATGTGTCCGACCGATCGGACATGCCCGATCATGGCCGGATAGTGATCGGCCTTGTGATAGGGCATGGCCGATCATGGCCTTGTGATAGGGAATGATCGATCATGCCCACTATTCAAGTAGTGATCGGCCCTTGGTCGGGCGTGTCCGACCGATCGGACCGGTCCGACCGGTCGGACCCTGATCGGGCCCTCTCGTTCACGTGATCGGACCATCCCATAGTAGGGGTATTTTCGTCTTCTTGGGTATATAGTGTAGTTAAATATAATAATTGGGTATAAATGTGTTTGTCTTTTCCCAGATGGGCATTTCACCGCCGGACTCAAAACTCTATCCTAAATCTAATATAATTCCGAGTTTTCTTTATAAGTTTATTTAGCTTTTATTTATAAATTCATACCTACAGTGGGCCCGATGTCATCATTTTCGTATCACGATCAAAATGTAAAAGTGCGTGGATTTTTCCAATAATTTGATTCTAATTATGCAAATTCGCCTCATAGAAAGGCAAATTGATTGTGATGATCATTGGTTCTTGATTGTTGATTTCTTTAATAGAAAAATGCTTACAAATTATGAGTAATAATATGTGGAATAAGGCTAAAGATCCAAAGTTTATTCTCTCGAGATGCTCCATTTTTTTAAGGAAACAACGTAATACATTATTTTAGATCATATGAGACAGGAATTATTTGACCCAAAGTGGTCAATTTTTTAGGGAAATCATTATTTTTTATTGAGATGGACTAGTGTGCATCATATATTGCACATGCATCATATATTTTTTTCATTTTTTTTTAATTTTTTTTATCTTTTTTCGTCTTTTTATGTTTTTTGCCTTTTTTCGTCTTTTTTTCATTTTTCCGCCTTTTTCGTTTTTCCGTCTTTTTTCGCTTTTTTCATTTTTTTTCGCCTTTTTTGTTTTTCGCCTTTTTTTCATTTTTTTTCGCCTTTTTCGTTTTTTCCGTCTTTTTTTCTTTTTTGTTTTTTTTTGTCTTTTTCGCTTTTTTTTCACCTTTTTCGTCTTTTTCGTTTTTTCATTTTTTTCGTATTTTCGTAAAATATAAAGAATGACACGATACTTTTTCGTTTTTTCATTTTGAAATACAAAAAATATTTTTCGTTTTTTCCCCTTTGTTATAAGGACGAGAGTGTCACTCTTTGTATACAAAAGTGTCGTTTGTTCTAAACAATGACACTTTTGTTCGTTTGTTCTAAATAATGACACTTTCATTTGGAACAATTGACACTTTTGTTTATTACGATTGACACTTTGGGTAACATTTCTGGTTATTATACTTCATATTGATTAGTAGATGAAAGTGACACGTTCCTTAATTCTGAGTGCCAATTTACTTCAGTGTGATTGACACTTTAAGATAAATGACACTTTCGTTCGTTGTAATTGACTTTTTTTCATAAACAAATGACATTTTTTTCGAAATAAATCGCATTTTAAAAAAAAATAATTGATATTCAATAAATGATATAAATGACACTTTATTCAAATACAAATGACACTTTTGTTTGTTACGATTGATACTTTGGATAAGTTTTGTTTGTTACGATTGACACTTTCATATGCAAAGAGTGACACGTCCGTCCTTAAAATAAAGGGAAAAAAATGAAAAAAAAAAGAATTTTTTTTTGTTTGTTGCGATTGATACTTTTGTTTGTTACGATTGACACTTTCGTATGCAAAGAGTGACACGTCCGTCCTTAAAATAAAGGGGAAAAAGCGTTAAAAAAAAGTAAAAAAAAATAATAATAATGATGGCATGCTGACATCAGCGGGTCAAACACGGATCAATGTGGGTCAACGGGTCAAACACGGGTTAAAACGAATTAAAATTGGATAATTGGATTATATTGCATGTGCAACATGATGCACACAAGTTTTTGCCCTTTTTATTTGGGACAAGAAAAATAAAAAGTGGTCCATCATTATGGAATCCATGACATGAATTAATGACACTTGTCTTTTGTCTTGACTTTTTGTAATCCTCATTAATTTGTCGAAAAGTTGATGTTAGATCCCTTAAATTAATGCATGATTAGCCGGCTAGTTTTGCATGTAATTCTATCACATGTTGATAGGAGTGAATTGTCAAACTAATCTTCTAACAAACATTAATTCCTAAATCAATCTTCTTCAAAAAATAATTCTGAAAAGAGTCTTCCCTTATGCCATGTCAGCATTATTTTATTTCGAAAGTAATTTTCTCAACAAAAATAATCATAATTAAGAATTATATTCCAAACTAATAATTCTTATGTCACGTAAACAATCATATTTAAATTAATCTATTTATTTTACTTCTTTACTTTAAATGAATAATATGTAAAACTCTAAATTTCTAATTATGACTATTTAATATAGCGTTAATATAAAATATAAATATCGACATAAAATATTTAATGTAGCATTTAATTATTTTATATATTATGCTAAACAATTTATTAACCTAGAGTTTTCGTAAATTTAAATAATATAAAACTTTAATAAAATATTTATTTTGTTGTTATTTATTATTACTTGTAATGCTTTAAATCCTATTTAGACCCATCTATTTGGAATATATAATAGTTGAGTAAAATTATATTTTAATAATTAATTGTTATTGTATTATAATAGTTAATTTGTGAGGTAGTCGAAATAAATAGTCCAATTAAATCATATTTTATCCATTTATTTTAAATAAATAAAACAATTTAAGTGTGGGTGCATATGTGGCATTGGAAGACTAGTTTGGATTATAATTTTCTTCAGAAGATTAGTTTGGTAAGTAAGCTCCGTTTGGGAAAACATCTTAAATAAGTGCTTATATCATAAGTGTTTATGGCATGAGTGCTTATGTTATAAGTGTTTAAATTGAATAAAATGATGCGCTTGGATATATTTATATATAACCACATAATTAGAAAAAAAATAAAATATATTTTAAAAAATTATTGTTAGGGGGATTTGATATGATGACCTATTTTTCATAAGTTGTTTTTAGCTTATTTTCATAATCTAATAGCTTATGAAAATAAGCCAAAAAACAACATATTTTTTAGAATAAGCTGTTTTCATAAGCTCTCTCATACGCGTGCTCACTTATATTTTAGAATAAGCTTAAATAAGTTGCAGAGAGGCTCTTCCAAACGGGCACTTATTCTTTTAAGGAAGATTATTTTAGAAATAACATAATGTCACGTTGGTTGCTTACATGGAATAACGAGACTAGTTTGGGAATTATATTTTGAAGAAGATTAATTTGGAAATTAGTTTTTCTTGCAAGACTATTTTTGGCACAAAGACTTGTGTGTCACACAATATACTCCTTCAGTATGTCACACTTTATAAGGTGTTGACATGTGGCATATGTGACCCACCATAATTGATTTTGATTTGATTATTTAATTAAAATGTATTCCATATGTCAAATAATTTGTGGATGTGACATATAGTGAAGTATAATTGTGTGACATCAAAGTCTATCCGCTATTTTGGCAATTCACTATGTTGATCTACCTTAAAATATGATTATTTAAAACGTATCCATGTGGGAAAAAAAAGAATTTTATTTATTTTATGGGAGTTTGATTATCCTAGTGTGGTTTGTATCTTATGTGTTATATTCGGGATCATTATCACACCTATCACGTTGAAAAAAATGATTAGTGGAAATTCAATATTATTGGAGATGAGATCATCTCGTCCAATTGGTGTCTCGATTCAAAACGACACGCTTTTGTATTAAATAATGAACTCTTTAATTATTTATTAAATCCTTTTTTCAATTTTATCCTTTTAATTTGTAATTTTTTAATACAAAATTACGTCGTTTTGAATCGAACACCAATTAGACATGAATTTATTGGACGGATGATCTCATCCCATATTATTGCGAGATCAAGGATTCGAGACATTGAAAAATGTATGAGCAGATAATCCCAAAACAAATAAAAATAAATAGTAAAACTTCATGAATTGGCCGGTTTCATAATTAATATTGTTTCTTGATAGCAAAGTTTTGCATGCAATTCATGACAACAGAGAGACCGACGATAAACAATTTTGAAGGACGCACATCAAATTTCTTCTATAAATATGAATGTTCAGAACAACCTTTTTCCCAACCCAAAACAATCTCATCTTTCAACCTATTTGTGTTGTCTTTGCTTTTGCACAACTGCAAGTATTACTTTCTTATCCTATCTATATTAATTATCCCATCTTTATATATACAGCTTGTAATTTTTAATGAAATGTGAAACATGTATTAAAAATTCACACAGATCCAAAAAAATGAGAAATAGAGATATATTAATTTATTTATTTGCCAAATAATTTTTGCGATTATACTTCTAAAAAAAGCTACCGTAGCTAATTTATTTTTTTTTAGAATTACAGTGACGGAATGGAGTCTCTTCCAAGGTTTATACTGATCGAAAAAGATGGAATTGGGTTGTTGAAATACGTGAATGATAATGAAATCATTTGTGGCTTTGAAAGGGACGGCGTGTTCGAACCGGTATCCAAGATTGAAATCGAGCGATCGAAGAATAACAACGATAATATCCACCTACGATTTTGTCAGAACAATAAATATTGGGCAGCAGATTCATCTGGGTGGCTCATCGCCAACTCCACTATGCCGGAAGAAGACACATCTAAACCAACATGCACATTGTTTCAGTATGCGTCCGGTGCATTTCAAGACGTGAGTAGTCAAGGGTTTGTGAGTATAAAAGACAATCGTATGTACGTCGATTATTCCGGTGCGGATCCGATTCACCTCAACGCCTTGGATTGGGAAACGTTCGTTAAACTGCCGAAGCACGTTGCCTTCAAAGCCGATAACGGTAAATACCTCGGAGCGGTCTGGGCGGAAGGCCACCCCTACTTGCAGTTCGCAGCCGACGATCCGAACGCGGATATTTGCGGGTTCGAGTTCTACTCCATGCCGAGCGGACTTGTCGGGATAAATTCGCTCTATTTCTCGATAAGTTTTGCAGGCGGAGCCCTAATTGGATTTGGGCGGATTCTGAGTTTTACGGGACGCTGGACACTCTGTTCATGCCGGTGAAGATCGACAACGACACCATCGCTCTCCGGAACGAGGGCAACAACAACTTCTGCAAGCGCCTCACCACCGAAGGGAAGACGGATTGCTTCAACGCCACGGTCTCGACCATCACGAAGGAGGCGAGGCTGACGGTGGAGGAACTCGTGCTGTCGAGGAAGGTGTGTATTTGTTTATTATGGTTCTCAAATACCTAGTCCATCATAAATACTCCATCTGTCCTATTATAAATGTTCTTTTTCATAGAGGTTATGAAACTTTGGCTAATTCATTTATGTCCACACATTCTTGTTTTCTTTAGAAATGTGACAATTCAATTATGAAAGAAGGACACTTATAATGGGACAGAGGAGTACAATTTATTATAAGAAAATGTCTCCCTTATAATAATTGATTTATCGGATTTACATGAATAAAAAATTACCATATCTTACAGGTGTACAACGTCACGTACAAAATGGACGAGGCACGAATCTACGACGAGAGGCCTTTCGTGGCCGGGAAAGCGACCGCCATAAATAACCTCTATGAGGAGGCTTCAATCGGCGTGGAGATCACGTATATAGACGAGCGGTCGTACACTTTCAGCCGTAGCTTGTCGATAACGGCGGGGGTGACCGTTACCTTCGAGGCGGGCGTGTTGGGGATTGCAAAGGAAGGGATCGAGGTGTCATTCGAGGTGAATGTGACGCTCCAGTGGGACGAGACGAAGACGACGACGAAGTCGGTGACGGTTACCGTCGCGGTGCCGGTGCCGGCGAGGAGTTCGGCCGTGGTTAGTTACGTGGGGACCACGGCCACGTGCGATGTTCCGTTCACCTACTCTCAGAAAGACGTGCGTTCCACCGACGGCACGATTATTAGAAGTGAACAGACGGACGGCGTTTTCACCGGCGTCAATGCCTACAACTTCAACTATCAGTTTGATGAAATTAAGCCGCTCTAGCTCAACGTACATGCATGCATGTGTTCTTACGTACAATCCTACTGTTGCACCTCTGTTTTTTTTTCTTTTCTCCTTATGTTTCCGTCAGTTATGCAACTGAGTAAAGTTGCTTGTGCTTTGTGTTCATTAATAAATGGATTGTTTATAAGATTGACCCCATTCGTTCATTTGTTAGTACTCTTGCATTGATGGGGCCGAGAGAAATAAATCGTGAGCTTTATTGTGATCTACACATTTATTTTCTTTTGGGGAAAAAATACATTCATAATGGGACGAACTAAAATAACATAAAGATATTAATATTGGGACGAATGGAGTATTATTTAAAAAGACAATTCATCGAACTTTTCTTAGTTGCTTACCAACCTTCTCATGATATTGCATGCAATACTGAGCTCTCAGTAAAGAATATTATCCAAACGGCTAATCATGAATTTAAGGAATCTAGCGCCAACTTTTCGACAAAATTAATTTACCTTTTATTTGTATTTGCTTGGAATTATATGCCGGAGCATACTTCATTTTCATGATTGTACAATCTTAACCCACCACATTTAATTAATAAATATTGTGCACAAATATCTTCAAAGTCTTAAAAATAGTGCAAATTAAGATGTATTTCGTTAATAGCATCGAACGTCCCTTTAATTTCTTTCCCATGACTACAACTTTTTTTTTGCCGCATATAAAAGAACGTAACTTCAAGAACCAGATATAAAAGATAATGATTGTAACTCTTTTTAAAAATAAATGGTTTCTCTAAATAATTGGACCGATTCTTTTTCATCGGACCTTATTTTTTTATAAAAGATTTTAAGGGTCGATTCAAGAAAACCAACTTTGGGTCGTTACTAAACATAATTTGTCCACCCCCTATAATACCAAATTTATAGAACATGTTAGTGTGAACTCTTAACCGACAGTTTAGTTGGTATTCTCATTCTTATGTGAATGGTTGATTTAGTGTACAGCCTTTGTTAGGGTTGATTTAACACTAATAATAATAGTTTGATTGATTATCCTTAATATAATTACAAGATGCAAACCACATCAGCTAAATCAAACTACATAGTTTGTTTAATGTTATAAAATATACTTCATTTTGTTTTTGCCTATAGATGTGGGTTTAAATATTTGGATTTATGGTGGTTATGGTAGCTCAACATGTGATAGAATTGCTTATTATAACCAACCTTCTCATGAATTGCATGCAAAACTGAGCTATCAAGAAAGAATTAATATTGTTACGCAAACGGCTAATCATGAATTTTAAGGAATCCAACGTCAACTTTTCGACACATTAATGTACATTTTTATTTGTATTCTATTTGCTTTGGAAATATCTGTCGATGCATGTTTAAATTTCATCGCTGTCAATCTTATCCCACCAGCTTTAATATAGAATTTCCATTTTATCATTTATAACATGTTATTAGGTGTGAATGGTAACACGTGCCTTAATGAATTTAATTTCTTGAAAACCCTCAAAAGAAATACTAGTCTTGCGGTTTCATCTCTGGAACTTATTGTTATCCTTTTAATGTTTGAAAAAAGAAATGGTACTATAATATGTAAATCACGTCCAAGTCTAATATTTTTCTAATAAAAAGAAATTGAATATAAAGCCCATGATTTTGTAATACTTTGCAATTAGATTTAGTATCTTTATAGAATAAATTGTACTAGCATAGGGATTGATTGGATTTTGTGTGTGTACGTGATAAACTGTCACTACTAGAAAATGTTCGTTTAGTAAGGAAAAATCTTGCGAGGACACTTATTTTGTCGCTAAAGATTATGTTTAGCTAGAAACGATATGTGCTTAACTATTAGTGAGAAAATTAACTATTCCTCGCAAGATTTTCCTTGCTATTACTAATTTATTGAAAAAGTAGATAAATAAATAATTTTCAGGACGGAAAATAATCCTTCTTGTCCTTGTTTTTCATTGATGTTTTAATCCCCAAAAATAATAAAAATTCGACTAATTTTCAACGAGGAGGTCCTAAGATTTTCTCGTAGAAATAAAAGGCTTAAACAAAAAACTTCTAAGAATTTACAATTAAGGCGAGAAATTATGTTCCTTCCTCGCCATATCTTAAGAAAACATAAACCGGATATTTTTTATTTTTTGGGTATATCTCGCTTTTTTTTATTATCCCATTCAAGTCAAACCCATTCATCCCCAATTCTCCAATTCCCGTTGCTTTCTTCTCGCCGAAGAACAATTTCTTGCCGATTAGCGATCCGTCATGTGTGTTATGTATTAATTTCTCTAATGTGTATTGATTTATACACATTTTACAAGATGAATCCAATTTAGAAAAAGCCCTTTCTCTAAAAAGTTTATTAGTTCACAAAGTTATTTTGCTGATTTTGGGTCACATTTTACGGTATGAATCAAGTAATGATGTCTAGAACTATTAATTGAAAGTAATAAATTAGTTATGTGATCTCCCGCCACTCTCATTTAATTCTAATTTTCAAATATTTGACCAAAATTCAAATTTCAATTGAAAGTTTTAGGAGGGATTTTCAAATTTTTGGGAAGCCACCAATTAAGTGTACTGCCACTATTATATATACAACTTATCCAATCTCTTATATACTAATTCACATCTTCACAAATTCATCTAACATATTTTCTCCCCCTATTTTCACCTCCGCTTCTCACTTTTCTTTGCCTTCTTCTCCACCATTCTCATTTTCTCAAGTTCCCCTCTCATTGTTTGTTGTTTGCAGGCATAGAGTGAGATTGACGAAGTATAAGAGAGACGTGATTTAAATTCAGAGAAAGGGGAGAATTTGCAGGCAATTTGGAGTTCCGACACTAAGCTTATTGTTGTGCTAGTAAGAAATTGGTCGTATCATGTAACATTCACCTACTTCCCTTTTTTGTTGTATTAATTTACTCATGGATTTACACGTTCTTATCTTGTAATGTGAATTGTCTGGAGATAGAGTGGGAATGTGAATTTTATTTTGCTGTTGTTGATTAATCTCATTTTTCTTTGTCCTAATATATTGATTAAATTTGGGGTTTGCTTTGTAGAATTGTTATAATCTCATTTGTTCGTGACAAATGAAGATTGCAGAGGAATTTTTTTTCAGACTTTGGATATTATCTTATAGATGTTTAAGTAGTAGGTCCATGTTTCATATTTTTTCTTATTAATTGTTAGTTATTGTAATTGGGATTTTACGTATTGTAATTGGGATTGTACATATTTTTGTTTTTCATAATACTATGCAAGAATCAATTCATCCCTAGCTAAATCATTTAAAGAATATTGGAATAATATAACCAATTTATCTAAAAGGGATACTCTCATAGTGAGAAATCTTTCTTCAAAATGTGTTGACTTTTAGTGAGGAACGAGAACATATTCTTGGCAAAGTGCACATTTTTGCAAGGAAAAGCATCCCCACCAATGAGTTTATCTATTTAAATTAAAAGAAAAAATGGGTACATTAAATATGTATTAGCAAGGATAACACACCAATGACGAGAAAGGGTATATAAGACTTTTAACACAAGAGGGAATAAATTAGAAAAGGGTGTTTTGGTACTTTCACAACATACATTGGTGAGGAAAAGTTCTCCTCGTTGTTGATTTTTAGTATTAGCGAGGAATGATCAATCCCGACGGGGCACTAGCTAGAAACGATATTTCCTCGCGAAAGGTGATTTCGCCGCGTAAGGTCTATTATTACCAACAAAATCTTCCTTACTAAACGACTATTTTCCAAGAGTGTGTTTCTACGGGTAACGGGTCCACTGTAATTATACTAAACGATTATTTTCCAAAGAGTGTGTTTCGCCGCGAAAAATTTGTAATTATACTTGATTTCGAAGATTTTTAATATTTTTGGGATTAAAATATCGACGAAAAACAAGAACAAGAATGCTCATTTTCCTCGCTGAAAAATATTTTGTTATCTACTTTTTCTTTAAATTCATAATAGCGAGGAAAATGGTGCTATGAATAGTTAATTTCCTTATTAATAGGGAAGTACATATCGTTTCTAGAAAAACATAATCCTTTAGCGATAAATTAAATGAGTGTTCTCGCAAGATTTTTTCCTTACTAAAGGAACATTTTAGAGCAACTTTTGTATTATTGTTGAACTTAATGCACAGTCTAGGGACTGTAAGAAGAAAGGACAATAATGCAAGCAACCGACCAAATCATACGACTTTTTGAATTTGTTTAGGAATTATCTGCCTAACCCAATTCTTGATGAACAATATTATCCCACTTATATTGTTCCATTGGGATGACAAAGTTGGTGAAGGTGTTTAGCCCGGGACCGATAAATCCTCGGGTTCGAATCCCATTGGAAGCAACTTTGTGGAGCCCGTCGCCTATGGTTAACCTAGGGGGTTTACTCGGCGCACCGGAGGTAGCGGCTGCGGGTTCTACGTATCAAAAAAAAATATTATCCCACTATAGTATTGCATTTCCAATTCATCAATTTTTGAACGTGTTAAGTGTGACTGATGATAACGAATACTATATCATAATTTCTTGAAATGATGTTTTCTATAAACAAAGTTATGTCTATAGATAATGAATATAAGTTAAAGATCAAATTAATAGTTGTATATTTTCAAACAAGCTTAAGAATATAGTTATGGGTTTACAGAAATGGTTTTTTTTTTTTTTTTTTTTTTTTTTTTTTTTTTTTTTTTTTTTTTTTTTTTTTTTTAAGCACTAAAAATTGTAGAGTTGATATTTCTATAGTAGTTACGGTTTTTCTTATAATCATAAAAATAAAGGACCATGGTACGTCGTTCTTGAAAAAATCCAATTGGAATTTGGAGATAATAAACTTGGATACTTTAGCCTTATTTGGCGTATTTCTAAAAATGTGTGCATGTATTTGTTTATGAAAAAATAAAATCAAACTAGCATATTGTTTAACCGGCTTTGCACGGTATTGTAATTATGCCCATATATTAATGTCCCCTAGTAGCAAGTATAGTTGCAAATGACTCATTTTCATGTGCATTTCTATCTGCCGTTGCTCTTACTTATGTCCTTTTTATGTGCACGATATTGTAATTACTACTTTTGCTATCATATTTTGTTCGAAAACTAAGTACGAATGGCACTACAAGATGAAAAGAGCCTAGGATATCGTTAAATCTATGTATCTTATGTTGTGTAGCGTTGAATTAATATAATAATACTAATTTTATCATAATATATTTATTTGTTTATTTATTCTCATATAATCATCACACAACTTATATAAAACTAAAATACTATATTGAGGAACATCCCTATTCAAAACGATCTAGGATAGGTCCGCGATTTGAGATTTTATCTCCGAGTTTACTGTATGTGCATTTCTATCTGCCGTTGCTCTTACTTCTGTCCTTTTTATGTTGTATAACATTCAATTATCATAATAATATTAAGTTTTTGCTAATGTATTTATTATTCTTTTTTTTCTTACATAATACTGATAATTCTGACATTAAAGCTTGAAAACAACATTAACATGATATCAAAGGCTCGGCTTAACATACCGTAGTTATATACAATATCTTCTAATGTGTACATATTTAACTTTTTAAAAGAATTATAGAATTATTTCCCCATCCAACATAACTGAAGTTGCATTATGCTCTATTCATTTTTAAATAACCACTGTTTAAATTGTCCAGATATTATAAGATGAGAACAACCTTTTAAACAAACACTAAGTTCTACATTCTACATATGTATCTTATTTTGCGTAGCGTTGAAATAATATAATAATACTAATTTTATGATGATATATATTTATTATACCTCACACAACATAACTTATATAAAACTAGAATACTATATAATTGTAAATTTAGTTCGCCAAACTCCGACAAAGGAATTTCAACAATATATCGAAAATTCAAATAGTATTTAGTGCTTTTGCGCGGTGCCTGGCCAAACATGTGTTGCGCCGCCTTATGGTCATTGTAGAACTGGAAAAGAACAATAAATACATTAGCATGAGTTTAGTTTTATTGAACTATTTGACTGTAATACAAAGTAAAGTACATATGTAAGATACATATTACTGATGCTTGGTTAAAAAGATCTTCGTATTTTGTAGTGCCATTTGTAAGTCCTTTCGTATCCCGGTTGATTAAATATTGCGATGGTGAATTCGTTGGGTACGTGCGGTAGGAAGACAAGTATGTCACCGTTCTGTAGATTGTGGTCCTCGACGAAAAGGTTCCAAAGAAAATCGGAGGGTCTTCTTCCATGGGCCGATTCGATATTCTTTCATTCCGCTTTTGATGATGATTTCGTTTATGTCGCTTTTGCAATAGAGGGATATCGGCGAGGCACGGTAGTGGCTACGGACATAATAGGTAGTTTAAGTTTGAATTTAGATACAACTCATATTTGTAAATGTTGATCTTACCGTGTATTTTGAATCAATGTTGTACTTCCCGAAGAAGCATTTCATGAAATTGGTTTTTTGCCGATGAGGTGATGGTGGAATTGATGATGCGATCGGTCCTGCTAATTATATAATATGTAGTATTTGTCATTTACTTTATTGTGGTGTTGTAAATGTTGATTAGAAAATAGTTACCGTTTTGGTCTTCTTGATAAAATAGTAGGTTGGATAGTGTTGGATGAGTTGGTGTTCTATTATCGGATTGCGTAAATGCATTCATGGGGATGATGTCGTAGTGTGATATGCCGACGTTTCTGAGCAAAGCATGAGGTCTCCGATGGTTAGACCGTTGTCGTTGAAAAAGCTAAGCCATCCATGTTCAAATGTTTCTGGACCGACTGTTATTCGCCATGCTCTTTGTTGGTAGTTTAAGGTGATCCGTTGTCCTTTTCTAATTCCCAGGGCGAGATAGATTGGGAAAGGTATTATTTGTTGATTGTAAGATTTAGTTAGTGTACATATTATGAAATAATGATTGTTGGATAGGTTTATACCTGACGTTGGTTGCTGTTGCATGTAAATAAGTAGCACATAGGTGCATAAGTTGAAGGTGTATAGTTATCTGTGAGAATAGTTTAGAGTTGTTAGAATAATAACATTTATGTGGGAGTTTGGTTATTTCGTAACATACCTCGAGGTAGAAAAGCTCTGGTCCAACATGTAGGACGGATGTTAACCATGCATGGATATTTTCGGCAACTCGTTGATTAAGGTATCCGACATGGTCGATCAAGCGCGGGTATTTTGACAGGAGCTTGTCGCAGATTCTTGCTTGAATCGTTCCAATGTCGTTTGTTCTGAGAGTTACCGCATGTACATAGTTGTTGGTATGAGTAATTAAGTAAAATCGGATCTCAGAATTTTTATCTTGGCTAGTCCATGTGTAGAACGGGCTGGCTATCTGAGACATTTTTATATTTGTTGTAAGAGAACTAAGTGGTGTTAGTCTGTACTTTGTCTTACACTGGGATTATTTATAGTATGAATGTGAAATAGGATAAGATACATGAATGTTGTCATATAATGTGGAATGAACCGTCAATAGTCAGTGGATCATTATAACATAATTAGGTGTAGGAATTCGAAATGGTCACGCAAGGTCTGTAGCAGAATATGTAGTCTTATTCAGTTTACCGAAAATACATATATATGATATATGTTAAAAAAATGTAGTTGTAATGACACTGCACTTGTACGATGAAAAACGTGTTTGTCAATTGTACATTTGGATAAATGGTTATTTAACCACAGTTGAGGAGAATTCGGGAAAAAAATGATAATGATCATCTCGTTATTGTTTTGATAGTATATGAAAGTATGTTTTTAAGTATTTGAAAATATTAATAAAAATGTTTGAAGATATGTAACTTAAAAATATATTTATCAGAAGTACAAAATTAATATTTATTTAATATTAACTAATTTGGAAGTGAGGAAAATATAACATTAGGTTGAAGGCAAATATTTTCAATTATCGGCATGCTCGTCATGATGTGGCACGTGCGAGAGGATCTCCGTCGCGTGGTCTTCTCTCTAAACGTAAATACGATGTAAGTAATCATGTGACCTCTAATAGTGAACACATAGGTTCTTCACGTGGGCACTAACAATTTATCAAATTGTAAAATCCGCCAAGAGTTATCCCGCCATAATAAAATGAATAAAATTTTATAAATATCTTCTTTAATATATTTTTTTGCGTATAACATGCATGAAAGATGTCTCGTGTAAAATGCCTATTTATAGTCATGCATGCGTATATTTTGAGTATTTAATAAAGAAAATATAGAATTAGGATGAAGGCAAAGATTTTTATTTATCAACATGTTCGTCACGCAATGGCACGTGCATTAGGATATCCCGTCCATGTGGCCTTCTCTTTTAAACGTAAATACGGAGTGTAAGTAATCATGTGACATGTGGTAGTGAACACATAGGTTCTTCACGTGGGCACTAACAATTTATCAAATTATACATTGTATCTAGACTTATCTCGCGATGATAAAATGACAATAAAATTTTATAAATATATTGTTTAATATGTTTTTTTAGAGTATAGTCGTTGTATTTTAAGTATAACATGCATGGAAGACACATGTATAAAAGTTCTATTTATAGTCATGCATGTGTATATATATATGTGCGTGTGGGTGTTTGTGTATAAGCAATACGATCAAGTATCACAAGATCGCAATTTGCATTTTCGAACACTCTAGGTGTCTTTTTGTATTTGATTCATTTATTGATAATTGATTGAAATCTTTGTACCTCCATCGAAATTCATTCAAGAATTTGCGATAGCAAACTTCATATTTTGCACGAATAAGCGTCTAGCTACTTTATCGCCTACTTTGATTTCACGTTTTTGTGAAATACATGTGGCCAAAACAGTACATGCAACCTTGTTCGCGGCCTCTATTCAAGGCGTAAAGGTCTACATACCATGAATTTAGCCAAAGACTTCATCGCACTTAATGGCTTCCGCAATTAAAGGTACATGATTTGCCGATCTATTTATAAGATATTCATATTTTAGTGATCGCTACTAAGCGCTTAAATATAATTTGTGGATATCTTTAATGTTTGTTGAAATAATTGATAAATACAAACTAACACAACACCTCACTTTAATCCTCAGCGGCCCCAGAAAGCTTTGTGGGATGAGCTTTATAAAAGTATCACATTAGTGTAGTGTTTCTGTTGGGATTTTGGTTCTAGCAACACAAATGCCCACATACACATATATATACACATGCATGACTATAAATAGAAATTTTATACAGGTGTATTCCATGCATGTTAATATTTATTATATAATTTATAAATGCATTAGTAAATTATACTTTCCAAGGTAAGTTATAAAGTCATTACATATTTATAAATTATATAAAATTCTTTACTATCATTATATATTTAATATATAATAACTTAAAATCGATTTATAAATACATTAGTAAAATTGTGACTTTATAAATATTATAAATATAAATATTATAAAAATAATTTATATATCAATTCCACATTTATAAAAAACTCCTCTTTATCGATCTATCACGTAAATTTTTACTATCACGTAAATTTAATGCGCCACACTAAAACAACTGCACAAAGAATCAGGTAATCTTTCTTTCAAAACCTCGCTTACTTCATCTCTCTACAAACTTGAATGCTTTTAGAACATAATATCGAAATCTTGTAGGCGAAAAACTTGTTGACGATTCATCCTGACGAAATTGTTACCCTGCATACCACTTCTAGATAACAAATTTCCTTCCATAATCCCTCAAGAAACAGTCTCACATTAACACAAGAAACACATTCAACTCGCAAAACTCTGCAGCCAAACATCAATTTTTCTCTGTGAATACATACATTTAGCCAAGAATACTAAAAATTGATAGATGCCAGTCAGACCTTCTTCTGAATTTTTATCTTGATCTGGGATCTGCATTTTTGGACTTACATGATAACCAAAATTCAAGTCTTCATTGACATTACTTTTACAAAGTGAGCTAGTAACTGTTGTCCCCACTTTTAAACAAACATCTTTTATAATCTGTCATGCTCCTGGAGTTCCAGAAAGAAAGTGAGCTAAGTGATCACATTCTTCTTCATCCAAATTTACCCACCGAAATGGTTTCTTCCCTTCCACTTTCAATAACTCCTTCAATGTTGTCTGAACGCGGGAAATTTGTTCTTCTATAGCAGAAACAAATTCCCCATGTCGGGTAATTGTAATATCATCACTATTATTTCTGTAGCTTAGGCAAACAGCTCTTTCAAACTCTTCCAACTATATAGTAACAATCAAAATTTTGAAAAATTGGATCAGATACATTATGACATATCTATCTCCACAATGAGATTACAGGAAAAAGGACAAAAGTATCGACAATCATAATATAGCCTAGTTCAGGAGATAAGAGGGAAGAAATAACAGATACAAAATCAAGTCTCTGACCTGCCATTTTGCAGTGCCTAAAGCCATTTAAAGCTCTCTATTAAGTTTATCTAAATGCTGAGATATCAATCCTTCTTTCCTTGCTCTGAGCCATGCCCTAGAAGCCGATTCCATTCTGCCAAGCCCAAGCATAAAATAAAAGGCCATTCTTTATCACTTACTTGGATCAAGCCACTCAACTCTGCTCTCAAACAAGATCAGAAAGCCATTCAACAGAAAAGATAATAAATGGATAACAGCTCATGCCTAATCAATGATAACTTTCAATTATTATTTGATTGGTTCTTGATTAGCAAAAACAAATAGAACTATGCTACATAACCGGAAGCACAGGTCACCGATAAGCAAATACTATCTCCAACCAAATAGAAATCATGAAATCAAGCGAAATGATCCAAGCGAATAAACCAGCTAGATAAGAGGAACAGAGAAATAATAGGCCACAGATAACCCTCAGAAGCTCCTAAAACCAGAAATTAAAAAACATTACAGAAAGAATAAAAAAATTGAAACAAAAGGAAGATTAGCGACAAATTGCACAAACAATCAAGAAAAAAAAGATGCAATAAAAAAGATTTTCACAAGATAAATGAACCAGATCAATATACAAGTAATAAAAGAGAATGAGAAAGAAGAGAGTATAAATGGTTGAGAAAATAAAGTTACTATATACACAAACACACACTCACATATCGGCGGACTGCCTGGACCTCTTCAGCTGCAGAAAAGGTGTCTTTTTGCCATAAATCGAAGCTATTTGCAACCAACATCCTTCTCTCTTGTTTATTTCTCTTTTAACAACAAGACAACAAAGAACAATAGCTCCAAAAATAAATTAATATAATAAAATACACGAACATAAATTTATATTTGGGTCTGTCCCTTTTCCGGAATGTCGGAGACTGGGTGGACTCTTCTTTGCTAAGGGGAAGCAATGGAGGAGAGAGAGAAAGAAAGCAGACAATAAAAAGGAAGAGAAAAAGACCTAATAACGAATCTCAGTTTATTGTTTCGACTTTTGATTTTTTTTTCCCTATTGTTCGCTTACTCCTATATATTTAGCTCCAAACATCTCTACAACAACTACAAATTAACTCTTCCGGTAATAACCACCAAGCAAAGCGGACCAAGAAACCGAATGTGACTCCCTTCAACATCCCACACTTAGCATAAAAATCCCCTAAACTACTACCAACAAACACATCACTAAAGAAACCGCCATTCATAACCAAAGCATGAACTTCTCTCCCTTGCTTCAACCTCTCTAAATTACCTAATGCAACAACAACACTCCCAAAAGTAAAACAATCCGGCAAGAATCTGTACTTGTTAATCATCCCATGGAACATCACCACGGCCTCCCCGATACAAATCGCACCTTGTGAACGCAGAGATTACCGATGTACAACAAACGGAATCCGATTCAGGCATTTAATCGAACAGTTGGAGGCAATCACTCGGTTGGCTAGTCCTCCCATACATATCAATCAGAGCACCCAAAATCACCTGATTACACTCAAATCCATATCTAATAACCACTGCGTGCAAGCATTCCCACAATCAATAAGAAATCAGCACTTGAAGCAGCAAACAATTAAGACTTCACACAAACTCACCACAATTTTCCCCCAATTGAAAGAATTTAATCAATAAGAAGGCGAAAAAGAAAGAATTGCATACATCGGACGCACAATTATTCAACAAATCAGGTGAACTCGATATCTCCTGCAGAAGATTGAGATTCTTCTCGAGTAATAGTCGAAGCCGTTCATTCTCCGCCCGCACAGAATCGATATTGAAACCTGCGTTCTCGTTCGGTTCCGGCGGCGATAGCTTCGGAGCGTCGTGGTGGCGGTGGTGGTGGCAGTGCTCGACGGCTGTCCACGCCATGTCAGCTACCTCAATCACCGTCTTAGCCACCTCCATCGAAACGTGCCCGACTATCTCCGAAACAAAAAGAAGGGATGAGATTTTATAATAAGTAACATAATATTGGGGGTGTTGTCGGCGACGGAGGCGGCGCTCTTGTCGGTGGTGTTGTTAAGCAGGTGGAAGGAGGAAGGGTCAAGGAAATGCGGCTGAAGGAGGAAGAATTGAGTTTGAAGCGCTACAGTCCAAAAACGGTGCATTGGTGAGGTGCTTGAGTTTTTTTATAGAAACTTATATATATACAGTATAGACAATGAAGAACCAGTCATCACAACTGGTTTTTAGTAGGCGATTCAGGAGTGCGGGTAGGGCCATTGTACCCTTAAAACTTTGAAAATTATAGTTTTCATACGGCGGTTAAGCTTTACTATATAATATCATCAACCCTATGATTTTATTAATACTACAACTGAGAAATACATGATATATTCAAATTTGTTAATAATATTTGGAGGATCTTGAATTGTTAAATAATAAGATAGTTTTTTTTATATATTAAAATAAGAAAATGCTCCTCTCATATACTCCAGTAAACGTGTGTTAATAATTACATTTTGTAATTGTTTGATATCATGATACAAAAAATACTATTAATTAAAAAAACGCAAATAATTTAGTGGGACAGATGTACATACATCCGGTCCAACTCGTGGGTCCAATTGCGACCCAATTATCTAGATTCGGATTCACGTGCGCAACAAGTAATTATACGTTATGTTCATTATTTTACTATAATAGTTTATAGCCCAATGGTGAATTGTTCTCCATTTTGACCAAGAGGTCACAGGTTCAAGCCCCCTTCCAGTGCACAAAGGTTTGTGGGATGGTACATACACGGTATACGAATGTAGTACATATTAAAAAATTACAAATTAAAGGAAAAGATTGAAAAAATGATTTATTATATATAATTAAAGAGTGCAATTGAAAAACTACAAATTTAAGAATAAGATGGAAAAAAGATTTAATTTATAATTAAATAGTACGCTTTTTTAATACAAAACTACGTCATTTTAAATCAAACACTAATCGGACGAGATGTATGGATACGAATGTGGTACATATTGAAAAATTACAAATTAAAGGAAAAGATTGAAAAAATGATTTATTATATAATTAAAGAGTGCAATTGAAAAACTACAAATTTAAGAATAAGATCGAAAAAAAGGATTTAATATATAATTAAATAGTACATTTTTTTAATACAAAACTACGTCGTTTTAAATCAAACACTAATTGGAGAGAAATTTATTGGACATGTGATCTCATCCCCTTCCAGTTGCATTTTTTTGTTTCATTCATTTTTTTAATTTTTTCTTATTTAGCCAAAATACTGTTTGATCTTTTAATTATTTTCAATTTTATTTTTTACATTCTTCATACTTTTTTTCTAAATTATTTAACTTTTTTAATTTACTTTTTAGTTTCTTTAATGTTTTTAAATTTATTTTTATTTTATTTTTCATTTTTAATTAACGACGATCACGTCATTCGCAATAAACAAAAGTGTCATTTGCTTCAAAAAAAAAAAAAGTGTCATTCGTAGATCATTTGCTTTGGAAAAAAAAAAGTCATTTGTTTTGAAGAAAGTGTCATTTGTAGAGTATTATTCATTGAATATCAGTATTTTTGAAACAAATGTGATTTGTTTCAAAAAAGTGTCATTTTGTATGAAAGGAGTGTCGGGTTATGAATAAGGGGTGTCATTTATCATGAAGTGTCAATTGCCGTAACAAATGTATTATTTATCTCAAAATATCTGTATTTGACAAAGATAAATACTTTTTATTGGCGTGCAGCCTTCTCTAAAATTAAGAAACTACACCGCTTAATTAAAACTGTTTTTTAAAGCATCAATTGAGATGTTTTTAGTGCTTAAAGCACCATAATTTTCCGAAACAACCAAATATATATGTTTTTTATTATTGATATCAAAACCCCATATTTTGCTTAAAAACAATTATTTTCAACTTTAAAAAAAAAAACAAATAAAAAGTGTTTATGATAAGCATTTGCAAACGCCCCCCTTCCTTTTCGTAATAAGCTGAAATAAGGTACAAGTAAGCTCTCCCAATTCCCAAACGGGATGCCTAAGTAAATTTTACTTATTCGTACTTAAAGCTTCTTTTTTATCTAACGTTTGTATCACTATAAAAAGAAAAAGTTTAATTTCCTTATCTATTTTATTAGTATGGTTTTTACTTTTAAAAGCAACACATAACAATCTTTTGAGTTTCTGTTTATCGTGATTTATTTTTATTTAAAAAAAAAAAAAAGGTGTAAGCATAAATTCCATAGAAGAATACGAATACTATACCTGCACCTCGTGCCCAGAACTTATTAGTTTGACAGAATCGTAGGTTGACGAAATCGTTGACTTTAGCTCGTTCAACTTCAATCTTGGAGAGCGGATCGAACACACCTTCGCCTTCGTCTTCCCTGTCGTTCACATGCTTCAACCAGCCACGTCCGTGTATTTGGACCACCATGAACTTTGGAAGTGACGCCATTATCTTGAAAAATAATAATAAATAAATAAAATAAAAAAACGACCAATTTAAAATTCCCAAGCTAAAATTCGTTATAAAAGAAGCAAATGATTTGTTAAAATATTATTAAAATTTTCTAAGCAAGTAACTGAAGTGGCGTGCTAACTAGACAAATTATATATTCTTAAACTGTTCTCAAAATCTTCGGATGGGGTCAATTGATTATTATCACATCTTCATGTATTCGGATCAGGTCGGTCGGTTCAAAATTAGTAGGATTACTTGAAACACCCGAACTCATCGTCACAAATTATTGGATCACCGGGCAAAAATACATTTTTCATTGGTTGAACTAACAATATTTATACATCTCATATCACTATATTTTGAGGTTTATATAAGAAAATATAAGTTAATTCATGATCTTTTTTTATCCAAAGCCCTTTTTAAAACAAATTTTGTAGACCAGCCTAACCCAAAGTATCTCAATAAAACTTTGAATATCTATAAATCTTATAAATTAATCTATTGGATACTAGATCTATATGATTTTGACAAACTAATACAATGTTTCATTGAATATTATTACAAACCATACAAAGACACAAGAGAACATCACAGAAAACTTACAATTATTTTCTCTCTTGCAAAAGCTAAGACAGCACAATTAAACTGAACAATCGAATCGTGGTGTGTGGAGAAGTTTGTTATGAGCACCCCTATTTATAGAATTAGATTCATGGTTAAAGTAGTACGGTTCACATCTTCTATGTCCAACATGCACCTTGAAAAATAGTTAGATTTATTGCAAAATGTATATTGGATATCCGGAATTAGTACGGATTTTATCTTCATTATAAGTCGCCATCTGAAATGTAAGGGACGTATGTAAAGAGGTTCGGAATCAAGAACTGGTATTAACTCTAAATAAAGTGTTTTGATTAGTTCTACTATATCAAAATCAAGATTTTAGAATCATATCTAAAAAAGTTGGAATTTCACAATCATTATATTCTAAATCTTGGGTAAATAATCCCTAATCCAAATCTAATATCAAGCTACGAATCAAATGACTCCTATAAATAACGGACCACTTATGCTTTATCTTAAGTTGTCTTTGTTTGGAAAAGACAAAAAACTTAGACTAATGGTCCATTATTAATATCTTTGGGAGAGACATAATGAATTAATGGAGCACTTTCTGCCTTCATATGTTTTCAAAGGCAGGCAAGTTCCAAGCTATCGCTTTGTAGTTGTCCTGTAATTTTTTATTTCATTTCTTAAAATAATAAATTATTACAAACATTTTATTTGAGGTTTAAACATATTTACACACAACTAACAACTCTTTAAAAATACCGGTTCAAAAGAAATGAGACAAAGAATGGTGGGACGGAGGGAGTATTTCATAACATATGAAAAAATCCGTGCTATATACATCATCATATCTTCCAGACAATACATATATTGGATGCAACATCATGCCGAGTAACATATAGTAAGCCAATTTCATAACATATACATATTGAGAATAAAAAGCAAGCCTATCTTGCATCTTCTAAACTTCCGAATAATTATTCAAAACATATTACCTCGAGTCCATCGGAGCAAAAACTCGATCAAGATCGCCTCCCATTCATCGACATAATCTCATAATTCGTCGTGGTGATGCCCATCATCCTGGATATTCCTAAATGGCTCTCAAGAAGATACCTAACCGCGAGTGATGCATGTAATGCAGCACCAAAAGGGAGTGCATCGTCGTTAAACCTAAAGTAGGGCGAGTGTAACAAACCCGGCTTTTCTTCTTCTTCACTTTTCGTCCCCAACATGAAGAAGTAACCGGAATGAGTTCTTGGTAGAACGAAAAATCCTCTGCTCCCATCACCGGGTTATAATCCGTAACTCCATTAATTCCAAGCATATCCCCTGCAACTCGTTGGAAGAGCTTGTGAAGCTCTCTATCGTTCACAGTTGGAGGATACATTGGCTTGTCTTTCGTGCTAAAAGTGACCGTTGCATTGCATCTTTGCACGGCAGCTTGCCCTACTATAACCTAATTAGGATAGGTCAGTTTCGGATTAAGAGACAAAGAGAGAAGCATCACATTTTAATTACCTCCTCAATTCTTTGCTTGGAGATAGTCCAAGTTTTTTCACTGAAAAGGCTCTAAACGTGCCTCCAATGGTGACAGAGTCCGGAATGACATTAAAAGCACCGCCTCCTGAAACTTAGCAACTGTAAGCACCTATTAAGTAAAACCCTTCTTTACAAGTGCAAAATTCTCAATTAAATCTTGAGATAAGTAATTTTCATTCTTTACAAGTAGGAAATTAAGAACAAATATGCAGAGAAATGGGTTATGTTTAGATAATAAAAGAGGAAGACTATGATAGGAAACTGCTAATTAGGTTATATTAATTGTTATTTTAGTATTGTTAGATAAAAGTAAATTAAGATTTAGTATCTTATGTCTATGTAAAATAAGGGCTTCAAACTAAGTTAATGCGAAAATTAGTCTAGGTATATATTTCAAATTTTTCATGTCGTATTCAAGCATGAAGCAGCTACGCACCAGGGAGTCGAGGGGATCAGATTCACGAGAAACGAGCTGTTGCAAGCTGACTATGACATTTGATGCAGCTAATATTGGGTCTATTGCTTGCTGGGAAAGGCAGCATGGCCGCCTTTTCCACTTATCTCGGCTTCAAACAGGCCTCTGCCTGCAGTAAGTGGACCGGCTCTGCACCCCACCTCACCAAGCGGCATAAGAGGGTCGTTATGGAGAGCAAATATGGCTTGGATGTTATCAAGATAACCGGTTTCAATCATCTTCTTTGCCCCTCCACCGCCTTCTTCAGCTGGTTGGAAAACAAGAACGATGGTTCCTATTGCCTCCAATTAGATTAAGAGATTTATGAACTATTAGTAATGGATAAAGAACTGGCTAGAGAAATGAGCTCGATTATAAACAGATACCTATGAATTATGATAATCCGTACTTATAAATATGATAGGCTTATTTCTATAGGTACATATACATAGATGATCATCCCTATTTTCTTGACATGATACGCAGTATTTTGAGACGTAACTTTGGATTGAACCAAAATGAATTATTATTAATGAATCTCGAAAGGGCTAGAGCTGGAGCTCAATAATAAACATATACTTATCAATTATGATCATCCATACTTGTGAATATGATAGACAAATTTCTATAGGTGCCTATCCAGAAACATATACAGAGACGATCATCCATACTTTCTTGACATTTACACACATACTTCTTACATACACTTATCCAAGAATTTCCAATTTTCAGACATTAGCAAGTTTTGTTATTGAGTGAATCAAAATGGGAATGAATGAGGGGGCAAACCTTCAGTAAGTGGCGATTTTCTTGAAGAATCATCGCTTTGGCAGGAAGAAGCACGTAACATGTCCATCATGGCCACAAGCATGCATCTTTCCACCATTTCTACTCTTATACTCAGACTCCGCCATTTCCTGCAACATGAATCAACACCCTGAAACTTCATCAGAAACAACTAAATTATAACATTGTGAATTAGGCCAAAATCTCGAATTCAATGATCATATACTTTCACAAAAATGAATCCAAAATTCAAGAATCTTAACTAAGAACAATATGCAATATTGCTTTATATGTACTATTGTTCTTTGTAAAAGTAACACATTTCATGAACAATAAACTACAACATTAACAAATTAGGCCAAAACCTCAACTTCAAGACTTCATCTAGTTTCACAAAATTGACTAGAAATTCAAGAATCCCAACTAAGAACAATAAAGCAATCTTTAACTCTACCATCCCCAAATACATCAATTAGAATACACCATTAAATAGTAGGCATTTGGCAAACCTGCAGAGGAAGTGCATCCATATCTGCCCTAATTGCAACAAAGAGGGGGCTTTCCTGAACCAACAAATCCCTGGCAAACCAGTTCCAGCAAGAGGATGCTTATACGAAATCCCCATCTTATCCAATTCTTGCCTGATTAATTTTACTCGTCTCAGATTCTTCCAAACGCCACTTCAGGATACTCATGTAATTTCCTCCTATTTACCATCCCTTCAAAAACCTCGTCTTTCCTTCATAGTTGAGAAATTTTCTGGGGATTTCAGAGAGGCTCTCTTGGAGTTAAATTCGGGTCGAGAAAATGAGTTTGCATAGAAACAAGAAAACGGCGCAAATCAAGAAAACCCATACTCGTATAATTCATGTTTTCTCCCTTGATTCTTCAATACTACTTGTTGCCAGACATTAGAGACTGGAATTCTGGGCGTCAAGTTGCAACGTGTTGGATAAGAAGATGAGGGTTGATCAAAATTCATATGAATGTTGGCATATTTCTCGGATTTAGTAGATATGGAATGTATTAATCCGCTAAGGATCCTCCATGACTTGTATCTTTACATAATTGTATATTGGTAAATTGGATATGCATTGGATTATTTGCTGAATTGAAAATGTACATATCACTGCATTATTGGTGAGACAGGTAAAGTCATAACTTTTATTGTGAGGTTGAATTTAGTTAGTAATATGATAGCAATAGCATTTGTATATTGTAAAAATCAAATCTTTATATTGTAGTAGGTTATGTATGATTGAAAAGTGTTGCTAAATTACAATAGGATAAAACAAATGCTTTACTTATTTATATCTAGTTTGAGTACTTGTATAGAATGGGTTGAGCGGACTGTCTTGTATAAATCGAGTTTATCGTACATAAGCAATCGAATCGAAAACGACGGTGAAGAGTGGCTGCAGATTTTTACACTGTTATACTCAGAATCCCATTTTCAAGAATTTTTCAGTTGAGAGTAAAATTGGTCTTCTTGCAATAAAACGACGTTGTTTGGTACATCAAAAGCAACCTAAGCATAAATGCCAGAAGCAATAAACTGATTATCAAACAGAGCTTCTGAAGTTGTAGATGGCCAATCAATATGCATAAAATCATGCACCATAAATATAGGATCCATGAGTCCAAAGCTGCTCGAACAATCCTCAAATATTACGACCTCTCAAAATCATTGATACGCAGACCTTCAATGGAATGTAATAAGCCTCATTACTTAGTATAGGAAGCGGTTTACTCTTCCTTTGGTTTGGTATAAATAGTAAGATGAAGTACACTCCACCTTCGTATCTCAATCAGAGCTTGAACCGTCTCTTGCCAAGATTAGTCACGGGCTTAATACACTAAACACAGCCCAACAATCTTAGAATGGATGAGGTAGATTAATCTGTTCTGATGGTAGCCCCAGCATGTCATCTTCGTCATCTGCACGTGTAAAGATGGAATCTTGATGACTCCCTTTTGAAAGATGTTACTATGAGGGGGAAGGAATGAGAAGGGTGAATTTACCTTCAAAGTCTTACATCATCAAAATCAATGTCCTCCAAACAACTTCCTCACAATATTTCATCAGCAGCAGCAGCAGCTCCTTTCTGCATTCCATGAATTCATTCAAGAATTAAGATCAGGGTGGGCTAGAATTAAAGGGCAAATCTGACTAATTTCATTGGGGGAGTAATCACAAATTTTTACGAATTGCAAAGAAAATTCGGGGTTAAGCAATTTCTGATTTTGGTGCACCAATACTTGATATGATACAATCAAGACATATTACTTAACCAATATGTGTTTTCAAAATCATGAGGAAATAACGGTGATGTAGAAGGAAATACCGCAGAAGCCCTTCCACTTTCAAACCCTGCCTGCCTGAAAGTCTTTTTCTCCTTGGGCAACAGAAAGTACAGAATCTGGCATTAGCCTGAGCTAGTGAAGAAACATGTTAGGAAAACAGAAAATGTAGATGGTGATAACTATATATAGATATAGGCGGCCTCTAACTTATGAAACAAACAACTCCCCCCCAGAGCTGAGTGCCTTCATATCTCTTTCCCCATGTAAAAAACGATTCAACAATGGGTTCTCCATCCTTGGGTATAATAACCTGAAAAAGAATAAGGCACCTAAACATTAAATTATAAGCTAAAATATATAGAAAAAAAAACGTGGTTTGTTTAAGACGTCACCTGATCTTGTGCTTGTTCTTTTCAGTTTCCCTTCAATGCATGTCCCCTTATAGACACATTTTGAGAAACAAGAATACACCTCGTCCTTTGTGCCTCATCATCATCTCAGCATCCTCATCTTCTTCATCCTCGATAAATCTTACCAGATAGCCATTCTTTGCTGATGTAACCAAGGTGTAATCCATTTTTTCCATACGAATTTTCTGCTGCCTGTCAAATGAGCATTATGTGCATTGCCTTGTGAGATGCCGATATTGGCGAAAGATTGAATAGAATTGCCGACTGTGTGGCCGGACAAGGACAAGAAAAACTTTTTACCACGATTAAACTCCTCCAAGAATTTCACATTCCCCAGCAAAAAAGGCCACCACTTTATGTCATATATGTAACCCATCAGTCAATTCTGTTGAACGAAAAGAAACTCTTTGATATTAATATTTATGAGAGCAAGGAAATCATAAATAAACATTCCGATGATGTTATAAGAGATTTAAAGTCTTACCTCTTGATGGGTTCTTTGAGAAGGCTCTAAGATGACTTGTTGAATTCACTGAGCTGAAACAATATGATAAGTTTCCAGATATAGACAATTAATAAGAATTATGACGATAAATTTTTCCATAAAAT